>VXAA01000634.1:251830-352636 GCA_013399115.1 Anseranas semipalmata
GTTGTTTTTTTTTTTTTTTTTTTTTTTTTTTAGCTCGAGATGCATTCAGACTGCATGCAGCTGCCAATGTTTGCTCTGTAGTTGGAGATCTGTGGAGGAGTTGTATCACTCTGCCCTCCTGGAATGAGTCACCTCCTGTCCAGGTAAGTTGCCCCCAAAACAGTGAGTGCTTGAGTCATCCCTCAGCAGGGCACTGGCTATTGCTCCATGAGGAAATGGACCCTGCCCAGAGCACCACTGTTGCAATTCACGGGCTGAACTTACTGGGTGTTTTCCCAAAAGACACTGGGAGCCTGTTATCTCCATGTGGAAAAGGGTATGGTTATATGGCAGTGTGTGGAACTGGGTGTCTCAAGTACATGAAATGTCTGGCATGGAAACTGAAGACGAAATCTTTCCACAGGGGAAAACTGCTCTTAGAGAATGACTAGGAAGATGCAAGTATAATCAAATGACTCTTCCATCACATAAGGAAGAATGGGAAATAGTCTTATCACTGTTTTTCCCTATGTTCTTTACAATGACCTTCTTTCAGATATCTGAACTGCTAGGGATGCTTGAGAAAAGGCTGGTAAGCACTTAGTCTGCTTTGTCTTACTTAAACTATGTTATTCATGTGCCATTATCCTGAGCCATGTTAGCAATTTGCCTCGTTTTGTTGTGAAGTAATATTTTTGGTGATCTCTGCAGAGGTAGCAGCAAGGTAAGAGGGCTCATGGGCATAGATATTTCTTCTGTCTTACAAGGCAATGGTGGCCCGATGGACGAGAAAGTCAGTATGCCAGTATCATAGGAATGCGTCTCTACCTTCTGTAGTGGGAAGGATTTTGTGCTCTTAGGTGAGAATAAAGACGGAGCATACATGTATTTGAGGTTTTCTTATATTAAGCGTTCATTGACAATCCCTTTGAATAACCATGTAAATAAATGGCATGGATAGGTCTGTGTGCCAGTCTTCTATCATTAGAATTTTTATTGACTTTGGGCTTGGGACAAGGTTCAGAGAACCCCAAATTCCTCTAACTTTTCAGACTGCAACTAATGGCTGATACTTACATTTTAGATTGTTTCTATGTGAAATACAGAACTGTACTAAAATTTACTATCTAACCAACTCTCTACACAGACAACTCAGTATTCTGAGTTTCACCTATGGCCACTGTATTTCTTGTTATAACTTCATGCATAATGCTTTTCAAGTAGCCTCTGTTTAGAAGTAACAGGTATTTCTGTGAGCTGCTGCAAACATTTGTTTAGGAGAGTTCCAGCTTGTAGATGCTGAGCACTCTCACCCTGGCTTTAACCAAGCATATAAGCTATATTTAATCATAAGCAGTCTTGGGTTACACCAGTGGCTTTAAACACAAGTTGTGAATATTTTCATGTTCAACAACTGGAAATACTCTCAGAAATGCTTGTCAAGTATTGTACAAGTTAAGGTAGCCAATAAATACTTGCAAAATAGATATTTTGGTCCACCTAGCATATCCTCACTCCATCGTTTGAAATACTGCTGCAGATGAAGTAGCAGCTTCAAGTCAATCTGTGCAATTCTTGCAGAAGCTCAAGAGAATATCCCTGTGTTCAGTGTTACTTGGTGCAGCACATACTTAGAGCCAGGTGGCTGCTGAGGGGCTTAAACTAGGCTATGTATGAGCCTGAACAGAGCCAACTTCAGGACAACTGCTTTTTTATTTTTAATATTTAGAAAAAAGGTAAAGTGTACTGTTAAACATCAATGCATTGAAAATATCTCATGTCTCTGTAGGGTGACAGGCATCAGTGCTGCTAATTGTCCACTATAATGTGTTACTTGTTTCTTTTAATAAACATGAATAGCTTCCTTGTATGAAACAGTATGCACACACAGATCTGTATTTTGTCTCTATCAGCCAGACAGCAAATTCTCCTTCTTCCCCATATATTGCCAAGATGATTTCACATTTACTCTCCAGCATTGTCCTGGGGTATGTATATTGCTCTGTAGTGGTTTGCTTGGCCAGATTAATCCAGGCAGACTCACTGCAAGTCTAAACCTGGCTTTCACTGCCCCCCTCAGGTAATCCTTTGGCCAAATTACAGAGGCACTAGAGCAACATTATTGGGAGACCTGTCCTGTGCTTAGGGGGTGGTGCTTTCAGCCCTCCAAGGTGAGATATTTTGTGGCTGCTACTGATGGTGGCAGTGGAAATAAACTCTGAAGTGAGAAATCCAAGCAGAAATGCATGAGATCACGATGAGAAGTTCTTACACCTCTCTGAGCGTTACTGGCTTGTGCAGTGCATCATGAATCAGTCTTGGTTTTCAGTCCTGCAGTCTCTAGGGTTGCACTGGTCTGCCATTCCTTCGCTCTCCCCTGGAGAGGCAGGGGAAAGCTCACTGCTTGCCTAACCAGCCCTGCATGTGTTTCCTAACAGCCAGTAGCTCCTCAAGCAAGAGGGACCAAACTGCGTCTGCAGCACGGTTTAGGCGTGACAATCAGCTGATATGAGCAAAAGGGATTTGGAGGTAGACTTGTGGCAATAAATAGGTGAGTGACAGCTGGCAGGGAAGCTTGTATTTTTCATGGTGGTGTAATACAGATCTATGAAATTCATGTTTTTATTAGAAGACATGAATGTGTTTGAAAACACAAGCATGACTCCCCATGCAACAATGAGTCACTGACTCCTCAGTGCTCTGATGGTTGCCTCATACTGCAACAGCGCTGAATGACAGCCTTAGTGTAACTGGGGATTTGGTCTAAAGATTTTTAACATGTGGAACTGACTATAGTTGTGATTACTTAGGTTTATTTCAGCTTGTAGCCATATAGGTCAAACAAATGCTCTATACTGAACACACGGAGGAGTTCAAGTGCTCATTTCCTAATGAATGTGATGCTTACAAAAATAAGTTTTTTTCCAGTAGTTCAATGTGGAATATGCTTTTCTCTTCTTCCCAGTACTCTTGGGCTTTCTGGGTGGACAGTTAAAAGCAGGTAACTTCTGGACTAGCCTTCTGCTCCTGGGCCAGCCATTCACTGAAAAGGTGGCTTTCAGTGAACACCTAAAGATTCACTGGGAGCCTGGGTTTGAGCTCTGTCTTGAGCGATGCTATGAGCTGCCAATGTTGCTCCAGAGTAATGCAAACTACGGCAAGAGGTATTTCACAGAAAGGCAGCACCATCCAAATGCTCCAGGGAGCAGAAATCCTCTCTGGCACTGAACAAGCAGGAAGACCTGAGCTTGAAAGGGGATGGCTTCCACTTGTTGCTGGGTGCCTGTGCAAACTGTATGCACTGTTGGTCAACTCTATGTATCTCTATGAAGAATTGTACCATTACTGTGTTGTCACAAGATGCTGACACCCTTGCTTAAATCCCCAGCCAGTTAAGTGTTGGCAAGAAATACTTATTCCAGAGCCTACCCACTGACTTTTTCTTTTGAGGTATTCCAACTTCTAGGATGTGTTTGTATTGATTCTGAAGCCCTACTTTCTACTGAGGACTGGTTGTCTTTTTTTTTTCTTTATTGTGTGATCTTTGTTTTTTTTTTTTTTTTTTCCACAGTCTTTGCCTTTGCAAAATTATTCATAAAACGTTTTCCTGAACAGAAGTCTAGGCTGTAGATCCCATTTCGCTTTGCATGCTGCTGGGAAGATGAAGTGCTTCCCTTTGCAGTGATATGGGATGTTCTGCATTTCACATAATATATTTGGTGTGGAAGCTAGGGCCTGGCTTTACCTAATTCCTCTGCATTACTAATAACAGAGCATGTAGGTGGTATAGCAGCAAACCTAATAGGAGAGATGTCTGGCAATGAAGCAAGACAGGGAAGGGACCATGAAAACCTACAAATACAGTTCCCATGAAGCATGGTCATAGCTCAGATTCTGGCCTAGAATGGACTATATCAGTATTCCCCAAAGGGAAAATTGATCCTATCTGAGAGAAAACAGATCTCTATTTTTTCTAACATGTTGTTTTTCTGTTACAATTTCTTCATACTCAATGATTTTATTATACCTCTAGTTGCTCTGTTGCATGGATTTATCTGCTTTTACGGGGCACCATTAGATGCGTTTACCAAGGAGGTCATGTGAGGAATTCCTCAGGCTGTAGTGTCAGGTAACAGTTACTACAGTGATTCTGAACCACAGTCCAGAATGCCTTCTGATCATGAAGGCAATCAGAAGCTTAAATAAAAATAAGTTCAGTACAGCATGAACATTGCTAGGTTTTTGTACAGCAAGGTTTCTAGTTTTCACATTAGTGATTATCTCATGAATCCATAGGGCTAATGGGGCTGGCAGTTGTCACGTTAACTTGTCCGTGCATCAACATCTACCTAAGAAAGGCCTTTCTAGTCTGCTTCTGACACTACTGTGCAATGCTGCATCTTTCCAGCCTTCAAGGCCTCACATTAAGAGGCAGTGCAGAAAGGTAGTTTCCTTGTAAAGATTTTCTCCCATCTACATGATACAAAACACTACTATTCATATGCAACTACATGCTGATACATTTGTATGCCTGTTGTATGCATATGTATTTATATGGAGGTACTGCTGTTTTTGAGTTGAGACTTTTCTCAATGCCAAAAATGCTTTCTGTGTCACTTTACAAAATATGCTTTTTCCCTTCCCTTTACCAAACCTCATCTTAATTCATCTTAATGCTCATTTTAGCACCCTTGTAGGCCTGCAACTACAAGTGTCTTATTCTTCTTTGTAAATGTCTATATCTAACATTGTTTTGTAATTAAAGTAACACCCATGAGTCATAGATAAGATGAGGCCCCACTGAGGCAAATTCTGTGCAAATGCATAGTAAAAGTCCATGCTTTGACAAGTTCACAATATAAACCCTGTTCCTTTGATCAATGATACACACCGGACTGCTGTGCTAATCTTGGTTTGTTCTGAAGCTGTAAGGTTTCTCATTTATCCTCTGTTTGATCCCGTAAATTGCAGAATGAAGCCCCTAGATCAACAAGATGGCTGAGGTGGGAAGAAGGATTAAAACACAGTGGAAATAAGGGCAACAAAAATGATATAATAATTGGAGTAATGACTAAACCATGGAAAAGTGACTGTGGAGATATGGAGTCCATAGTCATGAGTGATACGGTGAATGGAAATAGGGATAGGATGTCTCTTCAAATACAAGAGCTAGGAGACATCATGGTAACCTAGTAGGTGTTTAGAACAAATGAAAGGAGGTAATATGTCATAGAACAGGTAGTTATGGTGTTGATGTACTTGCCATAGGATACTGCAGATAGTAAAAGCTTATATGGGCTCAAAGTGTGACTGGACAAATTAATGGAACAAAAAGGCATTGCGGGCTGATAAACAGGGCCATTGCTTCTCCCACAGGACAAATGAGAAACAACTTTCTGGTGGGCCAGGAAGCAACTGGGGAATTCTCTCTCTAGGCTGAACCCTGTATGATCCCAGATAGCCATTTATGGCCACTGTCTGCCGTGGGACATGGAGATTTTTCCTTGCTGTGACCTGGTACATCTTTGAACTGTGCTTTTTTATTTAGCATCTTCTTGGAGAAAGCCTGATATGGTAACTTGTAGCCACTAGATCTCATTAATGTACAGCTTGACAAGATCTTTTTTTTCCTCTTGTGAATACGCACTGGCCTTTACCGACCCTTCCCCAGCGTCGTGATTGGTCAGTTCTACAGACAAGTCATTGTTTTTTCTTGGGTCAAAATCTTGGATAATAATCTTTTTCATGGTCAAAATCTTGGATAATAAAACAGGCTTGTCCCTATTATGTCAACCAATTGGATCTATTCCCTCTCAAGTATTACCAAGGGCTGCCTCCTGTTGGTCTTCATAATATCTACTGGCCTTAGGAACATCTGTTTGTCTTAAACTCAGGCTGGAACAGCTAACTAATTCAAAGGTCTTGGAGGTCATATAAAGCTGGAATTAAATAATGAAGCTCAGAAAAGGCTAAAAGTAGATGTAGAAATAAATCCCCTTTATACATAAATGTAGAGATAATGTTGGCAATGGATGGTTAAAAGTGGTAGATTCATTAAGAGCACAGGAGGCCACAGAACAAAGGAGGCTTGCGTGGCTGTTTAAGACGGATTCATAGCTCGGCTCCTTCAGACCCACTGCCATAGCTCGAGGAGTGCACGCAGACTTAATTCACAGGGCAAGAAGCCAGATATTTGGATGTCTGTTAAAGGAGAGGCCATTTCAAGTGCCATAGCAGTCCTGTGAATTCCTTCACCTGCTATGCTCCTCTTCTGGGGGTCCTAGGCATGAACGCGGCAGCAGCAGCCTGGGGAGTTCTGCCCTGATAGCAGAGCCACCAGGGTCAATCCCAGATGGTGGTACAGCAGGAAAGGGTGCAAGCAGATGGTGTTTACTAAACCTTGATGCATCTAAGTTGCTATCTGAGTATTTCCGTGAAAGAATTGTAGCTGTTGGCACACAGGCAAAGGGGTGGTTCTGAAAAGAGCAGATGTGTGTGGTGGTAGGGGAACAAGATATAGGACCTATGGAAAGCTCATTGTCCTAGAGGAACATTGGCAGACTGAAGCACAGGAAGTTGGTGCTCTGAGGTGGCAAGAACCAAGCTCATGTTCTGCACTGATTTTTTAGGAGATCCAGGTACCAGCATTTGCCACGGAGGTCAACAAATACTTGAAAATTTTTGAAAAATCAGGCCTCGGTTGCCTAAACATGGGGCTTGGACAAACATCTATTTCTGAAACTCTTGGCCTATGATATTTATGCCCTAATCATGTGGAGACCTTCCTGTGCAATGTATTCTGTGGGGTGTGCAGAATCGGGCAGTTTGCAACCAATCTTTCTTCTGCTTTAGATGACCATAGATTTCCCTCGGTTCTGTAGAGAGATTGTAGAATGTCTCTATGGAGCTGTTTTAACATACAGACTCGTCACACTTGCAGTTTGTTTCTAAATCCACGTGTTCTTGGCAAGTCATCACTGCCTTTGTACAGGGCACTAACATGGAAGGTAATCAGATATTAACCTAAAGAAATCTGCGGGAATATAAGTAATACAAACTTTCCATGATAGAAATATCTGTACAGTTCACTAAAGTATATTCTGCATACTGTATATTTTTTTCCTCTTTGAGACCCAATGGGGGTAACTTTGAGGAACGTTACCTGCAGAGATGGTATAATCATCACAGCTGTCAGTAAAGCCTACATTAATGTGTCTTGAAAGTGATTAATGGGTTTTGACAATATCATTGCATTTCATATTTAATCAGATTATGCATCTGTTAGGAATGGTGCACTCCTAACATCTGCAGTCAGAACCAATGATCTGCATCCAGATCATCAGTTTGGCAGGAGCATGCGATATGGTGTATGGCGGGTCTTTCACAAGCTAAAGCTATGTGCTGTCTGTGGTGGTTTTAAAATCCTGGGTGTTCACTTACAACCTACACGTGTGCATATATGCATATAGTCTCCTTTCCTGGTGGAAGAACCCACGATGGCAAAGCAAACGGCCTCAAGATAAACTAAACTGAGTACATTACTGAAGCGAAGGCTGGTGTGAGCTAGCATACATAAGCCCCAGCTTGTGCATGCCTACTGCTTGCTTGGTTGCCAGCTCTGCTAGGTGTCTTGTGCCACTTCTGTCAAGTTGCCTGAGGACTAGCCTATGGGTTTGCCCTAACTTTCTCTGGGCCTCATGCTCATCTGCAATCTGATAGTGCTTTGCTATGCCACAGGGCTGCGGGAGGATGCAGACAACAGCAAGTACTATAGCAGTAGAGGTTTATCTGTACAATAGGAATATAAAGGCTACAATTTGAAGATGATTATAAACATATTCAGGCAGATCTTCAAATACATAGGAGTCACTGCCTGCAAATACCTGGAACTAAATGGATGTACTTCAGCTAAAGCTGTTGCAATACATCTTTTAGAATAGTTGGGCTTTGAGTTTTTTTCTGAAAAGAAACTATAATGTCTACTAGTTGTTTGTTTTGCTTTAGCTATCAAGACACTCCTCAAATAAAGAGGGTCTGCAGACAGTATCACAAATGCACATAGGCCAAGAATTTCAAAAATTCAATTTAGGATACCTTTTATGTACAGCATGAGGGACCTGCCTGAAAGCTGCTGAGGATTTTATTCCTGGGCTCTACTGCTATGCAGTGCAGTGGCTGTGTATAAGGCAATCCTTGCTGGGAGGGAGCAGCCAGGGAAAGGCAGTGAAGCTGAAAATAGTGTGCACAGCACAGTGCACACAAAGATTTTCCTAGGCACCCAACAGGGAGCACTCACTGGGGCAACCCCTCCTGAAAGCAGGTTGGAGGGATATGGCAGAGGATAAGCAGCTCTGTGGAGTGAAATAAGTTACTGGTGGCATCCCACAGTGAGGAGCAATTGTGGCTCTGAGCAGCCCCATTCTCTCGTCTTTGCTGATGTGCCTCAGCACTTAAAAGCAGACTATAAAAATACTCTCCAGGGCGAGCGTGAGCAGGAGCTAAGTGTGAGCCTTTATCATAGTTGCACACTGTCTCCCTAGGATTTGTTGGATTGCCACCATTGTTAGATGATTGTTAGCCTCTGCTACCCTACTGAACCCCCCATGGAATCTGGGAGCAGGGTTTGCAAGGGAGCTGCAGCTTTCATGGGGAAAAGATTTCTAGTTTCACCTTACTCATTTCTTCCTGTCAGTGGCTTTATGATATGCAGGGGCTTAAGCAATCTCACACTTCTTTTGGAAGATGAGGTCCCTGCTTTGACAGACTGAGAAGAATTAATTTTCCATTTAAATACCAGCTGTCACCCCAGACTGGTTGCATGACCATCTACGTCTGCAGGGCAATTTTCTTTTCAGAAAAACAAGTCATCTTATTTGCTCTGTGAATCTTTAAAATGGAGGATTATTGTTTTTAAATAAACAATAAGTAGTTAAAAGACATTCCAGCCGACAAGAATAGAATAACAGCCTATAATTCCCTTGTCGTGACTACTGTGAAAGACAGTATGTTATTGGACAGGCTTATGTCATCTCTCTGTGTCTACTTGCCTTCAGAAGTGTCAAAATGTGTCCAAATGTCCAAGAACAGATGCAGGGAGCTGCTTTGCGAAATTATATGCTGGTATAACAAAGATTCCAGTGATTCATAATTTGCTTAGATAAATCATCAGTCTTGGGATTGTGGGAGGGGATAAGAATTTCTTGTTCAATGTTATCTCCCAAATGGTCTGAGACTCTACTTTGAATTTCAGTAATTTCTACAATTTTTGCAGTGAGGTTGGAGCCCTGTTGTGGGGAGACCCTGTCTTTATCCAGTATGGAGGAGGGGGAATGGTCTCTTCTGTTGTTCCAACGGTCAAAATTTGGGAAAAGGTCAAAAAGAAAAAGTGAGATACCTCTGAGGGGAGAAACCGAATGAGACTCCCTTGGTTCAGAGAAATCATCCCTCTTCAGGAAAGCATTTGAATGCCCATGTGCATACTCCCCTGAGCAAGGAGCAATTTAAGTGCTAACAGAAATGCTTTCCTAACTCAAGGCCTCCCTGGTAGTTTCTCCTGGGTGGGTCAGTTTGGTGTCTGTTTCCATCTTGTTAAAGTATCTTGGCTTGGGAATAATGAATAAACTGGGCAAAATCTTGAAGAGAATAGAGCTTGATTGCATTTGGATCAGAGTATGGCACTGTCCTAAGGAGTCAGAAAAGATTCCAGGTAAACATTGGCTTAGTGAACACTTGGCTAGGAAACTGTTCCCCTTTGCTTGGCTTTTTGTTTGCCAAGTGGGAAACCTGTCTTTGTGAGCTAGCCTGAATTTTGACAGTTCAGTTCTGGGACTTAGTGTGGGTACAATGCCTGGAGGGCTTTCAGTATGTCCCTTGCACGCTGTTAGAGAATCGCAGCTGCACTTGTTTTCCTTGAGCACTATATTTCACTGATGAAGAACTTTGAAATACTCCCAGCTTTTAAAGGTGGAAAAAATCATAGCTGTAAAGCCTGAGAGCCGGTATAAAAAATGGTTCAGGCTTTGTTAAAGTTGTACTTCATCATAGAATCATAGACTGGTTTGGGTTGGAAGGGATAGATCATCTAGTTCCAATCCTTCCACTAGATCAGGTTGCCCAAAGCCCCATCCAACCTGGCCTTGAACACCTCCAGGGAGGGGGCATCCACAGCTTCTCTGGGCAACCTGTTCCAGTGCCTCACCACCCTCAGAGTAAAGAATTTCTTCCTAATGTCTAATCTAAATCTACCCTCTTAGTTTAAAGCTATTACCTCTTGTCTTGTCACTGTAATTCCTGACAAAGAGTCCCTCCCCAGCTTTCCCGTAGGCCTCCTTTAGGTACTGGAAAGTGACTAAGGTCTCTCCAGAGCCTTCTCTTCTCCAGGCTGAACAATCCTAGCTTTCTCAGCCTGTCTTCATAGGAGATGTGCTCCAACCCTCTGATCATCCTTGTGGCCCTCCTCTGGAATTGCTCCGACAGGTCCATGTCCTTATGTTGGGGGCCCTAGAGCTGAACACTACTCTAGGTACTGCATTGGGATGGGAAACCATCATTGGGATGGGAAACCATCATTGGGATGGTGATGCAACAGTTCTGCAGGTAGCCTGACTGCAATGAGCAAGTCCTGACATTCCATGGCTGCTCCACCCTGGCAGGAGAAAATGTCTGCCAGCCTGGAACTTGGCCTCTGCAGCCTGGAAAATTGGCCTGAGAACCGAGAGCCTCCTTGAGAGTGCAGGTGACACTGGCTCATCCCTTCCCCTCCAAAAATCACCTTCCCCTAAAAATCATTGCTGCAGTTAGAATTTGTTGGGATGGGAAATGATCACTGAGACAGGAAGTTGTTGGGACCTCTGGACTGAGTTGGCCATGGGGCACCACTGAAAGCAAAAGTCTTGTGCCTTTGACACAAAGCCCTCTCTGCTTGCCTGTCCTGTAGTTGCCCAACACCTCAGGATAAATCAACTTCAGATTTTCAGAAGCCCCTAGAAATGGAAATTTCAAAGTCAGTAGTCAGTCCATCAAACTGGGACTTCCATGGTCAGATCTTTGACTGAAACTGTATGGGTTTGAGTATGTGCAGACCTCTTTATGCTTATCAGAGCTAGATGGTCACACCCTATTTTTTAAATGAGGTGCCAGAGATCATATCCCCAAATGCATGCTTTATACCCATTCTGAAACGAGCATTTGTCATGGACCCAGCTCTGGCAATGCTCATGCTATCTTGGATACAGCTGAGACTGTTTATGCTGTGAGCTTCAGTGTTGTATGCATTTAAACACCTCTCCTGTGCTCTCCCTATTAGCCTACCTCCCTCAGGATTCAGTCTAACATTGCAAACAGCTTTAAATACTGCAAGATAAAAGCAATTTGAAGAGTAACCTGTTGCCTGATATGTCTTGCTATGCTACTTACATCCAGTCACCGAGCCCTTATCTGTAATTTCACTTGAAAACAGCTCTGGTCTAAGGCCTTGGCTGGGCAATGTAGAGTCCTGGTGCAGGGATGAGTGTAATATCCCACATGCCCAGAAATAGAATCCCTCTGCCACTGGGAAGCAACTTCTGTCATGTCCCGCTAGGACAAACCACAGCTCTTACTCCTCCTGCATCATGCAGTGCTGCTACAGTTTTATATTTTCAGAGAACTACTTTGAAGATTTTCTTATTTTTTCCCCTTTTTGAGACCTTCTGAGGCTGGACTGATGGTCCTAAGAGCCCCATGTTATGTCAAAAGTTTTTTTAAAAAAGGACCAGTGAAAATAATACAAATAACCTCTCAAACCAAGTGTTTATTCTACTGTGGAGCAACATGGTATCAAGGTTTTTAGCAGCACTGAATTGGTGATCTGAATTATTAGTAGCTCTGCACAAATGCTTATTCAAGAAAATCAAATTATCTGTATGCATTTAATTTCAGTGGTATTTAGCACTGACTCACTCAGGCTTTTCTGAAAATTGCAGCCAAAATGTGAGACATGACACTGTTCCACAGCATATGAGATCTTTATGAGGAATCTTGTATCCCTTGTGAGCTTAGATCTTCCTTAGAGAAGAGAACCAGAACTGTACTTTGAAATTTGTGCTTCCACTCTGTAGCCAAACGTATTAAACTCATCCTCTATCATTTCTGGTATATTTTTGGGCCTTCCCATTTGTCATTTATCAGTGTAGCAGCCATACTTGAAACTAATAATGATATTTAGCAATTAAGATGCCTAAACTATCCTCTGGTCCTGCACAGTCTGTCAACTACTGTTCTAGTCATTTCCAAGGTTTAGCAAAACACTGGTATTGAGAAGATACAATTCCCGAGTTTGCTGCACTCTGACATGTTTTGATTTGATTCATCTTTTCTGAGCATTACATATGTAAGTGTATATATACATAAAAAACAATGGCAGTTGCAAGGAGTACAAGGCTCTTGTGAAAACCTATGAGCATACCAATGTGCATTATAAAAGCTGAAATTCATAATAGCTACAGCAATGCGGAGTTACTTTATTTCTCAAGGAATTTTTCCATAAAATAAAAATTGTTTCCTTTTATTATGCAGCTACAGTACTTATGCTGGAAAACTTTGAAAAAGAATACAGAATAGATTTGACCTTAGAAAGGAACATGATAAATTAGAGTTGTGTTTAAGAATTCAAATTAGATTTGCAAACTGGTTAGCTTGATTCTGAGCCAGGATGATCTTGTAAAGAGTGGGGAAGATGATAGTGGCAAGCTAGACATTTGGCCATTAAATTCTACAGAAGGTCCTTTTACTTTCTTCTGCTTATTTCTCCCCCTTTTTGTTTACTCATTAGCAAACACTGGTAAGTGACATCTTTCTACTCTGTGAACTTGGGAGAAGAATTTTAATTTTTTGAAAGGACTTCCTCTTAAGGGCTTTGTCTTTGCTCACTGAAACTCTTCAACACATCGAACTGGGGTTGTGTGAAATATTTCTTCATCTTTTCTAAAAGCTACAGAAAGTGAAGGTTGCTTTTCTGACAAACTACTAAGGGAGGGCAAAAGTCAGCTAACTTGTCGGCATGACACAGAAGGACTGAGGAGAAAAGCTTTGCATCCTAACTCACTGAGCATCTGGTGTGACACATCAGGGACAAGAACATTTCTCAAACAGTGGGCAGTGCTGTGGGCTGGACCCCTCCTGTGAAAATTCATCCTTCAGAGGCCAGCCCCCACTCAAATCCTTCCCAGATGCACCAGCAAAATGGTGAGCAGGTCCTCATAGACCAATCTCTTACCTGAGATCGGGGGAAAAAATGTGCAGCATGCAAAAACAAATGGCAAACACAAGCTGCTGTTAAAACTGCACGTTTTGCTCACAGGTCTGTGAACCTTTCTTTGGATTCTGACCTCTTTATTTGCTTTTTTCATTCCCAGACATTTAGCAAAGCAGAAGCACTGGGATGGGGTGAAAGAAGGAATGGGAGTGAAAGATGAGGGGTGCTGATAGGTTTGATAAGGTGAATAAAGTATAGCAATGAAGAACAAACTGCAGCAGTTCCTCCCTTAGGAGAAAGCTTGTGTCCGTAATTCAGCTTGATATTCTGAGCCCCTGTTTAGTAGCTGAAAAAAAGACCCTATCTGGTTATTTTTTAGAGGTTGAAGTGTGGTGGGAGGGGGAGCTTCTTCAGAGTCAGGAATACAAATTTTTTCCAAAAGGACAAAATGGCTTACCTTCATCCAGTTGTCTCAGATCTTCAAGGGTGACTCTGTTCCTTCCATTGCTAGAGGAGGAGTGGATAAGAGGATGAGCAGCATCAGATTAGGCCAGGAGTACTGGTGCTGTCCTGAGAATGAGGAGCAATGGGACTATGCTGTTTTGATTGTCACAGTGGTCCTATGGAGAGTATCATGAGGGCTACAAATGCCTGTGTGGTACCCCAAGAGATGGCAGGGCTTGCCAACCCCCCATGCCTCATTGCAGGGGCTGTCCCACACCACCTTCACTTGTGTGTGGGTCTTGGTAACTGGGATTAAGGCCAGGGCCACCTGCTTGCATTGCCTCGTCTGCGCTGTTTAATGTGTCCAGGATCCCCTGCCAAGTTGCTTCAAGCTCAGCTCTAGCTGGGTCTCCCTGCCAGGGCTTTTGCAGCTGGAAACACAGCCAGAAGCAGGAAGCTTTCTGTATTCCAAGTGTGGTATATTTTCAGAAATTGCTCAACTCTGGTGCAGTCTTCTTGCTTAAAATTTGGGCTGTTCCTTGTGTCATCTTGAACAGCAGCTAAATGAAAAATGAGTGTCTGGGGAAATCCTTCACTTGACCTGTGCCCGTGAAAACTGTAAGGTCCCCGCTTTCCTGATCTTGAATTGGGGTAGATACTCTTCTGCATAACTCAATGCACTTACAGTATGTTTTTGATCAGTGGAGGAGCAAGCAGATGCCTTTCCACTTTTGAGAGAGCTGTTATCCAAAATGCAAAGCATTGTCACAGCTGTAAGTGCACGGACTGGGGTGTGCCATGTCCTTTTTCTATACCCAGCAGCTATGGGGTTGCCAGTCCATGCTGTCTGCCCCATGTGCTATCATGGAGCAGTGGACAGTCTTGCACAGGTCCTGCAGGTGCTGGTGTAGCTCTGGCGCAGTGTCTTATGTGGCAGCTGTAGTGAGTTAACTGGTTCCCATAGCTTGGAGTGAGCTCTAGTTTCCTGCCTTGCTCTGACCTGCAAAGTGGAAACCCTGAAGAGCTGGGAATCACAGAAGAAAGGGGCTTGAGGTCTCCTGGCAGCCCCCATGGGGGCTGTGAACTGCTTCAACTACTTATAACTAGATATATACTTATAACTTACAGATATAAGATCATTTTCCCAGTGCTACTGCTCCACATCTTTCACCAAGCATCTCTTTCTCCTCATCTTGCCATTGCTGTCATCCTCACCAGCACTGCTACTGTGGTACCATACTCCTCCTCCCAGAGTGCTGACCAGCAGCTGTGCATGCACTTCATGGGCTGGGAAATGCTATTCATATGGTTAAGTACCTGCCTGACAGCTGGGCTGGACTACAACTAGAATGAGCAGTCTGGCACCTGATTTTTCAGGTGACTTTTCTTTTACACAAAGAACGATTTTATTTTTTTTTAATTAAAGCTGTCTCAACATGTTTTTGTATGAGAGCCGGTTAGTTACTACTTGCTGCTTTCGTGAAGGAGGGCAAAAATAAGAAGTGTAATCCTGAGCGCTCTGAGCATACTGCTGTAAAGCAAGGACAGGCATGGATGCATAAAACAAAGGTGGTGTTTATAAAAAGTGAATCTGAGATGTTTTATTCTAAATGCCTGAATTTGGCTCTTGGATTGTTTGCTACAAATAAGGTATCGAATGAAGTCTGACAATTTTGTTGAATCCAATAGCTGCATACAATTCCAGGAATATGAACTTTGCTAGACTGGATCAAATCCACATCTCACTGAAGTCTGTCTGATATGGTGGCCAGTACCAGATGCTTCAGGAGCAGCTATAAGCATCCTGCAGTGCAACAAATTGTCTATAAAGAAAGTTTCCTTCCATGGCTAAATAGAGGTTGGTTTAACTCCTGAAGTAACTTTTATCTTTTTCCTTATCACTGATAGTATTCTGTATGTTGAAACAAATGCTGCTGTTCTGAATGCTTCTAAGGTATCTTCCATTGGCATCTTGTGGTAGAGTTCTGCAGATTAGCAGTGGAGAGAGCATTTTACCCATTCTTTATCTAGCATTTTTTACTTTCACACAGGCCCCCAGTCCTATTCAGAATGTGAACAATAAATCTCGGAGGAGCTGGTTTATAGCTATTCTCTAGCTGTTTTACAGATATCACATTATTGTATAGATGAAATATTCTCAAAAAACATTTCTTGGGCATATTTTCTCAACTTCATGTTTACCAAATCTCTGGAGTTTTGTTGGGGTTTTGTATGAACACTTACTTGAAAATGACATCTTTAAAAACTACATAATACAGCCAAGAACTCTGGAAACTGCACTCAGTTCAGACTCCAAGGTCCAAAGATAGAAGATAATCTTTAATTTCAGAAGCCACACAGTACTGTAGCTAATCCATATGGGCCCTCACTGTTCTTAATTTCCTCTGTTGAGAATGGAAGGTAGCTGTGGTTCTAGCTTAGCAGCTGCCATTCATAGGAGGATGAGATCACTGATATTACAGTTCATGATTTGGACTACCAAAACCTTCCACAAAATTGGTTTTAAACTGAAAAGGCTAAAAAAAAAAAATCTTCTAAGCACTTCACTATTAAGTAAATAAAGTTATTGCTGATATTTTCTAGAGTCATAAGGAAAAGCTGAATGCTGCAGATGGTAATGACCCACAATCAGGGGTTGTAAGGAAGTTATAGCAGTTGAGATGCAGCTGTAAAGACTGCTAAACATATTTACTAGGTGGCTCAGATACAATGTTGGTAAGCAACCTGTTAAAAGTTCCCTTATAGAGCCAGCACTGTGAGATGCTTAAAGCAACAGTGCTTGTCAACAGTAGCACCCTGTATCAGCTAACCTGTGGCTGTGCAGCAGTATTTCCTCTGCACGCTCGGTATTCTGTTCAGTAGAACCTACTTCTGAGGTGTCTGAAAACCACGAAGACTCTCTGCAAGCTACACTGCCAATATGCTGTATGGATTGTGTTAGTTTTCATTTCTAAGGTGCTCTGCTAAGGAATTGCACAAAGGATTGTCCATCCTGGAGTCCTATCTACAAACTGCAAACTTCTATATCTGTAGGCAAGGGGTGATCTTGTAACAGCTGCCTGTTGGTCAGTAGACATGTTTAGGATAGAGGATGGATGGATCCGCATGGCAATGTAAGGAAGAAATGCATGTCAAGGCCAAAACGCATTCCTCAAAAGGTCATCTGGGCTTAACATGGAGAACAGAATAGGAAATCCATAAGACTGCTGGTTTGCATTTGACAGTCAATAGAATACAAAATCAAATAGTGTGCATTCCCAGAGGCTGATAAAATAGAGCCACATCCCCCTGCACCCAAATTAGGGAGAGGGCAAGTAGCCTACAGGAGGAGAGAAAATTTACCATATCTTTTCATGAGGAAGGGAAGGGGCATGGAATGGAGAGTCCTGGGCTCTTGGAAGGTCTGACCCAAATAATGGCTGAGATCTGAACATGGAGGGAGACGCACAGAGGTGGGCTTATCTTAACTGCAACTGTGCACTTCCGCCATCCAAAGCACTGAGCCAGTTTTGTGGGGTGCTGGCCATGTGTCCCCAGGAGGCTGAGGGGAAAGCTGAAGCAGTAACAAGTGAAATGGGACTCTGCCTTCAGAAGAAGCACTAGAAAGAACACCCTCCACAAGGGTCTTGGAAACTATAGCTAAAGCTGGTGTCCAGGTTTTACTTAATCTCTGAAAATTTCAAAGTCTGTGTGTTTTGCATGGGGGGGGCAGACAGCTGTTTTTTCCACATGATATCCAGAGCTCTTTCAGGTTGGTGCTAAATGTTCCAGGATAGGTTTCTGCAGAGGCAACTTTCTGTAGGAAAGTCACTGTTGTTCTACAAACATTTCTGATCCCTTACATATTTCACTGAAAAGAACTGCAGCTAGTCCAGGCAGCCCTGTCCAGGGCACAGCATATGAAACATTGGTAGAACAAATGTGTAGCTCTTTTGGACTCCTTTATTTTTGCAATGAATTAATATTTGTCTGGCAGCATGTGTGAGATGCAGCTAATAGTTAATCTGAGGGCATTGTAGGAGCAATGTCAGGCATATCCCTCCTATAGTGCTATCTGGAGACAAAATGCCTGTGCTGGAGTACTTTCCATTGAAATAACAGCACAGTAAGGGGAGTGCTGATTACAGCCCTCCATGAAAAATTAAATTCACAGATAATGTGCCATTTGTAACTTGCCAACTACATTGCTCATGAGCAGTGCAGGGGAATCAATTCCCTAGTTAGTGCAAATTAGTATACATCTTCTTTTCTGAATGCTGAGGAATATCAGGTTACGTGGGTTCCTGTGCACAAGGTCTTTTGTGAAAGTGATTTGTATGTCTTGTCAGAAAATGCTTTTTCAGTTGCTAAGACATGTTGCAATGTACAAGGCTCCAAAACATGTGGAAGGAATGGAATTGTTAATGTACCTGAAGTCAGGCTAATAGTATTTTGCCGTTTACTTGCAAAGGTAGTATACTTCTGAAGGGAATCTACGTTTGTAAGCTAAAGGATGAGCAGTCAGATTAAGTGGAATCAAAATCATAGAATCTCCTGAGTTGGAAGGGACCCATGAGGATCATTGAGTCCACCTCCTGGCTCCACACGGAGCAGCCTGAGTTAAACCACATATCTAAGTATTCTAACTTGTTCTGTGTATTCCTTCTGCATCATTCACATTGCTGTTGAGCTGGAGTTCAAAGGATCATATTGTAAGACCTTTGTGTCTCGAACAGCAATTCAGTCCTGATTAATGTCTGTTTATAAAATATTAGGATGGAATGAATGCAATTGGTGTTAAAAATTATCAATGCTTATCTTGCTGTCTTGAAAATGAGACTGCAACTTTGTCCAAATCTGGTAGTTATGTATTTTAATAGTATGGGAATTTTAAAACTGGCGCAAACCTGTTCCTCCTGAAGCAAGTGGTGAAACTCCAATTTAGTCAAATAGAAGGAGGATTAGATAAATGCTGACTGCTTGTAAAGTCCCATCTGTTAACACTCAACTTCAGTAGAAATTTTCCGTACATTCTATTTCAAGACTAGATGACTATATGTTCACTAATTAGAAGCACTGTTAAAATATTTACTATCTGAACTATTTCAAACACATGAAAAGATGAAATTCTACTGTTTTTTTTCAGTGTTTTTTCCTTCAGGTTTTCATTAAAAAAAAAAAAAACTCCACTAACTGAAATAAAACCATAAATGCTTACCAAAACCTAAATACCTGTTCCTTAAAATCCTGAGTAGCTGTAAAGAATCTCCCCTCACACCTGAATCTCTGAATACTTGTGGAAGGAACCTTAATATGTATAATGTTAAGGGTTGATACAACACTTTCATGTCCTTACCCTTGTCTGAGTAGGGGGCTTGGGCTCTCAGCTCCAGGATGTGACTTGTGCTCTGGAGTTGGTCCCTGTGAGTTAGTCACAGAATGGCTCCTCAGTCTCTCTGCAAATCTCACCCTGGACAGCCGAGCAAGTGCCTGCAGGATTACTGACTGGACCCTCGGTCTCTGAGCTGCGAGGCTGTAGAAAAAAAGAATAAAACTGAAGGGTTTGGTGAACCTGAAACTCCTTTACAATGTATAACATTGAAATATCATTTGTTTCCCAATCTAATGCATATGGTATTTGTCAAAATTGATAGTAAATGACATTCTCCTTCAGTGGCAAAAGCACTGAAAGCAGCCAGATGGTTAGCAGAAATATTATATAGTATATTAGCAGACCATGACAACTTGCTCCCATAGTTTTTCTTGAGTTTACTTGCAACTGAAACAACTTTTCACATTGAACATCCAAATGTCTTGGGGGAAAAAAAATGCAGTTACTTTTGGAGTAATAGCATAATTAATGTATTTAGCTGTCTTTCCCCACACCTGTCCTGAGTACTCCTACTAATAGAATAAGTGGAAAAATAGCTTAAATTGCTATGTAAATTATATCACAATATGGTAGTCTAAATTTCCTTTCTGTTTGAGGAGAGACCTGGCTTGTGTCCACACAATAAACCATACTTTTCAAAAAATCTAAGTGAAATTGTATGTCCCAGGATTTTTAATGAACTGAGGCTAGAAGGCACAATAATTGTCATTTAATCTGACATCCGTTTCTGTGGGCTAAGTAACCAACGTGTTCCCTAGGATGAGACAGGCTGACCATTAGCATAATAAAGATTTTTTTCATTTATCTGCTGCAGCATCTTAAATATATATTAAAAAAAAAACACAGTGAGATGAGTCCTGTTGAGATGGTGCTTCAAGGAAATAATTTGGAGTGGTTCTTTGCAGAGGCTTAAATGATGCCTTTCAAATTTGTGATGAAGCCAAGAAGAAATGAAGAATTAGGAAAAATAATAACCAGGATGTTTAAATAATTCAGTCACCTCAGACACCTGCTGTGAGTGCTATGAAGTCTTATAAAGAGAACTTGAGTAATGAATGAACTCTTGTGGGAATCCTGGTATTTTGATAGAAATGGGCAAATTTCACAGGACATGACAGCATTAAGGGGGGACTAAGCTTAGGGGAATCAGGTTTCAGTTTCCAGTACCTGCAAACTCTGTGTAATGCTTCTATCACTTCACTATCATACTAAGTTTTATTATGATTCTGCCTACAAACCCTGACTGAAATCAGAGCTGCATCATGCTACACACAATACAAATATCCTGGAATAAAAAGCCTCTCCCTGTGCAATTGAGCAATGAAAGGGATAAGGTGGGGTTGCACAAAGCTGCACGGTAGCAGTGTTGAATCTTGAAGCAGCAGCCTCCTGGTACCCAGCTCAAGGCTGTTCTATGAGATCACAGTAAAACCAAGATTTGAGCCCAGGTTTGCTCATGCAAATAGATCATACATCTGTGCTACTATGGTGAAATTCTAGTTACAGGGGAATCATATTTGAGCAAGAAAATTAGAGGAATAAGTGGTCTCCTGAGGTCCCATCCAAACTGAGTTTTCCTATGCTTATAGAATAAGGTTTACTTTGCTTTTTTCGTAGCAAGCCTTTAGGGGAAAAAATAGAACACATTTGCTGTATCTTTCATAGCAGGCAGCACTGAAGAAGGTTAATATTTTTAACATGGCTTGGCTGTAGGGTGGCTGTTTTGCTCTTTCTTGACGTGTCTAATACAGACGAACTTCATTCACATCTGCATAAACCATTAATTGGACCGATGCACAAGTGGTTTTTTTATGCTACTCATTATTAGGAAACATCTTGGATACCTATCAGGCTGCTGCAGATCAGCCTCCAGGAGAATTTTTTAGAAAGTCTTGGTGCCAAAGTCCTTTCAGGCATTTCAATTTGTGGTAAAACTCTACACAGCAGCTCTTTTTTTACTAAAATCAATCCAGGCAGTGGAAAAAAGAATCTAGCACTTGATAGCCAGTAGTGCTCAGACTGGAATCAGAGTGCTGGTGTGCTGATGATGCAGCAATCCAAAGGGTGGAAAAAAAATTCATTGCAGATATGACATGCCCATCAATCTTCATTCAGCAAAGTATTTAAGCCTTGCTGAACTCTTAAGTACATGCAGATGATTTTATGCTATTCCAAAAGAGGAATCTAATTATGCTTTCTGCTGCAATCATTTAGAGATCATCTTTATGGAAACCCCTCCATTTGTCCGAATTCAATATCTAAACACTGGATACAGGGGAAAATATTGCAAATGATTTGTTTTGCTGATTCTGGATTAGACTGAGTGGTATGTGATAAAAATGTGTTGTAATACATAAAGCACTTGCATCCCACACTGTATGTGAATATATTACTTAACTGAATATGGTGAATTCCTAATGTGGTGCAATAGCTGCTGAACAGCGCATGAATCTGTTGTTTATGTTCATCTCACATCTAAGCCATTCCACATTGGAATTCAGAGAGGATACGGATAACACAAATGGATACCTGTCAAAATTAATTATCTTGGTGCACTTTAAGGAAACAGGCCCCCCCATGCAGTGGACGTTTGGCAGTACAAAATGAGGTGATACCAAGTGGTGACCTGCCTGCCAAGAAGCCCAATTTCAGGGTAGGGGCTTACTGTGGGACTTGCCTGGTCAATGGACTCCTGTCATTCAGGCGGGTGTTTGCTGCAGGAACCTGAGGCAGGTAGACACCACAACATGTATCTCTAAATTCAAGAAGGATTGTACTTGTGGTCCTTGATGCCTTTAGCAAAGCCATGATATAAAGTATTGTCCCAAGAGAAATGAAGCAATCATTTCAGCAAAACCCCAGCCATCTACCTTATAGAGATGTGACTTCAGCATGCCTATTGCCAAGTCAAGTTATTTTCATTTGGTCAGGTTGGAAGCATCCTCTCAGAGAAAACGCCCTTTCTAAGTGGAGCTCAGGTTGGCTATGTGATGGAAAGAGAGAGATGAGCTGTTAGTCAGCTTGAGGACAGGATACTTAAGGACTTAATAAATATTTGAGGGATATTTAGGTCATGGGATCTGGGGATCTTGAGTCTAGCAAGGATCCCCAGTGCAGACATTTTGGTGTCAGGACACATGGAGAGGTCCTGTGGTCTGCCCCCAAGTGTCACAATGTTAAAACAACACGTAGTCCTCCCTTACTGGGAACAGTAATCCTTAGGTAACAGCAGCAAACACAGGTTTGATTAGAACTTATTTAGTGATGAGACTCTACCTCTGTCCCAATACTTTATTGCAATAATTAAGCTGCTTCACTGTTAAAAGCTGTGTCCTCTTCCATTTGAATCTATCCCTCTTCCGCTCTCAGCTGTTGCCTTGTTGCATCTTTCTCCATTAGTTAAATGGAAAAAGTACCTTCAATATCCAGAACTTTGTGTTAAGCTATTTGTACTCCATTCTTAAGTCACCTTTTAATCTTTGTTTTAGTAATTTAAGCAGAATACACTAATTAAACCTCTTAATGCAAGGGCTTTTTCTCCTTCCTCAAGCTACATTCATGGCTAAATTCTGCCTCCTCACCAGCTTTCCAGCATCTTTTCAGAAAAGGGAAAACTGTTTGCATGTGCTGTTTTAGCATCGGTGTCAGACATGTCCTAGCAAACACTGTTCTTAAACAGCAAGATGCAGAGCTCTGCAACAGCTTTATGGCAAATAGTTTATGGCATAGCATATGTAAAACGCATTTCAAGAATTCTTTAAGGACCCAAAATTGGATCCTTCCACTGGTGACAGCTCTTAAGTGCTCCCACAAAACATCCCTTAAATAAAAATGCTTGCTTGGAACAGCATTTGGCCAATGTGCAAGCTTGCTGTTTGGGTGCTGTTGTTGTGACTGACTTACTGCAAGGATAAGCCTTACCCCCTCCAGAAACCCCAACATACAGACTGTGCTACATAGGCCCTAATTTGTTTGCCAAAGTGAGAGAGGGCAGGAAAAGACAACTTTGCTCAGGCTGAGTTTTATACGTTTTTAAAGGCACTAAAATGTGGGTGCATTGGAGATGTTTCTTAGGAAGTGGGTGTCTCAGAAAAGCAAGGGATGCAGATATATGTAAGATCTAACTAAGAATGTCTTCTGAGGGAAATTAACAGACAAAAAGACGCAACTGCTTTGAAGGTGTATTCTTGCTTCTTTTGCTTCCAAGTTTCATCCCTATATCAGAATTTTGTTGTAACTTTCAGGCCTCATTTAGTTCTTTTGAAGTTTGGCAAGAATCCTTTCCTTTCCCTTAGTGGGCTGGGCTGTGTTGTCATTTTGGCTAGTAATTTATACAACAGAGGTGCACCAACGTGACTTCCCACTGCAGATATACTTCTTTGAGTGACAAAGTCTTTTGAGCATTTAAGGTCTGTATTAATGCTGGGCAGTTTTCCCAGTGGCCGCCAAAGGATTTAGAAGTGCCAGACACACCATTTTTCAGTGGCACTTGTGCTTCTAACTTCTTTCAGTGCTTTTTCAGACCTCTGCAGCAACACACTCCCATCATGGCAGAAAAGCAAACTGACGCTACTGAAAGGAAGACAGAATCTACCATCTTGCCTCTGTACAAAACAAGCACAGAAATTAGGAGAGATTTTCAGGGCAGTCTCAAAGAAAAATATTGGGCAAGGTGTCTGTTCGTGGCGATACTCTGGGTTTTGAGAAGCTTCTGATTTTTCTAGCCTGCTTTGCAAGGCACAAGGGACTGCACGTCATGCTGCAGCACTGCTTGCTGAGACTGAGCCTCCACCACTCTCCGCTGCTGCTATCTGCTTGACAGCATCTCTGGGAGTCAGGTTTGGGTAGTGCATCAGGACCACAGAATGGGGTCCCTGGGAAGAGCCCTTTCAGGCAGAAACAGACCAACCCTGCGTCCTTGTGGCAGCATTTCTTACAGAGACATTTAAGGTCTCTGCATGCTTCTGCACATATGTCCCTACGTACTCGCACATACACAGGCAAACAGAATGTTTGCTGCTGCTCATGTAGTTCTTCCTGGCCTCTAAATCAGGCTGTGAACACCTCCACTGGTCCTAGTGCACTGGGAGCAGTCTGTTTTACCCCATTACTTTGTCAATGGCAGCTCCAATGGCCTGAATCAAACCTGCACTGTTATTTTTCCTGCCACAAGGAAAAGACAAATCCTTGAACAAAATGGTTCCCTTGGGGGACACGACGTGTTTTCAGTTCGTATGGTTGATAGGACAAGAAGCCAGAAGCTGTATCATGCAGGTCCACGGGGGGCAGAATTTGACCTCTGAAGAGGAAGTATTCCATTCATCCACCACTTCCTTCTACTAGATGATCTGTGACGAGCCCAGGGTGCTTCTCCTCTGTGCTGGGAAAGCACTGTGTCGCTTGCATTAGGTGTCTATGGCTATTTCTTTTGTGACTGCATCTAGGGAATCACTGCACTGACTTCCCAGACACATAACATGAATCCACCTTCCCTCATAGCTTGGCTTCTTATCTGTTCATGCATTTCTTCCTAGGTTGAGGTCATTTCCTCTTGTCCAACTTATCCTCTGCTACTCCCAGAACTGTCTTGGTACTTCACTGCTGAATATACTCTGCAAAATTCCTTGGAAAGAAATGTACAGCTTTTTCTTCTTCACTCATATCATATGCTCTGAAATTCTCACCCAGGTGACATACGGAAAGAGTGAACTCTGCTATCGAGTGAGAGCATTGATTGAGAGCTTTGGCACTAAATGCTGTGAAGTAATTACCAGCATGAGGCAAGCAAGCTTGCTCATGCTACCTCCATGCAAGCATACACCTGCAAATCCAGAGTTAGCACACACATAGAAACAATGGCACCTTGTTGATGCAGAGCAAATTGCTCCAAATGGCATGCACAATCTGTGTGCTTCTGAAACCAGGCTCACTGAAAAAAAGACGAATTATGTAAGCAACTTTCAGCTATTTAAGTGCACAATCCAGCTTGAGAACTCATTAGCAGATCACAGAGTGCAATTTACATGTACTGACGCAGCCAACAGTTACCCAAGCAGGCTAGAGAAAACGACACTGCAGAAGGAAACTTTTAGGTTCAGTGATATCTTACTAAGGATGGCTCAAATCCAGAAAGCATACAGCCACCTAATGCAACACAGAAACCTGCTGGAGCTTTTGAAAGGGGAAGAGGACTGAACAAATCCACTTTTTCATGTATATTCTAAATGATTGAAGATAATATGGAGATTGTGATTTTTTTTTCTTATTTTCTAGGACAGGAAGAGAAAAGCTTGCTTTTCTTCATACCTTCTCATCCACTCATGCAGTGGGGAGATGCTGGATTTTGTCCTTTCCTCCCCAAAGAGACCTGAAACCCAAATTTTCACCTCACTGGAGAGCATGTAATCATGGGGCTATGATCTCTTATGGAAAAGATGGAGCAATCCCTCCCCCTCTGCATAAGCAGTTCATTTAATAGCTGAGATTCACGGGATATCACAGGGGAAGAGAAAGCTCATGTGCTTGCAGCAAGCATGCCTCTTCACTCTAGGGAGTGGGACACTCCCTGAGGAGTAGGAACTGGGATTAGTTATAGGATCTAAATGTAATCACGTGCTCTGACCATAACCACTGGATCACCCTTGCCCTCAAGCAGATGCTTCTCCTATAGTTACAACCAGCCAGGACTTTTTAGTCATGCTACAATTCACCACCACTGAGCTGATCAAATTATCACAGTGTCTGGTTTACAATATCACTGATTAAGTCACAGAGGAGGAAGCTAATTATAGAGGAGCATGCTATTTACACACAGAGATGCTGTAGCAAGCTCTGCAGGAGGCAGATGGAAATATTCTGAGAGAAGAAAGGGCACACGGCAGCAAAACGCAACTTTTGTGGGAATGCTACAGGCTCTCTTCCTCCTCTTGAGGCATTTCTTGAGTATGGTGGTCTGAGGAGCTCTCGGAGTTTGAGGGTAGAGCTCCAAGAGGCCACATTAATTTTATTACTGGGCATGTGATCATTACAGACTCGAATAGCTCAAACTTGTCTTTAATGTCAACCTATCACCGTATTCATCCTTCAACAAGCATTACATAATTACACTGAATCACAAAATCAGAATATATGGGATTGTTTGGGGAGGGGTTATCTTAATATAGAACGATCTAATTTGTATCGATCTTTCTTTCTATAACATGTTTAAGGGTAAGTGTACTTAGGAGCCAACCACATCATAAAAACAAGGTCTGGAGTAAAATGGGAGAGAGCTGTGGCACAACCACAGTGTGGGTACTTACTCAGAAAATTCATTGAAGCAAATGGAACCGATAACTATCTCAAGTGCACTTGAAGTAAAACATTTTAAATGCAAAACAATTTAATATCACATACATTTGACATTATTTTCTACAACAATCAAAGGTGCCATTGCCTTCCAACTTTACAATGGGAAGTACAAGTTTCTGGAACATGAATCTGACATTGCCTTAATTTGTCTCCTATGTGATGGTTTCCAAAAGGAATATAACAAAGAGCTACTGATACAACAGCTTTTACGACTATTTAGCATGAATGTTAAGGCCAGTGAAAGATACAGGGCCAATTAAGGCTCACCTGCCTTATAAATCCTCTGGTATACAGCTTTCTGACTTGTCACAATAAGAAAAACAAAAAAAAATCCTGGCCTATGCCGGGAATTCGTGGAAATGCTGCTTTGGCTGTACGGGAAGCCTGCAGTGGAATATAAAGCTGCTTTGGCAGGATGGCTGGCAAGCAGTGTTATATACAAGCTGAGTTTTTCCCAATGGTAGAGCAAGCTAGACACATCCCTTGCTAAAGCGTCAGATAAAAGTTTAGCCTGCAAACTACACTGCTTCTCATGGAGGAGCTTAAGAGAACAGGAGGGCTGGAGAGACTTTGCTATGGGACGTATATGACTCCCCTGCAGTCACATCATTAGGCCCCCAATAGGTCTGCAGAAGTGCAGAAGGAGGAATTGGATTACTACACTTTGGCTGGTTCTTGAAGAGCATTTAGCAGACCATTTTCAGCTTGAGAGGACCAGTTAGCACAGCAGGAAGAGGGGAAGGCCATCATTTCCTCTCCATGTGAATGACCACTGAGAAACTAGGTGGTAGAAGAGCTGTAAGCATTCACTTCTTGAGGGTGAGCATTGAAACAGGGGTAATCTATTTTTTTTTAAGTAGCAGTCAGCTGGATTTTGAGATTTGCTGTCCAGAGCCTGGCAGGTAATTTTTTGGAAGAGGAAAGGGACTGAAGATGTGAAACTGATGTAGGAGATGTGTGAACTATCTGTATCTGGGGTATCAGTAATGCCACCTCTTCCACATAATCACTAAAAGCCTGAGCTATCAGCAGACAGTTGCAGCTTGCAGTCCAACACCCCTCTTTGTGATGCTGAAGCTGAGACAGAGAGAGAGACAGGCTGTCAGTGCGTGTTCACACAGAGGAAGGCACAGGCTGCTTGAAAAATGTATCTGAGACAGGAGCTATTTTCTCTCCCTTCAGCTGGCACAACCTTGGATCTTTATGGAGCCATGTGCAATGTGGAAACACTTGATGGGAACACCCTGGAGCCAGGCTAGCCTCTCATTCTTGGAAAGAAGGAAAGATCAGCAGCTGAAGTCTATGCTGGGAAAAGTCACCCTCCCACAAAAGAGAAAAAAAAAAAGTCATATATTTGGAAAGACGAGGAGAGGTGATTTGGTATATGGCAGCACAAAGTCTAAGGAGAATAGAGAGTGGGCCTGACATTTTTACGACTAAAGGTAATTAATTATGTGGGAAACTCCCAGCATGGAGAATGTCAACAGCCCGATGGATTATCCTTGTGGCTGTGCCAGAGAGGGATACACCGATGCCAATTTGTGGCAATGCATAGAAGCTTGCCTCTGTGCAAGCTGATATTCCTGAGGTAGTTTGTATTCTGCTAGGGAAGGTCACACTCTTCTATTAAAGTGGTGTTCGCAAGTCCTGACTAATATGGACATATAAGATGTATGTGCCCAGTAGCAGTTTCCTCTGAATGGTGACCTGCAGGGGCACTAGAGAAGGGATAAAATACCCCATTGTATTGCAACTGTCCCATGAAAATGGGTTGCTAAGTCTTGAGGTAAGAGCACTTATCACTTTCGTAAGTAGGTTCAGTATATATGCCCTGGAGGGATGGAAAAACTGTAAGGAAAGGAATATAAACTCATTTTTTCAGCCTTATAAAAGTAGAATTCCCCTGTAGGCAACTCCTCTGGCTGGCCTTCTTAGGGGGCAGAGTGCCATTTCAAAGAGAAATTAGAAATTCAACAGTCCTCCACATGCACATGCAACTTTGTGCTGTTTCACAGCAGCCTGTGTCTGGGAGAGCACGGGTTCTTATCACTGTGTCTGAGTAAGCTTGGTCTGCTGTGCCATAGGGGTAAGAAAAACATGTCTTGTCCAGTTGTGGAAAATTCAGCCACAAATTTGTTCTAATTAGATGATAAATATTGAGACATAAATTATCCAGATTCTTAGGATTCAATGTTAGCCAATACACGACTAATTTTCAGCCTGATTCCTTCAGAAGTAAGTTGCAGGACAGCTGTAATGTAGGCTTGAAAATAAAGCATTTAAGATAATTGAGTGTCCTAGTATTTACTTTCTGAACTGGTCTAAGGAGGATATTTTAATGTTGTGGACAGGCCTGCTCAAATGTTTATAAAAGTCTAAGTATAAAATCCTAATGAACAGTAATCTGTTTCTAATTCCTCTAAAGTAGTCACTAGCCTGAATGATAGTGCTTGTATTACTTTCTATGAGACGCATTTACCTCATGCAATTCATTTAACTCTTTTGTAGTTTATATTTGAGTGGTTTTGTTTTATACTTAATAGTAACTCTATCTAAGCACAGACACGTTTCTTAAAAAAAAAAAAAGAAAGCAGGTTTAAGTAGTACTGGAATAAGATTCTTCTAGTTGCAGCTGTAATAACACCTCTAATGTTTAACAAGCCACAAGAACTGGAAGAATAGAATAATTTACTTGGCCCATAAAAGAGCAGAAGTAGTTACATAAAATGAACATATCAGTCTGCTTTTATTCCTATTCCACACAGTTCCCTGTAGCTTATTTCATTTTAGGCTCTTTTTTTTTTTTGAGGAAAATTAATTCAATGATGATACAATTTCTTCTGGGTCAGAGAGACCAGGTTAGCCAGAAAGAAATGACTTCTCAGAAACAGAAAGATATTATGCTACCTGGCTTTCAACCCTGTTACTAGGACAATAGATGGATATAAATTTCAACAAATACAAAATAAGCCCAATTGGAGAGCTACTCCAAAGGGACTCTGAAATGAGACAAAAACAAATGGATTTATAGAACTGGAAAACAAAATACTGCATTACTTATATCACTTTTCTTGAAGGCATAAAAAGATATTAAAAAGTCATTAGCCATGCTAGCTTAGTCACCTGAGAATCTTTGGGAATGACACTTCAATTCCACTTTCTTAATGACCATGTGGGTTTGTGGAAGCAGAATGACAACAGAATTAATTCTTCTGGAGAAGCTTCTGTGCAGGGAAGATGGTGAAGCATTCCTAACAGCTCCGAGAGGAACTTCTGCTCCAAACACACTTTTAAAGATCAGGTCCTGTGTCAAGTCTGGTCACTGTGGCTGATATTTCAGCCCACACTAAGTTTGCAGAAGTAGTGCTGGCAGCTTGGAGTCATAAACCAGTGCTCACCACCTTCTGTAAAAGTCTCACTAAGTAACTAGCAACCTTCCCAGTTGTCCTGTAGTTTTATGTCTTATAATTTTATAAGACTGTGCCTTGTCCCTCTTTAATTTTATGCTCTTTGCAGGAATGGCATAACTTTTGGGGCAGGATGAAAACTACCCTTAGTTGGCTGACATTCTCACGTTGCAGTCAGAGGTCTGTCTTCTCAGAGGGGTCACTTGCAACCCTCCCATGGAGAAGTGAGCTTTGGGGCCAGATGTCCCTCTGCTTACAGCCAATATACTTCAGTACTGAGCCCAGTAACTCAGCTGATACTGGCTTGGCTCCACTGAAATACGTGAGGCTCTGTTCACTTTCTTTTGTGTAGAACAGTTCTGCTACTTGTCTTGGATGATCTAGGGGAGAAGGGAACTTGTTGTATATTCTAGATTTTAACCCAACTTTTTGTCCTGTCTCAGAGTGGGGGAAATAACAAACTCATATGCATTCTGTGTATTATTGACTGGAAGCAAGAGTGACTTTTCATCAAGTTTATTTGCTAGCATGCTTCCCAACTTTTTGAGTGAAAGAGGAGCTTATGGAATCCAAGCCTACATTTAAGGCCTATAAAACTGACATGTTGAGAGAGGGATATGTACATATATTTCAATTTCCCCCAAGGGATTTCACAGAGGCCAAGATTAGAGCTATCAATACTGTAGGGATGTGTTTCCTTAGATGGAGTGACCAGATGAAAGGTGATCTCACTGCTAGGAGTTAGCACGGCTTGTGCTTTCAGTCCTAGAACTCCTTATGGCAAAAGGGATTGCTGAGAGCAGCCCCCGCGCTGTTTTGCAAGGCAGGAAGTTTGGTCTTAGGTAGGTAAATATCTCCTGTTCATGCCTCTTGCTTCTCTGTACTGCCCCATTGAGTCCACATTTTTGCTTTGGCTCCAGCTGTTTACGTGATCCTAGAGTATCTATGATAGCATGGACAGCAGGAAATGAAGGTAATGACAGGGTTAGGAGAATAACCATTAATTCTGAATATAGTCTATCTTGTGCTTAGATCTTATTTGTATTGCTTCTCTTAGATTTAAGCCCATAATAGCCCATGATTACTGATAATCATCACAGTTGAGAAATCACTGCTGAATAATATAATGTTTTGGAAGGAGACGGAGGGACAATAAATGAGGAGATCTGGTGTTCTGCAAATCATGTCTGTTTCTGCACACCTTTGCTTTACTGGGATAACAGCCTCTCCTTGTTTCGTGGCTTTTCCTTCTAGTCCTCAAGAGCAAGGGTATAGGGTCAGGCCCTTTGTGAGGGCACATACCGGGCTTGGGCATCACGCAGGGCTTTTCTGCAACTGACATTGCAGGGTGCAGTTATCTCCCTGAAGTGCAGGGGCTGCTCTCCCTGGCACAGGGGCTTGCCTGCTCCTGGCTTAGCCAAGCATACTGCAGATACACTTTTCCTGGCTGTGCAAGCCACGTGGGATCAAGTTTTCAGAGAACTAGAGAACAGGAGCCCCCTCTGAGGAGCTCTCCCTCCTCAGAGATCAAGGGTCTTCCCTGTGAGGACAGATGGTGCTGGCAGCAGACCTGTGGCAAACGTCTCTCTGCTACACAGCATGCAGGAGGAGGGCTGAGTATCTATTTTCTACTTTTTTTTTTCCTTTCTTTCTCGGTTTGTCCTTCATTTTCTCTTATTTTAAAAGTGCTTTCATAGTTTCTCTTACAAGGAAGGCATGGCCTGCTTCTTTTTTTGCTGGGCTTCGGAAAGGCGCAGGCAGCGCTGCCTCACGGCCATTTTGTGCGCGGCCGCCATCTTGCAGCGAAGGGCAGCTTGGTTCCCGGTGGGAGGTGAGCTTTCGCCAGCCGAGCAGCGGCACTCACCCTGCTAAAAACCTTAGGGATGGCCTCAACACCCAAGTTTTGAATCCCAAAGCTGAAGCGTTCTCCTCAGGGAAAGACAGGACCGTTAGAGGAGCGAGCGGCTCTGAGGTGTGACTATCAGGGCGTGAGGCGGGCCTGAGGTGCGACCATTGGGCTACGCATGTGGGGAAGTGCACGGGCCTTACAGTGGCTGAGGTGAGCTGTGGCCACGGGCATCTGCGTGGTGACACCGGTGGCCTCACGGTGGCTGGAGGGACTTTGAACTTGGAAGTTAGAGCATTGTGGTTTTTGTGAAGGTAAAGTTAAAAACAAACAAACAAACAAAAAAACACGTTATTAGAGGTTTTTGAGAAGCTTGCTGTCGGATAGGAGCTGGGTAGGGACAGCAGGAGGGCTGGCTGACTGGAGGTCCCATTGCAAAATGAGGGCTCCTTTTTTTCCCCTCTGAGGTTTACTAACAGATTTTGGGATGTGTGGGGGACAATGGGAAGCTGTTTCTTCTCGCTTAAATTTGCCTGGGATCTTACTTTGTACTTTAGGCATGCCAGTGGTATGGTTTGGTTTAATATATTTTTTTTAAGTTAAGGCATGTGAAAAGGGGATTATATTCTTATTAAATAATGACTGTACTTCATTTAGAACCTTTGGTGCTCCTAGGAGGACTATGGGTCTGTCAGTGTAGTGCTGCCCTTAGAATGTGCCTAGTTTTCATGCTGTCTCGGGGTTTCCTAAGGTGTATGAGTTAAATGTCTCAAATTTGTTAGGATGAAACTGGCCCCCAGAGCCTGATCCAGAGTCGGGTCTTATTTCAAGTGACTGGGATCAGGCTTGTATTTATTTTGGGGTGATTTCAGGATGTCTGTTGGCATGGCACCAAGTGAGTGATGCCAGACGCAGCTGGGTGTCTCCTGTCGGGCTGTGCAAGCAGGCTCTGTCCGTATTGCGGTTTGATGTAGTAGCTGAAGGGAGACAAACTAACAGGAATTGCAATAATCAAGTTGCTGGAGGTTGGGGGGAAATCAATGTGCAAGGCAGAACTTCAGTCTTGGGAAACAAATGTCAGCAAAGTCAGACAATATTCAGGAGGTGGAGAATGGGCTGGGGGAAGGGTGTGGAGGAGAAATAGTGTGTTTTGTGTGTGTGTGTGTGTGTTTTGATATCCTTCAAGTTCTGAACTTAATTCACATGGTGGCTTGCAGTCCAAATTGATCTTGAAGGCAAGGTTTTATCCAAAAGTTGTCTCCGTTGAAAGCAGATGGAAGTAGGGTATTATGAGGGTGGTGGGGTGACAGGGTATCATAATTTCAGGTTTGAGTGCATTTACTTGTATGAAAACTTGATTACATTTGAGGTTTCACTGTTGCATGGAGCTGGGGAAAGGGGAGCCCAGGATAACAACATCAAATGAAGTAACAGTGAAATAAATCTATAGAGCAATAGAAAGCTGTTGAGAAATGCAGAATTTCGGTAATGGGCAATAGCATAAAGGCCAGTGTGGCCTATGGATTCTCAGTAAACCTGAATTTAAAGCAATTTTTTTTCTTTTTTTTTTTTTGCAGTAACCTGCTGAGCTGAAGAGGGAGAGGAGGATACCAGACAATGAGGACTTGTCTCTGGGGAGCAGCTAAGTTCTAAATCAATCTGATGGTGTTCTTGAAATACCAGTGAACGTTTCCAAGCATTATATTAAAATTTCATGATCAATAGTGCTGAAAGCTGCACTACACACAGGCTAAAATAAGTGCTGACAATTCACCAGTATATGAAATTAATAAAATGTTGTTCACCAGCATTAGCTACAATGCACTGTCCAGATTATCCTCTTCATTAGAAATTACCTGTCAAAACAGTCCCTCTTTGTTAGGTGAGTGTAGATCAAAGACAGTATTGCTTGTCCTCTTGTGTATTAACTGCCAGAAATAGGTGGCTGCTTATTCAAACTTAGTCTAGCTGCTAAAGAAAATAGCCTTTTTCCTTTGTATAAACATATTGTGATCTACATCAAAGGAATGCTTGCAGGCCCAGCCAAATTCGGGACTCCACCATTCCAGTCAGCTGCAGTCCCTGCCCTAAAGACTTAAAAGTAAATAGACAAAAGCCAGAGGTTGGGAAGTAGGGGCAGGTATTTCAAAAGCAAGTAGAGCATGATTGCAAAGGCTACTGTAGTTATCCTTGGAAAACCCAATGAATTCAGTATTAAACTTATGTTCCAAATGTGGCTTTAGCTGTCCAAGATGCTGCTTAAAATGGGACTTAATTATCTTTAAAGATCTACATGGGGTATTCTTTAAAGATATGCATGAGGAACTAGATTTTTATTTTTTATTAACAATGTTTTTGTTGTTGTTTTTGATTTTTTTTTTTTGGCACCTCAACATGAATATAGACAGAATGTTAACATGTTATGACACTGAGTGCTGAGTTACCTAACTTGTGACTGCTAGATAGTTAAGGTCCCTGTGTGATGCTGTGGCTAAGTGTTTATTTGTTAGCTCATTGGTTACCATCTTTTTTTTTTCTTTCTGTTTCTCCAGCATGTGAGACACATCCAAATCCCACATCTGAGAGATTTTGAAAGCAACTATTTCCCACATTTTACAACTACTCGGCTCTCTGTAGGATATTCTAGGATGCTCTTACTAGCTTTTGTTGAAGCTCTTCCACTTGTGAATAAGTCAGTATTCACTGGAGGGTGAGTAAGCACAATAATATTTTTCAGAGCACCACCTAAGATGGGTGAAACTTGGCTTCTTAGTTGTGCTGCTGCATGGATTATTTATATTTTTTTCATATTTCAGGATTCTTTGGGGACAGGATCTGGAATGCACCTTGGTCCAGGAATTGCTTCCAGGAATGCAGGTATACTATTTGTTTTAGTTGATAATTGGGTGCATATTATGCCATATGAAACAGCACAACTTCAGGAACAAAGAATGAGAGCATTCTCTCACATCCTCTTATGCCTTGAGGTATACTGAGGTTTAATGACGATACAGTCTCCTGGGATGTGGGAAAACTGGATTTACATCACTGTTTATTCTTACAAGCTGTTATGCTTAATAAACAAAAAATGAGGGAACAGTTGGGGCATACCAACACTGCTGTCTTCATGAATGTAACACTCTCGTGTTCTCTGAGGCATTTCATCTTTACTGGTGTGTAAGAGGCTTTCAGTAATTCCGCAGCAGCTGGCAACTTCCGAATGGTATCGCCTGGAGGATGTGGGTATAGGCTTGTCTAATATTACATTATGATGTTTGAGCAATGCAATGTAATATTACACATTTTGTACTAGGAAAGTCTTTCATGAACTCCAGGTGACTCTGACCATTAGAACCTTTAATGCACTTTCCCAATTAGTCCTCTAAAGCCCCCGCTTTGACTAGTTGTTCACAGCTTCAGTGAATTGATTCTTTTTACCCTGTAATGGCAGGGGCTGCTGACCAAACCTCCTAACCTTTTTTTTTTACAAAAACAATATATAATGTTGGAGGACTACACTAGCTCACAGTAATGGCCATGAAGCCTTCTGTGGGAGACTAGTTATTACAAATTAGCAAGCAAGCAAATGTGCATTCAAAAATAAACAATACCTTGCTCATTTACTTTGACAATTGCTCTTTAAATAATTTATGACAATGCTGCATTGTGATGAACGAGTAAATATACCTTAGTAGTATGTCTCACGAGAGTAAAGAAGAATAGTAACATGGAACTTCCTTACAGAATTTGGTACTAAGTCTTTGTTTGAGAAACAGGCTGGATCTAGTGGGAATAATTATGCTTGTGGAATATGCAGGATGGGGATGAGTAGCAATCAGTACACCCCAGAGACCCTGATGAACCTGGAGGGAAAACTAGGGAAGCAAGGTGTCCTGTTCCATACAGGGTCTTGGTCCTACCATGCCACTGTCTCAGGGATTTGGCTTGCTTAATTCTGCTTGGTGTTATTGCGAGCACTGTCAAGGCAACAGTTTGGATTCATGTTAAAACTTATGTTTATCCGCTGCCGGGTGCAAAGGATGCACACAGATGCCCTCAAATTCCATCTTTTTTTCATTCTTTTTTTTTAATGTAACTCTCTTTTGAAAACTGCCAAGGAGAGGCAAGGGTGGTGCAGTGCTAGAGCGTTAGCTCAGAAGGCAAGAAGTGTTTTCCTCTTCCACTGTAGACCTCTGTGAGATGGATCAGGTCTCAAAATTTTTCTGTCCCGTAGTTCATTCGATACTGTCTTATCTCGCCTGATAGGAATAATTACAGCAGGAGAATGTGTGGGTGGATGTGCTGTATGTATTTTAGAATAAGTCCAGAACTTGCTGCTAGGGCATTTCCATTCTGAAGCTATTGTTAGCTTTGATATCACAAAGGCAGAGTCCGTCATCTGTGTGAGTCTTTCTCCAAAAAAAATGGTATTTCATTTCAGAGATTGTCTGATTTGACCAAGAGTGGAAAGCAACAGAAAACTCCTATGCCCAAACAGAGAGGTACTGCAATCAGACTGTATCTTTTACAGAACAGACAGTGTGAGAAAGATATTTTAAACAACATGCAACTTTTCCCTCAAGTTAACAGTACATCTGGTTCACAGTTTGGGTTTCCAAAGCAACAGCCATTCTAATGATTCAGCCCCGCTTTTGTCTATTTTTTGTTTAACGGTCTAGAAGAAAAGTGCCACTAAGAACTTATTCCAGAATTGTTTTGGGTTAAATATAGATTTTTGTTTTAATATCATCTTCTGATCTGGAGTTTTCACTTTAATTAAAAAAAGAGATTTTGAATATTACTTTGACACCTTTGGTAGGCCACAGGAGGTATCTATCCCTTGGAGAATCCCCTGTGGGTTCAAAGCATTTCAGCACAGCAGGGCAGAGCAATACACCATAATGCAGAGGACTAACACTCAGGGTAACGACTGCAGGAGACAGGGTTACATGTTGACGTGACTTAGCTGTCATTTGCTCATATACTTAATACAAAACCCACTTAAGATTCTCTGGAGAACTTGGCTGTCCTCTAGGGAGAGCTGTGGGTGGGTGGTTGTGGCAGAAAATGTGTTTTGCAGCTCCAGTTTAAATCCTTATGGTAAGAAAGGCAGGTGAGAAATTGAGAAATGCCGGGTCATTGCATCTACCTCCAGCCAAATGAGTTAAACTGGGTTTATTTTATTCCCTGCTAACGCTATCCTCACCCCCAAAAACACCCGCATGGTACATTTTCTGTTGGTTTTGGTTAATGGCTTGCTCATTTGAAAATGTGATTTCAGTTGACCAGAAACTCACCTCTACTAAGTGAATTTGATGCAAATCAGGTTTTGTCAAGGGTGTTTTTGTTTGTTTGTTTGTTTGTTTGTTTGTTTTTAATGAAGTCTTTGAACAGTAATCTAGCTAGAAGTCTTCTGGTTCAGTTTACAAGAAGACATTAGTGCCTAGAGGCATCTTTGCTTAACCAGAACATGGAGCACGTCTCCTGCAATAGTAGAAAACAATTTCATATAAGCCCAGATGCAAATTTGCGAGGCTGTGACATAAGAAATATTAGCTCCCTCTTTTATCCACTGGTCCAACTAGAACGCTCCACAACTTCCCCGTTGTCTTTTAGGAACTTCTTGTCATCTCCAGTATTTGCTAGTTCACAGCTGGTGTAATGCATGCTTGTTTTGGGGCCATCGTTTGTTTGGATTTAATATCCTTCCTCTCCCCAGGATGCTCCCATGATGATAAGCTAAAGAAGCCATGACATGTTTGGTTCTGTCTTTTTAGAGAGATTGCTTATTTTAACCACCCCTGCTCCTATACCCCTTCCTTTATGCCAGTAGTCCTGCGTTGTACCTCATCTGTTAGTTATTTTACTCTGAACTGAACACTGATTTTGAATTTTTGCTGTCAGGAAGGGTCTTGGTCGTAAGCCAACTTCCACTCTGTACCACCCATTAGTGGTCCACAAGATCCTTTGGATATTGATTGTCTTGTGACAATCCTTGTATTGGCACATAGCAAAGCAGTCCTCATCTTAAACAGACCATAGATTATTCCTTTGTGATAATATGGGCAAACTAATACGTGTCTTTGTGTTAGTATGGTGGCTGTCACCACAGAGTCGACATTTGCTCAAGGTTACTGTGCAATGCGCAAAGGAGATTTTTGCTCGTTATTTTCTCTTTTTTTTTTTCTTTCTCCTTCTTTCTTCCTAGTGTGCTAAAAACAGGGAAATATCCATGGTAACTGCATGTTATGTTATGGCAAATGTTGAATTTGTGTATGTGAAACAGTGACAGCTGCATGGTACCATTTCTAAGCATTTTCAGCATTTGTGTGTTGGGCAGGATAAGAAGGTTACATCATACATTACCAACTGTAAAGCATCAGAGATTCAGTATCCTGTGTTTGTACTTCTCTTCATGCTTTGCTTTAATCTATAGCAGTGAGATGCTGGGAAAATACGCCTTGCCAGCAAACTCTCCAATCTTGTGAATCTTTGGAGAGTGTAATTAATGTCCTTTGAGACACTTCCAAGTGAGGAGAAAGAGAGGAGTGTAAATTTACTCTTACTTTTTATTATTTCTGGGCTCAAAAGCTCTATGTCCTACTGGTTTTACTCAGAATCAAAGGTAACTTGAAGAAACCCACAGAATTATTGACAACTTCCGGGTTTTTGAACAGGTTTGTGTCAAGTTCTCAAGCTTTTTTCTGTGAATTTAAGTGTTAGCAAATCTTTGGGCACGTTAATGGCTTTCTTGAGAACTTGGACCGTGGTGAAGAGACCATTAATTGAGGAACAGCCATACCCAGTGAGAGCAAAGATCTGTCTTAAGCAGCAGCCCATTCACTGCGTGGTGTGGAGTACAAAAGCAGTGTTGCGATAACTTGTAAGAGACTTTGCAACTGTTAACTGTTGATTTCAGGGTGTAAGAATATAAGCAGCTGGTCAGCATGTGTATCCTTTTGACTCCATGGGGTCAGGCACTTATTTCTTTGGCTCTCTGGTCCAAACCAGCATTTTAGCCAAAACTGTGAAGAAATAATTGCATCCAAAATTGTGTGTCCACTGGGACACAGTCAGCTGGGTTCTAATCTAATTTTTGAATCGAAAATCTTATGCTCTGCTATCTAAGAGGTTACCCAAGGCTACCTCTGGAAACACAGTATACAAATGCAAGAACGGGCTCTGAAGCAAGATCCTTGGCTTGTAAAGAGTGCTGCTCAACAAATTGCCTAAATCATGGCTGAAGGGCACCAATTCTCTTTATAATGGACACTTCCACAGGGTGGGTCAGCTTGTAAGGTGGTCTGTACTGCAAACTTCGTAACACTGGCTGGCTAGGAACTGAGCTCTTCTAAAGCTTCTGTGTTCTGGAGTCCCTCAAAGCTCTCTGGTAGATGAGAAACTGAGACACTGTGTTTGAGAAGGGTGTTTCAGTTCCTGCCTGCTGCCTGGCACAGTTCTTTGTATGTCTGCCTTCTCCAACAGGTTTCTTCCAGGTAGCACAGAGAAATTCAAAGTTTTTTGTTTTGCCTTGAAGGAGGAGGAGGAAGTACTCTGCAATTTCCGCTGATTTTTAAGTCTGAAGGGAGAAAATCTCACTTCTTCTGGGAGGATATAATAATAGGACAGATTAAAACTATACTGTGACAATTCATTGGATTTTCAACTTCAAATTTATTTAAAATAAAGAAAAAAGGTGTGATTTAAAGTCATTTTTATTGCTGAGGCCGCATTGTAGGGCTACCTCTTTTATGTTTTCCTACCCACTAAGTTCTGGTAACCAAAACTCACTAACATATCTTGCAAACTAAAGACAGGTCTTCTATGAAGATATGAATCTGTGAATTCTCATTCTTTGGTCCTAATTGACTTTTTGTCTGGGATGTGCATGTGGGAAATTCAATGCCAGTTGATGCTTCCACTAAAGACAATTTTTTCTCCGTAGTGATTCAGGTGTAATAGCAGTATTGGTTGCTGGTGTTCTGCTGTTCTCTGTCATCGAGGGCACAAAAGGACTTGGGCTACGAGGGAACGTGATAGGCTCTGCTATGCCAGGGTAATACTGATTGATGTGGTACAATGCTCAGAGCCAGGTTCCTGGCTCTTTTCATGTTTTCAAGGACATTGTATATATCCTCTTTAATATTCAGAGTGCCTGTTTTCATTCTCTTTTATTTGACTCTGGGTTCTGCAAATTTGGCTAGGACCAGAAATCCTCCAAGTTCAATAACAACTACACACATTTCATTATCCATGTTCACACTTTTTCCCAGGCCAGCATTTAAAACCTATGCAAGCAATGAATTTAATTATATTGTAAAATACTGAAATTATTTCCACATGTAATATTGAGACTCTAGGGACAGTATCTTTTTGTTTCTTTAAATATAACATGCCTATTTAGGTCATAATTTCAGATACGATGTTATTTGCTCCTCGTAACAGATTTCAAGGAAGACTCAGTTTCTTTGTTTAGACCAGTATTGCACTGTACAGTGTATTTGGTAGATGACCCAAACCATGTGGGTTCAGAATTGCTGTTTCTGTGTTTCCAGTGATGTCAGTAGATTTACATCTTTGTGTGCATGTAGTGTTTACTTGCTTGTCTGAGCTATGAATTTATATTTTAGTTTTCAAAGTCTGTCCCAGCACCTATAGAAATGGGTACCCGTTAGTACTTTGGTTAAAGGGAAATGGGGAGAAAAGGGCATTGACAAGAGTGCTTGGCTTGCTGAAATAAGACAGCTCTTAAAAGCAAACCTCTGGACTGTATTACCACCATGGAGAACTGCAGGAGCAGATCTGGTTGCCAAATTGATTGAATTTTTCAGGATTCTTTGTGGAAGTACGTATGTATGAGGAGAGTGTTCTTTGGGAAATCCCAGGCACAGATGAGTTGCTCAGGGTAGGTAATGGCTTACAGCACCAGAGACTTCTGTCCCCATCCAGGCTGCGACTTACATGTATAGTCACTTTTGCACGCACATAGCAAGCAGGCAAGACTGATGATCACCTGTTAACATCAATGCAACTGAGTATGAGAAGGATGGATGGGGTACCTGTGAGCCACTGTTTCTCAAGATTCTGGAACAGCTGCAACTTTTAAAACAACCAAATAAGCTGGGACTTGATTTATTTCTCTTTGATCTCTGGGGAGACTGGGGACGTGTTTGTTGATAATCACAGATGCAGTTAGGCACGTGATACAGAGGTGTCCAAGCCCATTCTCTTGTAGTTTTTAGTGGGAGTCAGTAGAATGTTTTCAAAGTTTGGTGCCTATGATGGCAAGTATGACATCAGAACTGCTACCTTCAGCTGAGCTGCAGGGTGTGGCTCTGGCAGCACTCCTGGGCTTCTTCAGCTGCGTTGTGAAACATTTTGAACCCTGCCTCAACCGGTTGGTAACAGTGGCCAGGTTATTTGTCTGCATTGATTATTTAGACATTGCTACGATGAATGAGTTCAAGTTGATCTCCGCCTTGTGCATAGTTTTGTTTATATTACAAGTGCTGTTCTCTTAGGCTGTTTGCAGCTTTTTCTTGCTTCTGATTACACTCAAAAAAAAATTCATGGCTTTTGCAGATTTGGTCTCTTCCTTTCCAGAAATTTTCTCCAGATTTTTAATCCAAATGTTAATTGAGGTCCTAATGGGGAACCCTGATGCAGTCCCAGACCTACTTTGTAGCATCAGTATAACTGACAGGGCTAAAGCAAGCTAGAACTAGAAGTCTAGCCAGCAGAGAGGACACCAGATAAATATTTGCAGATGATCTTGTCAGTGATACTGGTGATGGTCTGTTTTAGAAAACCCAGGTCCGTTCTGTCCCCAGGGAGTGTTTTATCACCATAACTGTGATCTCTCTTGTTCACAACTGATCGCTCCAGAGGAGTATGTAGCAACCTGTGGAGAGCTTGGGGCTTAAAAGCATGTGAAGCCATGGTGGTGGGTGGGTTTTTTTGTTTGTTTTATTTTGTTTTTTGTTGTTGTTGTTGTTTTCTTCCAGTGGGATCAGGGCTGCTTTTCAGGTATCTGCAAAAGAACAAGTAGTAGGAGGAAGAGTGAAGGAAGGGAGAACTTCTGGCTACCTGTAGCTGTGTTCTCTCCTGGGGAATGAATAAAAGCACTACTTTGAACTGAGATAATAAGAAGACAGAGTGCAAGCTTTTTGACTCTGATGGTTAAGTAAATTATGTGCGTGTGTGTAGATGGGTTATTTAGAATTATATGGTGAATTTAATTTAAATTGATCTTCAAAGGGATATCAACAAACTGTTTCATTTGTCAGGGGAAATCACCTTTTATTGTTTTTAAATGAGAATGGTAATTAGGAGGAAGTTTGGGTGAAAATTGATTCTTGGGCTAGCTTGTTACTTCACTATTCACTACAATACTAAAGGGAAATGGCCATATCCCTGTCTAATCTGAACTCATCAACAAGTGCTCAAAGATGCACGTGGCTTGTTAGTGAAGTCTATAATTAAAAGGAGGAAGGGAAATCCCCTGGACTAGGACCTGAATAAAGGGTCAGCTTTCTCTCTCATTCCTTGTCCCTTCCCTCCATGTTCCACATGCTCTAATCTTATCTCAGGACTGCTGCTGTCATTGCAAGTATTGTTTGCCAATGAAGTAGAAGGGCAAATTGAGAACTATAATCTGATCAGACTAAGAAAACTGGTGCTAATTTCTACCCAATCAAGAAGAAAATACTGTCTTCTAAAGTAATATGCAGATGCATCATGCTCAAATAGCGAGGTTGTTATTCCCTTAAGTGGATGTTCCTAACCAGCAGTGTGGAAGGGTAAGGGCTAGAGTTTAACCTAAAACCATTAAGGGAATCTAAATTTGCCAGATATTTAGCTTTTATCTTTTGAAAGCAGCTGGACACTTAAGGGTGGGAACATCTAATGTCCTTGCATCTCCAAGTTCTTCATCTTCCTTTTTATGCATTTGCAGAGAACATTGACTCTCCTCCTGGCAACCTTTTTAGGAAAAGCTGCAAACTAATGTATCCAAATTGTAGGTGTACATATAGTACTTGGGTTCTGAAGTTCTCTTTTTGAGGTGATCCAAGTCCCTCTCCATTGGTAGGGCTTCGTGCAGTAATGAACCACTGCCTTGGACTTTTTTTGATATTTGTATTCTCAAACATCCCTTGTCTGTTTCCACAGCAGCCTACATATGTTTACCTTCAGGAGAAAATGGGGTTTCGTGTTTTTTTTGTTGTTGTTTTTAAGTATGGATATTCATGAGAGAGAAGAATGAGGTAAAGGGGGAAAATTGTCATGGACATCTTAACATACAACTGTGTTGCAAAGTAATTTTATCTTTCATACACAGTTCCTTAGTTCTGTCAGATGTGACTCTGTCTGAATACACAGAGTGGGAAAAAAAGGTGTTTGGGTAGGTGTGGATTTCTACCAGAATAGAGTTTTCAAACATTATTGCTATTCTTAAAGCATGCATACTCAGCACAACATATTCATTCTTGGTTGCTTCCTCATTCTTTTAGACAATTACATCAATTTATTAGAGCATGAATATGCAACAAAGTAACCCTCAACAGATTTATTTTCTCCATCCTGGTTATGAATATAGCCTGCATTTATTTCCATGTGCCTTTCCAACTGCTAGCGCGTGCTTCTCAGCATTAGAATCTTTCACCTTTTTCTTGAATGGCTTTGATTAAAACTATGTACTTCTCTAATGCTGGTTATTTCTCTTGGTTTGAAAACTGAAATAATAATAGCAGTAATAATATTAAAAACTGGAAAAAAATCCTGCACACTAGCTTTCTCCCACCATGACTCTTATATATGTCAACTGAAATGTGATAGAAAAGCCACATGCATGTGTGGGCTTAGAAGCAATATGTATATAATAGGTGGATGTATGTATGGATAGTAGACAATAGTATAAATTGCATGGTGTGGGAGTTACTGTGGAGATGTCTAAGGATAAATCATGGTTTCTGTTGTTGGTGGTTTTTTTTTATGCTAACAACTAAGTAGAAAGTATAAAGATCTCAGGCTTCTATTAGCTATGTACCATTATAATAGTTGTGTTATCGAGTTGATAGTACTTATTTTTTTTTTGTCTTGCATCACCATTGCCAGTCAGGGAAATCTTGAAAAGCACACGTACATTCATAGATGCATCTTAATTCAGGTGAAAGTTTAGAATCATTTATATTCTGCTTTTGTTACTCTTGTAAATTGCTGGATGACTCTGGACATAAGAGTTTTTGTTGTAAGGTTGTGGATTGTAGGTGTTGTATTTCTATAATGTCTCCTTGTCAGCACGTACCTGATCCAAAGAGGACTGGGAATATTGTTTACAGCTGTTGGGCTAGCTAATGAATGGCTGTAACTTAAGTCTGTGAAGTGATGCCATTTTACACTTGTCTGTCCAGCGTGGGTGCTCTGGTTGCTCAGCCCCTTTGAGGGAGTAATGTGCACTGTAGTGGGTCAGGTCCAGTGCCAGCAAGAGACAGACGACAATTTAATAATGACGCTGTCCACACAGATTGGCCAGCTGGATGTTTCCAAAGCAGGTGGCAGCTTCTTTGTACTTGAGGGAGAAAATAAAATGTGAGAACTTTAAATTGGACACATCATCCCTTACTAAAAAGCTATGCAAATTAGAACCCTCTCATTAAATGCAAGCTAGAAGAAGCAGCCTCCCCATGTATTTGATCAGATTGTGTGGTTTTTATTGAAATTATTTCATTTTTTTACTGAGGATTTACCTTTTTATAAATTATGTTTAGTTAACTTGAGTGTAAAGTGAGATGTCTCTCTCTGGTCCCTCGATAACACTGAAATTATACTGGTTACAATTTTACAAATCTGACAAATCCCTGGTAATCGTTATCTTGGTTGAAATCTAATTAATAGTAGTATAGCATTACAGTCTTACCTCCTTTGTGAAATTTAATAGTCACTTGGTGACTTTCAGACACTAGCTGCCTGGTAGGCATACATGCTACCGTGACAGACCCAGGAATATGCAAATCCCAAACACTCAGCAATATGCTGTTTAATGTGACGTTGAGCCCTTTCCTGTAAGTTTCTGTTGCACAAAGAGGCATTTGAAAGAGCATTTTCCTTTTTTTTTTTTTTTAATGGAATATCTGTGTGCACTGGGGAAGTGCTCCTCTAGAATTTTAGTCTGCTTTAACTCCCTGCATATGGCATGCATGTAAGCTGGAGAGAGCTGATTTATTTTTTCCCTTTTTTTTCTTCCAGGTCCTTGTGAAATATATACTGCTCCATGTGTTTGCAGGATTATGCTTTGCTATGTTGTCTTAAGTTCCTTAGGCAGAATAAGGAATGGTTTTCTTTTAGTATAGCATCTAATATTGCTCAGCTGAAGCTAGATATTTTCTTTCTGAGTTCAGCTCTGTTGATTATTTGGTTCAGAAACACAGTGGAAGTCAGGTCCAGGGGACAGCTGTGATAAAACAACTATTTAATTAAAGGTCAGAATTTCACTCACTCTCCCTCTGAATTTCAGCATACATCTGAAATGGTGCACGCTGATCATCAAGTTCTTTACCAAAGCAGCTGGTCAGCCTGAAGTCATATAGTATACAGAAGGAAGTGGGAAGGTGAGTGTTTGACTTAGTTTTCTGATAACTTGAGCCCTCTTACAAAGCTTTAGACCTTCTAGCCTGTTTTCAACACAGACAATTGAACTTTGTGTTTGTAAAGAACTTCCTCATCCAAATGGACAAACTGTGATGCATTTGGATTTCACTTCAAATACAGTGCCCAAATCCTGGGCACAATCTACCCCAAAATGGGTAGATTTCCGGAGTGTGTAGATTTGGGTATTTATAAAGGGTAACACAACAGCACAGCAAAGTGCTTTATTGGCTCAGTGTTACACGTGATCCAAACAGAACCATGATCCACCTGGAAGAGATTACAAAGGAAAAAGTGAAGAGCAAGAGGGAGTTTCTCTTCTCTGGAATCTGCCTCTTACATTGGCTGCTACCTGTTAGAGGTTTGGTTCATGACCCATTTGTTATAGCTGACTGCTTGGAGTAAGCCCATAAACTCCATGGATCTATTTCAGACTTGGATGCATCCTTTGGGGTTCTTTCATTCGGGTAGCATTGCAGATGAGATGGGAATGTGTCAGAATTCTACACAACAGGGTCAAAACCACCTGGAAGCCACTCCAGCAACCACAGCGTTGCATACCTTTAATATAATAAATATAACCAGTAAGAAACTATATGCTTTTCCTTCGTGCATCTGTTGACAGTATCTCAGCTGATCAGTTTTTGCACGTTCAAACTCTAACCAGAGCTACAATAGTGTGTTCTGTTCACCAGGCCACCTAAGACTGAATGTGGTATCTGGAAGGCTACCTGCTCTTGCTTGTCCCTTGTGTGCTAGCTTTTTTTGAGGTGGTAGGATTTGGTTTGGTGACAAGCACCCTCTGTTTGGGTAATTAATTAATGCAGATGTAAAGTTGTGTGCTAGAATACTGGTAACTGATGGAAACATACTGCATGGCATGATTACTTTCTGATAGTACTTTTCACTGAGCAATTGCATTGGTCCCATTGACAGTTTCCATTTCAAATGTTGTTGTGCCATTGGAATTGATTTTTTCCTAGATTCGTGTTGTGCTACAGAAGCAGCATCTTTACAAAAATGTTAGTGCAGTAGTTTCCATTTTGGTCCTGATAAATGCAAGCCTGAAGTGAAACAGTAGGAAGGGAGGAGAGGGACAGTGGAAAGTGCAACCACTTTGAAAATGCCTAGAAGACTTTTAAAAGATAGAAAACTGAAGAAAGCATGGGACAGCCTACAGGCAAACCTAACTTGTCTCTAACACACATCTAGTCTGGAATTTCATCGTACCTCTGATTGAGGAAAGAAAGACCAATTAACCCAGGAAAACACGGATTGCATTACATATGCATTCAACGCCAAAAGGGAGAGAATGTCGATTACTTAACACAAAAGTGCTGAAGCCATTAGTACAGCCTTTTAGAGTTGAAATAAACATGTGTATTATATGCCTGTACGTCCCAGTGGACAGCACAACTGGTGTCATATTCCACAGTGGATCCATTAGCAACATAATGTCATCTAACCACAGGCCATGCTAATGGTTTAAATTAGAATGTGTGGGGATTTTTTTAATTTATAAAAGACACTGCTGCGTGATTAAAATAAACCTCTTCAGCGTAAAACTGCTTCTCTTATATGAAAACCCTTGTGATGCATCACTTCCAGCAATATCAATGAACAGGAAGGTGCGAAACTAAGCTTTCTGAGAATGCAAGAACTAACAAAGAGTCGAACAAAATCAAATGCATCCATGCGGTGCTTGATAGCTCAGAAAAAAAGAACTGGGATGTCTTAGAAAGCAACCGAAATCCAGTTTTGGGCAGGTGACAGAGGACTTACAATGGTATGTTTGTGCAAACCCGTTTCATAGCTGAAGATAATTGGTTCCACTATACTATGGGCAACAATGCCCCACTGGCAGTAGCGGTGCTAATTGCTATGGGTAGAGAAAGGGGTAGTTGTCATGGGTCCAACACAGTAAAGAATATGTGTAAAGCAAAACTTTAAAAATCAAAACCATGACCTCAGCACAGAAAACAGAAGAAAGTGTGAACTTGGCAGCTGCTGCCCTTCTTTCATGATTGCTTTAAATGCCTCTGCCAGAGGTATGGAGGGTACTGCTGGGGCTTTAACCTTTTCAGAAAACAGGGCACTCATGTCCTGTACAGCTTCCCACATAATTCATCTATCAAAGCATTTCACCAGGAGGCTGTGTTACAGTAGGACACTAGTAGTTCATGCACTCCTCTGGAGCTGGAGAACAGACTGCTAACCCTGATGCTGCATAGCTAGCCAATAGTACTGCAACAGTGCTTCCCTTGAAGTCTTCTATCTACATACTACTGTTCCCTCGGAAAATGCAGACTTATTTTCCCTCCACATCTTCCATATCACTTATGAGCCTAAAAATTCACGTTGCAGTTAAGAGAATATATCTAGCACAATAAATAAAGAACTGCTTACAAAACATATCTCATGGAGGTATGGTTGGAGGAGAAGAGAGGAATGGAAATAACCTCTCTTCTGGTGAGTAGCGGAGCAGGATGGGGCTCATAAAACCTTACCTGAAATAGCTCTCGTTTCTGTTCAATGAGATGCTAACTTCACCACAGAGTTCCCCCCCAAGGTATCGGAGATTGTCATCAGCTTAGTTCTGATACCTTACCAGCACTTGTTCTCACCACAAAGATGATTCAATTGTAATTAGAGAGGCCTGTCTAAATGCACTAGTGCACTTATCTTGAACTGGCTGGCCTACTGGAGGGTGTGAGCAGAGCTCACAAGCTGCTTAGCGGACCGCATCACAGTCCAAGACTGCATCCATGCTGCACTGAGAGACACAACTTTTTCTTTTTCAATAAAAGCACTGTGGAGTGGCAGTACCTGTCTTCTAAACGGGTTTGCATGGGTCAGCTACTAGAGTGGAACAGACCCATGCTGTGCTCACACAAATCAAAAAGTGTAAGTACCATATCCCTGAGAGAGGGGGGGAAAACTGTAATCCAATTTGTGGTATGGAGATGACAGCGGAGGTTCAGATAGAAGGAAAGCAGGATGAAGCGTGGTGAGAAAGTGATCCTCTTCAATCTGTATTGGAAAAGAGAGCAAGACAGCCTTCAGGGAAGTAAACGATGCCAATATTTCTGCAGTGAAATAAGCTAGAAATGGTGAGATAAATCTTAACTCCTTAGATGACTGTGTACTTCTTTGGAAAAACTGTTGCATTTAGTTCCACCCAAAAGACTCTAATTCCACTGGCTGTTTGCATGTTTTATGTATATATCTATGCATGTTTTTGGAGCGTCATTCAAGGGAATGTTTTAATTTCCTTGCTGTGTGCAGTTAGACCTCCCATACATTATTGTTTTTATATGCCCTTTGCTGAAAGCCAAATATACCGTAGGAATTTGATCTGATGCCCATAGCTGAAATACTGGCCTCTGCCTGTGGTATGGAAGGTGATACTTGCTTCTTTTTAACGATTGTTTTTAAGTGAAAACCAACTCTCAGATTGTTTGTTTTTTCCCCCTGACAGAGCTAAAGGAAGCTGAAATGTTCATTTAGTTCTCTTCAGTGTGGGGGACAGGGCTGATAACAAGGACATTTTAAAAACTGCCTGTAGTTGACATGTAGCACCATGTGATTTCTTTTGGACAAGCTAAGAGGTTAAATTGCAGCGTTAAGTAGAGCTGTGGTACTTTAACCGTGACTCCTAGCTCCTGCGCTAGCTCTGATCCCTGTCGGAGTCAGCTGACAGGACAAGAGGAGACATCACAAGCCACATGCTGGGCTCAGGCAAAGTGACATAGCTCTGCCCTGGGTCTGCAGGTCTGCTTTGAGAAGTGCTGTTCTGTGGTGTGCCCATTTAGCATTAGCTTAGCATGCAAAGTAACAAGAACTTGACAATCCCGAGCGTAATATACAGGCTAAAAAAGGATACTGTGCCTTGGTTGCTGCACTGGTAGAGGGCATTTCTAATGGTTTCCTAAGCCTGTTGTGGCAGCTGCAGTCAGGTGCTGAGCTGCAGGGACTGGCTTTTGCTGCTGAGATGCTGCAGCAGCCTTCCTGGTCCGCTCGTTTGCTAGAATCATAGAATCATAGAATCAAGCGCTAGGGAGCACTTCCCTTTTCTTCTAAGAAATGGTGTGTAAAATAGTGCAGGAGATAACATAAAATGAGTTATTTGCCAGCGTTTCCAATGCCCTAAAGAAAGCAGCGCTGGTTTGCTTTGAGTTTTGGCACATCGCGCCCCATCGGTATCCTGCGTCTGCTGAGGGGAGAGGTCTAGGACTGCGTTGGTTCGATTGGGATGTCTGAAGTCAAGGTAACTGTGGTTGGACAGAGTCTCTCAGTGCTGAATGTGAAGAGAGTGACCATTTTTGAGCTGGGTGGGGAAAGACTATATTCTTTTCATGATTTCTGAGCAGCGTTTTTGAAAGCTCTTGCTGAGCCCACTTTAACTAGCTTATAGTGAATGCTCATAATGTTACTTTCTGGATCCCTGAAAGCTTCTGTTAAAGTGACTGAAAGGCCTTTCCATGTGACTTACACCAATTCTTTTGCTGCAGAGCTAGTCTGCTACATTGGGAAGCTTGAATTTTGTTCTTGCTGGAAATGCAAACATGCGTAAGCACCATTAGCATCCTTTGTAAGACAAGTTGTTGAGCTAGCTGAATACAAGCGTGGTTTCCCATTTGCTATCACTGTTACAGGATTTATCACATGACTGTGACTTTGTTCTGAAACAGTACCTGCCACAAACACTTTCTGCTTCAGGACCTTATGATCTGCTTGACAATTTCAAAATTACCAAAGGAAGTTCTGTGGGAATTAGACCCCAAATTCTTGAAATACTTAAAAAATAAATAGGGCTGCTGCACATTCTGAGGTATACCTAATATATAAAAAGTAGTCTCTGAGTCTGAGTTTTCTGTGAGTCTGACTTCCCAACTTTGAATAAAGATTTTTCAAAATTTCACTACACCTTTTCCTAAAGAGGCTTGATTGCTAAACCCATTTGCTCCTTCTTACCTCAGTGTATAATCAGTGTTCAGTGTTGCATGGAGACTTTAACTGAGCCAGGAAATCAGTCTTATGGTTCACATTTGTATGAGTGAGAATGCTTAAGAAATGCACAGTCATATTTTTTTCTTAATTCAACTAAAGTTAGGATTGAATTTGCATTGCCCTAGTTAAGAAATATGTCTTCAGTTGAGGTAAGAAGATAAAACTTCAAAAGCTGTGTTCAAAAATGAGGATGCAAAATAAAAATTGGCAGCATAGCGTAGTTTGCTCATCATATTTTTCAAAATCAGACATTAATGTGTAATGTAATAGAGGTGAAAATAAAACACTCAAAGTGAACATTTGGTGTTGAAATGTAGTCAAGATAACTCTGAACAATCTTTTCTGTAGTTGTCATGTTTTTGAAGAATGTTTGAATATTCCCTCCTTAGGGGGGAAGCTGATCCAAAGGAGATGTTTGGGATACGTTGCAATACAAATAAATGCCAAGTGGTTTTCTTTTGAGAAACCCTAGTTTGCCATTTCTGCAGATGTGGATTTTTTTCATATGGTCATGTTCAAAATGCCTGCGTAACTCTACCCAATGTATACAGCACCACTGAAAACCCTTGACATGGGATTATTTTAGCCTGGTTATCCACAGCTAGCGTTCTTCACACATGAATGCAGTCTATAAGAGGCAAAACAAGCACATATCTGACTGATCAAAATCAGTCACTGCAGTAAATCTAGAAGGGCAGTAGTATTTTTTTTGTCATTTTTATTTTCCCCTCTTTGAGGGAAGGAGTCACTTTTTATCAGATGCCTTCTTTGGCACCTGTGGTAGCAGATACTTGAGGGACTTGGCCCATGCATGGCAGCAGCAAGGAGGAACGTGGGGAACCAAGGCTCTGAGTCTGCAATGAGGGCCTAGCATGGAGAGGGTTTGGGGATTGAGGCTGATGAGTTTCACTGCGTTCACCTGAGGCAAAAGGAAAAAGTATGTTTTTGAGAAGCTTAGGAAGCTTAAAAACAATTTTTATTTTCTGGTTTTTATCATAGGGTGGATTGACTCAGAGAAGCCTACAGGGACTTCAGATTCTCATCTTTAATACCCCTGCTAAGCTTTTCAAGGTTGGGTTGCCTCAGCTGCAACTGAGCACAATAAAAAGTGAGATCATCTTTATAATTTTTTGACCATTTATCTTGGTGACTTGGCTTCAGTGGTGATATATGGGATTTTCTCTTCCACAGTAGATTCCTTCCAGCATCTTACTTGGAGAGCCTTCAATGCCCACACTGTAGCTTTCGCTGGAGTGCCAACTTAGTGGAGACCTCTGTTTTAAATGTCATGATAGATTGCTATGGTGACAGTTCTGTTGTGCAAGGCTGCCAGCAGGGATGGGTTAGAATTAAATGAAATGAATTAACATAAATGAAACCAGTACATTGTCTTAGTTTCAGGCTTATGAGTGATGGAGTAGTTTCTTTTTTAAACCTAATTTTATTGAAAATGGGTCTTAAAAATTCCACCTTCCTTTTGTGGAACCAAGTGTTTTATGTGTCATTACAGGGCTCTTAATCCTGTTCATGCTTTCTGTTTTGAGCTAAGGTGCAACTTCAGAATTTGTCCACTAGATCTTTGTTCCTTCATTAAGAATTTCTCTCATCAGAGTTATTTTCTTACAGACATTTAGGAGAGACTTTCTTATTTCCTTTCTGGTTTTTGTAGATCTCAGTGTACTTATATGGCTTTTGTGGTACTCTTTGTCTCTCCCTTCTCCTTGAGTGAGGACACCTGGACTACATAGAGCATTTCAGGCAGTTCTGGATGCTTTCTTGATCCTGCCTTGTATTCTCCTGCTTGAAGATATGAGGGTCATATTGGTCCTCAGCCTTAACTATGGGGAATTTATGTTCCCTTTTCTGTCTTAGTCCTTAGTCATTCACTCAGTGGCCCTGTATTTCAGGATTTCACATTATTCCTCTATCGTACAAGCACAGCTTTACATCCAAGATATTTTGTCATGTATTTGATTTGTTTAAAAATCCCTATCATTCAAATGAATCATCATATACTAAGATCAAGTTTGTCTGTGTAACAGACCCGTTGTCATTATTATTAATGAGTCTTCCAGTTTCAGTACTGTGTGAAACCTACTTGCAAGGATTTAATAATGACCTGAAGGAAAATGATACCGTGTTGTTGAATGTTTTCCACTTAAAATTTTTCTTTGCTTTTCTGCTGAAGTAGTTACCGGCTTTCTTACAGTGAGTTGCAGAAGTATGTATTTTTCTGTATTGTCATGTGAGTCTTAATCAAATATTTTCGAGTCCTCAACTGGCTGTAGAAAAATATCACCAATATGACTGTATCTTTATCTCACTGACTTTTTCATACCAGTTTCTTCTACATTTAAATCAATGTCGAGCTTATCAGCCTAGGAGTTGCCAGGATATTGCCTGGATTTTTTAGGGAGGTGCAAAGCATTTAAGAATGCATTGCTAACACCCATTGAATAAAGGCAGACTATCTGCAATACTGATATGCTCAAATGTGTTAATGCCTGTCTTCCTCCTTATGAACCTGTTATTCTAATTCATCCCATGCAATGAAAGGATGCCACAAATAAAAAGAATAGAGAGGACCCCCCCATAAAAAGCATATTTATAACAGAATTGTGAACAGGGACAGTATGATGAGTATGGTCTTTCATATGTGTGTGATTTGTCTTTTTTGTTTGTTTTAAAGGAAAATGCCAGTAGGAGAGGAAAAGATAGTTGAGATAGTCCTAATCTTCTCTCTTTTACCTTTCTAACAATGGTGCCAGCTATGCTGTCACACATGTGGAAGTGACTGAAGCATTTGTTGTGATGTTCTCCCAAATGCTACTAAAAAAATGAATTCAGATAAATTTGGACTGGGGTCAGGTGGATTGAAGATTGTCAGAAAGGCCATAAATGATAAAGAGCAATGTATTTTTTATGTGTGATGAAGGGAGGGGAAATAGAGGTTGCTGAGGGATGAGGTGTTCCTCAGCTTTCATTAATGACCCATGAGAGGAAGTAAACAAAACATGACTGTTTCACAGATGCTGCTCTGTTCTGAAGGACTGAGAATGCCATTTAGAGTACAAAAACAATGCAGAGGGGAATGAGTGGGATTAGAAACAAGGAGAGAAAATGGAGCCTAAAAATCTAGTCTGTGTCTAGGGGGAAGACATAACATGAAAAGCACGAGTTTGTCACAAACATAGACTTTGGAGGAAAAATAAAAGCAACAGAAATGTTGAAGGAAATGTCTGTCTTCTGACCAAAGCAGAATAGGCAGCTGGAGTGTGATATGGCCAGTTGTGCTAACATGTTTGTGCTGTTACGTGTACACGTAGAAAGAAACATCATTACACATGAGTGTAATGGTGTAAACTCACATACAGCGAGTGGTGGTGTGTGTGTGTGTTTCCAAGTCAGGTGTAAAAGAACTTTCCACAGGAATGGGTTATTCCTAATCAGCAAGTCTGTTCTGTATGACAGGGAGGTGAGATTGTCTCAGTTTCTACCTGATAACATAGGACACTGCTTTTCTGCTGTCAAGCATCTGGCCAACAACTTCAGTGATGTGAAAATCAACTTCCCAGCCTCAGCTACCAGCTGATCTGGCCTCTGCAGGTTTCCTAAACCCCTTGTTAGCAGGGCTTCATACCAGAGAAACTTTGGAGGCACAGTGCATGACTTGTTAGGCTCACACTTGGTTTGATTTTGCCATTCTAAGAAGTATTTGAGACCAAAAGGATGGGCAGGTCGTCTAGCCCAGCACTAAATCTCTGACTGTGGGCAGCAGCTGCTGCTCGGGGTGCAAATATAAGGTGATGGCAAGTTCCATGACTGAGCTATGCACAGCTATAGAACTACCTCCTTACTTCTTTTTAATTTGGCACCTTTGGGTTTCCCCTGATGTCCCCTAGTGTCTTTATTGGGAAAGACTGAGCAAACTTTTGTTTTTTATTTATCTTTGATTGCTTTCTCTAAACCTCTTATTGTTCACCTCCACTCTCCCATCCCCTTTGCCAGACTGAAGACTCCTACTCTAATTGAGCATTCCTTGCATAGAAGCTGTTCTGTAACCTTTGATTACCTTTCTTGGCTTTTTTAATTAGCATATGAATACTTAGGAAATTATTGAAGGGAAAGAAATGGAGTTTTTTTCTCTTAATTGCCACCAAATATTTATTTACCATTTCCTATCAGTTCAAATTCAGGTTTCTGAAAATTGCCCAGAGAAAACATTAGAGCAGAGGTGGTCAATTTCCATATCCTGCAAGCTGAGTACCCTAATGCTTCTTTGGCCATGTGGTGCAAAGCGTGGTCTAAATAGCAAGAAATGAGGGCAGGGGAGATCAAGGAGATCATTGCAAGTGAGTATCCTGCTGCTTCCCAAGGCTTCAGCTCTTCCCTTACAAAAAGGGAAGGTAAATAAGTACTTTGCAACAGGCTCTTGCAGCAGCCTTTGGCTGTTGGCCTCACAGATGCCATCGGGTCACTTCTCTTTACAGACTGGGATTGAGATTCCCAGTGCTCCAGTGTTGCAGAAGCAGCACTTTACATTTCTGCCATCTCTATACTGGACTGTGTTTTTAAGGAATATCAGTACCTTGGTCTCCAGCCGTGCATCTCCAGCACACAAAATATATACTCTGTAAGTTCAGATGCAAACATGCGTGGCATGCTAACATACTGCTCCTACATTACCTATTTTTAAGATTATGAAAAAGCATAAAATGCTTCAACTAGGACAACTTATTCTTGCGCTCTATTTTGCCATCTACTGCAAATATATTTGGCAAACCTAATCAACGTTGACTGGTCTGCTGTGTGCTCTTATCTGTGTTTGACTATCTTGTCCATTATGATTTGTTGAATATATTTTTTTTATAGTTCAAATTTCAATGAAAATTCCTAACATGTCTGCTCACTCAAGATGAGATTTATTGAGGGTGAAGGAAGAACACTTATAATGTGCAGTGTACTGAATGAAAATGTACTCGTAATAATTGTGTTTGTTTTATATCTGAGTTGGTAAAAGAATGCAAAGAGTTTGAATTAAGGAAAACTGCCAGAAGGAAGAAAGGATTCAAATTATGAAGGCATGGAGAAGGTTTTCCTTTGCTTTGCCCTATTTCTCTCAAGACTGCAAGCTGCACAGTATTTATGGGGTTTCTTCTGGATTGTTGCCTTTTGTCAGGAAAACTGCTTCAGAGATCAGTCAAAGTCCGGAGAACTGGGCCTTGAACAGACAACAGTTTTGCATGCTTCTGCTTCCAGTCATATGCAGCTGCTTGTGCTCGGTGGGTAGAGGAAGGAGCGCTGGGGAGAGGAATGCAACCGCATCAACATCGTGATACTACTGGGCGGTGCTAATGAGGCTGTACTGCAGTCCTCCGCTTTCCTCTGCTTTTCCTCCTCTACTGGCAGATTCCTGGCTCTTTTGAAGAGTCCTAACCTTAAAAAAAGAAATTAACAAATTAAAAAAAACTCACAAACAAAACCAAACCTCCCCAACAATATTCTTGCCACCTTGCTTCAGTTTATTTGATAGCACTAAGTAGGGTAATCTTAAATCTTCACTGTAGCTCTGTCATCAACCCATGTAACTGGGAAAGGCAGAAGGGTAGTGGTATGTGAGGTATGTCAAATGGAACAGAAGCATGCAACATGGCCTCACTCAGTCACTTCAAAATCACCCTCTCTCTCTTGCTGTATGCTTTGTGCAGCCCATGGCACCATGTTGTGTCCTGCAGCAGCAGCCCTCTCCCACGTTTGCAAAGCACCATTCAACGAGGGCAACCATGCTGTAAGAAACACATATTCAAAGAAAATGGAGCATTTTCTGCATATTTCTGGAATTTAGAAAAAGTTGCTTCATTTCTTCTTCTCTTTATTAATTAGAAGTAGAAAAGAATCTGCTTATCTTCCTGTAGGTGAGCCCAGGGTAAATAAGCACACAGAACATTCTCCGGAAAGGTGGCGTGGGTCCAGTGAATGGTTTGTTGGCTCTGCTTTAGGCTCACTGATCTGCTGGATAAACTGTAGGCAAGTGTATCTAGCCCTAAACTTCTCTGTTTTGTCAACTTCTTGGGGTCATGAGTGATTTTTGCTATGTTTTAGTGTAACTGGTGTTGTTTGCATTCCTGTACATAAAAGCACTGTGCCTTGTTTTCTTTCACTTATTAGCAGAATAATGTCACGTGTGTTATCAAGAAGCAGGCTGACTGTGACTTCTCCCCCTTGACTCAAATTAACAAGGCCTTGCTAAAATGCTGTGTACCTAGTAATCTGGTTAAGAAGTCAGCAACCTGATGATACACAAGGTAAAACCAGCAGAGACCGTGCTTCCATGTCTAAGTCTATTAAAGTGAAAGAACAGAAGGCTCACAGCCTAAAGCTTAATTAAACAAGTGGATTTTCAGCTAATGTACTGCAGAGAGGAATTGCTGTGTGTAAATGATAATAAGAGACTTCCCTGTTTAAAAAAAAAAACAAAAAAGGGAAAAAAAACAACAAAAACCCTAATGAAAAATAGCTGTCAAATTATTCTGAAAGCCACTGGTTTACGTGTCAGTCAAAGGATCTTGCTGCTCATGGCAACAGTCTTTACTGACACTAGATTAGAAACTGCTTTTTCAACTGTCATCCAAGGCTGTACAAATAATTGATTTTTAGGTTCAGCTGCCAAACTAAAAGTAACAATAATAATAAAAAATGGCCTAGAATGGATCACATGTAGGACCCCCCCCCATCCAAATGGAAAACCAGTGTTATTTTGTGTGAATAAGATATTACATTTCAGTTATTTTTTAATAAAAGTGAAAAAGCAAATTGCTATATTCTCCTTATAGGCATGTTAATTGGTTTTCCTTTTTTAGTTAGTGTGTCAGAGGTCAGTGTATCTATCTGGGATGAAGGAGCTCTTATGCAGGAGACTTCCACTATCCAGATTGCACTCTCTCCTGATGCGAAGAAGATAGGGGAATTTAAATATTTCATATTAGGTTTGACTATTTCATAATATCAGTTAGCTATATATATATATTTCCACACAAAGGATCAAATTTTGAAAGCTGTACGTATTGTTCTCAATGGAGACAAGTTTAGCAACTGATAACACCTGATTTCAAGTTCTTAGGATTCATAGTATATCTCTGTGAGAAAGACTGTGATGTGAAAACTGCCTTCAAGATTTGAATCCTCAGTTTCCCTTAAAGTAATAAAGTACTTTAAGCCTCTAATAAAACAAAACACAAGAGGAAAGTACAACTCCCTTGCATATCCTGTAGGTAGGTCAAATAATCTTATGACAACACGGTGAAATCAAAGGTCGCGTTTGTCTTCAGAAAGTATTAAGGTGCCTTTTGAAATCAGCAGGATTAGATCCTCACTCACTCCAAGTGCTCGCACTCCAGACTCATGAGCTCCCGTAACCCAAGTTGCCACTCCATTTCAATTATTTTTTAATAAAAGCAAAAGACAAAGTTCAGTCACTCCAGTCTTTTCAGTTGCTGGCACCACAAACCCCCAGACATACACGTGCACACAGAAAAGAGGATCCCTCACACAGCAAACAAGGTGGAAATGAAATTTGGTAAGAAAATAGGACGGACTGCTGATCAGGTGCAGGGTGTGGCCAGACGTGTACAGACCAGCCCTGTTAGCAGGTGATGGATCCTTTATATCCCCTTATCCCTGTATTTTCCCAGAGTTGTTCCTACCCAAGTCACCCTTGCCCTTCCTTTGGTTCCTTCCCTGAACATCCATAGTAAGTCCTGTGCAATCCCCAAATGCTCTTCTCCTGCATCCTGCAATACATCCCCTACCCCAAGGCAGTAACACCCCTCAGTCCAAAAGGTGCTTGCTCCATTGACTCCCCCTGCACCGTGGGGCTGACAGCTCTCCTGGGGACAGCCTGTCCCATCCTCTCTGTTGGGTCCCCTGCCTGCCCTTGTGCCTCTGATCCTTTGTGCTTGGAGATGGGCCTTTGGTGGACTGATAGCTGCAGTGATGGGTGGACAGGGTGGTACTGGGGACCCCACCGTTGTGCATCTGTGTTCCTTTGTGTGTGCAGGCAAGCTTTTATCACATAACCTAATGCTGTTATTTTGGCTTATTTTTTCAGTGAGTTCATATGTTTAAGGAGGTTATGGTGCTTCAAGGGCCATGTGTGTTCTCTCTTCTGCAAAAGTCCTTTTTTTTTTTTTGCTGACCACCGCATAGCTTTCAGTAGCACCGAGCTGTGTTTCAGGAAAACCATCTCTAGGAGTGTGCTGTCTGAGTCTTTGTTCTCCTTGAGACTCTTGTCTAGAAAAGACTGAGATCAAGACGTGACTGAGTTTACAGGCAAATGCAGTTTAATGTCAAGGAGGCTTAAATATTTTGCCACCACAAAAATTAAATTTTGTTCACTTCTCCTGAGAAAAATGTCAACTCTTGCCCTAAGTCTGGAAGAAAACATTGATTTTTTTTTTTTTTTAAACTCAGCTCTATTATTCAGTTCTTAGTCCTTGTGACTTCTGCTTTCTGTCTAGCAGTTGCAAATACAAGAAAGTCCTTAGATAAATTGCCTCCATTCTGACAGATCTGTCTTCTAACAACTTTACACTACACCTCTTAGTGTGCCAAAACCTACATTAAACTCAGTCAGTTAGGACTAAAAGGGCTCTGGTGGAAGAGTCTGCTGAAAAGTAGTTAGAAGGCATTTTTTTCTTATCCTCTATCAAGATTCCAGTCACTCTATGGCTTTGACATAAGTTGGAGCCAATTAAAACCTGTTCTCTGCATCACACTGGCTGTCCATAAAATATTTGTGGAGCTCAGCTCTCTCTGGTTGTCTCTGTTGCCAGTAGTACTGGAGACAACATTGAATCTATTTCTGCACCTACCCCAAGCCTACAAAGTCACCGTGCTGTAGGGGAATGCAAATTGCCATACTGGAAGTCTGTTCAGGGACCCTTCTTTTTACCTGAATCCAGTGACTGGTATTGGCTTACTGCTCTTGGCAAGAAGGAGATGTGAAAGGGAAGTATCAGTTCAGAAATAACCTGGTCTTGGGGAAAGAGCCTAGCTCTCTGGGCAAACCTTCCTTTCAGGTTGTTATGCTCTTGGAAGTCGTGGTGGATGTTCCTTTTTGGCCAGAGAAGCTAACCCCTCTGCGGTCTGGCTGCACTCCCAAGCTGGGTGGCTGCACCTGCTGGGGAAGCAGCCTTCCTCGTGGCTGCAGCCACCCTGAGCTGCAGCACGGACAAGAGGTAGTTGTACTTCTGTGCCATCCACACGGACATATCTGCATGGTACGAGGCCTAGCAAGTAGCAAAACAACAGAAGATGAGGAGAGAGACAGGCAAAATAAGTAGCAAATATTAATAACTGGGTTGCTAGTAAAGCAGTGCTTAAAATGATTTTGGATGCATTAGCTTGATTTTTCTCTTGGGTTTGCTTAGTCAGACTTGGATGTAATGATTTGAAAACTTCCTAGCTGATTTCAGTGCATACTTTGTAATCTAGGGGAGAGAGGTCTTTTATCTTCCTGGGTATCTCAGCTGTGAAACTGGCTTCGCAGTAAAGAGTTTACTTACCTTTGTCTACATGAGCCATTTGTGATGGCGCTGTCTCAGCGCGGGGTTCTTTTCCCCTGCCACATGGCAGCGTTCACACCTCAGCTGTTCCCTGCCTATACATATTCAGGAGGAAGCTGCAAGAGCGTGGATTTTTTATTAATAGGAAAAGTATGTTTTCACTTTCCCTGTGTAATTTTGTGCATTTTTAGAGCTGCACAAAATTTTTTTCACAGAATCACAGGAATCCAGGTGTGGGAGATCTAAGAAAAACACAAAGCATCGTAAGAATCTCAGTCAAACTTGTAATATTTTTTCAAAATATACGATGATAGAATATGTTTTTTGCTACATAGACGTCCTTCAGTGTGGACCTGCCATAGGGGAAGGGGAGACTTTCATGTTAGCCACAAGTCTCTCACTTAGTGATAGGGATGTTACACGGGACACAACTGCAGTTTGCTATGCACATTGCACTTGCTGTGAGCCCTGCCGATGTTTCTGGTTGGTACAGTATATATAACTTCTTTGTGATGGATGACAGCTTGTGACAGATCCTTTCTGAATAAAGGTCAGTTTCTCTGAGGCTCTGTCAGATCTCATCTCCCTGCAGAGAAACTTCAGGATGTTCCCAAGGTTTTCAACCCAAGTTGCATGGGTCTCTCTCCCACCTGCTTCTCTTTGCTGCTTTTTCTTCAGCATGATTTCTGCTTGTCACCTAACATGAACTCACCTTGGCTGCTGTTCAGCACTAAACAAAACAGCTTTGTCCCGAGGAAACAGCACAAAGGAGAGATTCCAGTGACTTTCCCTAGCCTCTGAAGAAAGAGCTTATGCGTAAGACCTTTTCTTTATATTCTATAGTAAATGGAGCTGTAAAATATGTTATTACCAGAGACGTAACTAATTATCTCCACAGCAGCTGAAAACTGTTTCAGAGAACTTTTCACAAGGCAGAGCTGGGGGCTAATATGTGTAGTGCCATGAGAGCCCCCTGTTGCTAACAGGAATCTTTCTGTGGAGCCTATCAGCGGCAGATGAGGCTCTCTTCTGCCTGCCTAGTGTATCTGACAGCGCAGAGCTCCAGGCAGTGTGGTGTGGATGTGGAAGGGTACAGCCGCTCCTCGATGTGAAGCTTGGGGTGGCATGTGCAGAACTAATTGAGGAGAAAAACCTGCTGTCCCTGCACACCCCTTTTCTCCTACTGAATCTGCACTATGCAGTCTGAGCATCTCCTGCAGTAATAAATAACTTTATTTCCTGTAAGGTTCTGTGAAATCACAGGGCTGGGGAGAGCTGGATGCTTTTTCTTTGCTTCACAGTACAATTTTTTTTTTTGGAATGAGGAGGAGGGGATGAGGAACATAGGGCATCTGGGTCAGGGTAAAGGCATGGGCCATAAACTATGGGCATGATGGCTTCTAGATATGTGGCAAGAAACACAGGGCCATTGGTGCTTCTCTCATCAGGGCTTCTGTTTCCCCTCCAGCCACAAGGCTCACCCTTAATGCCAGCCCTTTGGCAGCCCCTTCAGGAGGCCAGTGACCTAGAGTCAAGGACCCAAGTGGGCTGGCTCCATGTTGTGTAGCTCTTTATATGGCCTTTCAGGTTCCTTGGTGTCCTAGCAAGTAGCCTGCTGGAGACCAGTGAGGCCCTATGCAACCTCTGACTGTATTTCAGCTGTCCTAACACAGGTGGTTTCCATGAAATGTTCTGGATATGATGAAATACCTTCCTTTTACTCCTCCTCCATTGAAGGCTTTCTCACTTGCTCTAGCTGGAGGTATTATGTTGTTCCTAGAGAGAAGTACAAATCTTAAGAGCAGTGCTTTGACGATAGCAGTGTTTGAGAGCACAATGTTTGTTATTTCCTCTGTAGATAAAGGCGGAGAGTAAAGGCTTATTGAAATCAAAATGTTTATTCACCTTCAGTTGCAGTGGCTCTGACTTGGCCTTCTGCCCTGCACCTGTGACTTGCTGCTCTTAGAGGGCTGAAAAGTAAAGTGGTGTCACACTGGTGTCATTTGTACAATGGATAAATGGAAGCAGTAGAGGACCTCAGATCTGAATTTGTCTGCTCTCAGTGTAAGATTTTGCTACACGGGGAACTCTTGCAGTCTATTTTAACAATGGTGGTTCTAAAAAACTGAGAACTAAGGAAAAGATTATTTACAAGGGCCATTCCTGAAAATGTTTTTCTTCCATCATTACACCACTGGAAACACAATTAGTCTTGTGTTCCAGTCCTTATTTACAAGAAACTCAAGGGAGTTGGACATCGTTTGAAACCTTTTGAATTCTGTGATCTCAGCTTCTTAGACTGCTTTTGAAATGACATTTGAGGTTCTTGTGCCTCAGTTCTGGTGTCCAGGGGTAGACCTGCAAGTTAAAACTTTCCTTGACCTTCAGTCAGCAATATTGGGCAGTGTCATTTGGGCATTGCTGACTACCTCAACCTTAAGTTTCTGACATGATGGCAAAATATATTCCCCATTGCTGGGGTTAAATTGTTAGGATGAGAGAATACAATAACACTTAAAGCAGCTTACTGCAATTTGTGGTGAATGGTGTGGCAGAGAACAACTCCACCACATTTTTAATTTTAGTGGTGGGCATGCTCCTAAGCTTTGTGAGGCTGATTTCTCCCCACCCCTCTAGCAGTAAGGCAAAAAGGAAAGTCAGGAGAGGGTCGTTGCCACTAAACTGCTGTGCGAGGCTGAAAGCCCACCCTATTAAATGTCAAAATCCACTCATTGTTTAAGTTCTGATTGTATCTTTCTTTCCGAGCAAGGATTAGCAAAGCCATAGCAACATAAATAGGTGGGTGTGCGTTGGACCACATCATTTGCATGGTATCTCTAACTGAGGAAAATTTTGTTGAAAATATGTGATTAATGCCTCCAACTATTATCTCTAGTTGAACAGACACGAAAAAGGCTCACTTTGTGAACCCAGATAAGCCTATTGCACAGCTGTTAGGAGAGTATTGAGACCTGGCTGAATCGAACTGTTATTGCCTTTTTTTGTTGCATAAGCATAGCATGTTATTGAAACCTAGCAGAAAAATATGAGTGATTGTTGAAATGTCATTCTTGTAATCTGCTAAGTACTGATGTCTAAGAAGACAGAAAGACTGTTTAGCAAACATGCCCTCACATTGTCATTAGTATTAAGTAATGGGACTTTAATATATTTAGATCATAATAATCTATCAGCTTAATATCAAGTGCTCAGTGTGAAGTGCTCAGCCACAGCCCTACCTCTTTCTCTTCATTTATCAACAAGCTCAACAAATTGAAGCTTGTTACAACATAAATATGATACTTATTGCGGGACAGCAGCAGCTTTTAGGCCCATATCTTCTCAATCACCTGTATGGGGTATGAAAATTGTTTGAAGAACATTTTTCAGATGGAAATAAAAGTTTTAGAAGCAAAAGCTTTTTTATTATTATTGTTTTTATTTTTTTCCTCAGAGTAGTTTTGATGCAATTTGGGCACTTTTCCATTTGGAAACTCTGGATTAAAATTGTAGTCCTGCTTTATTTCATGTGGCACCTGCTCCCCCTCACCCTCCAGACTACTGTGTTTTTAAATCTGGAACCAATGTGTCAGCTGGAAAAAAAAAAATCATGCTTTTGAAGACCTCCAACTGAGGAGAGAGAATTTTTCTTTTAAATTTTTATCAGCGTTCAGTGGGGAAATAATTTTTCAAGCATGTCTCAATGGCTTGCTTGTCCTGTAAAGCAATGGCAAGGCTGGAATTAGAAATCATGTCTGCTGAACCTCCGCTCTGCGTTTCTAATGCTGTTAGCATTTCTCCCAAGGTGGGTACTTTTAAAATGATGGTACAATCACTGAAATCTGAGATGTTATGAAAAAAGAAAACAGAATGTTTTTGAAAAACCTTGATAGAACATTGGGGCAGATGGCAGTAGGAGAGATGAAAAGCAGTCCCTTGTGCAAATAACGTACATTATATTCTGGTTAACTTTGGTTATGGAGCACATTGCACTGAATTTCATAGCACAGTTTTATCACAGAAAAAGCATGTGACTGGAAGTCCCATGCTGTTTCAATTGCCTGTACTTAAAAAAGCAATCCCCCCACCCCACCTCCAACCCAACCCACACAACGAAGCAAGTAAAAAACCCCCAAAGGACCATTGTTAACATGAAGGTTTGGAGCTAGAGGCACTTAATTCTTCAGGCTATTGTGACCAGTTATTGCAGTTGGTGCTACAGAGAATCATTTTCATCTGAGGTCCCTCTGATTTCCCTAGAAATACTGCCTGGGGTTGTGATTAAGCAGTTAGACCTAGAATAAGGAGCTGGGTGAGACTGCAGAAAAACTTGGGTGAGGCTAGTCCTTTAGCTTCAACATCAGCTTGTTACTACATGATTTCTGCAAGCGCAAAATCACTGACACATATCATCCTGGTACTGTAAGTTGAATGCTGATTTTTTATTTTTAGGTGGGGGCTGGGATATAGATACCAGTCCAATTTGATTTCATGGCCAATGACAGCAGCAAAGAATTTCATTTAATTTACATGGTAAAAGAGATAATGGTCCAAACGTCAGGACTGCCACGTTCTGGACCTCTCAAGCTTGATTAGACAGAAGAAATTTACATCAGTGTGATTAATTATTTCAATCCTGGTCTGAGGTTGTATACCTGCACCTTCTGCTGCTATGAAAGAGGGCATGCACTGGCCTGACTCATCTTCACAAGTATTTGGGGTTCCAGTTTGTAGTAGTGCCATACAGGGAGGTGGATTTTCCTCACAGGTAGTTAAAACTCAGCAGCAAACATCAATGCAAAAAAAAGTGTGGTCTGGAGAAAGCCTCTACTGGCTGTCCATTTAGTGCTAGTATTTTCTGTCTGGGTCTGAATAGGTTAGACCTAAATATCAGACCAACAGGGAAAAAAATCAAGAGGATATATCCCGTTCTTTTCAACATTCAGAGCAAGAGGGGAGCCCCTTGTGTTTTCTCCTCACTGCTATAAGCCTACCATGAATAACGTACATCTGTTGTGGTGCCTTAGGTTCCTCTTTGCTAGTGTTGCTTCTTTGTGTGGGATCTGTTCTGGAAAGAAAGCTGATCTTCCTGCCTAAAAAGGACGGTATAAGCATGGGGTGTTGTAATATATTCATGGTATAAGCTGCTGAGGTTAGCTATCATCTCAAGACAGGTGAGCATGCTAGGCACTGCTTGAACACTGCTGACCTGGGTGATGATGGGGCAGAAGGAATCCACCAACCTGGCTTTTGAGCTACCAGGATTCACTTGTTGCTACTTATGTTTGAGTTCCTCGGAAATCTGTTTTCCCAGTGGTCTGGCAGCTCAGTTAAGACCATGTTTCTGAAAAAAAAAAAATAAAGCATTTGCAGAACACGTAAGTACTTTCTCTTAACAGTGACCCTCCAGGAGATGAAAGCTCTATGTTTCTAGTGTCAATTCATTAATAGAAGGCCTTTATGCCAATCTACAGCCACTTGAATGGATTTCCTTTAGATTTTTCACCATGTGTTGGGATCTCAGCAGGAAATGCACAGTTGTGACCTCATCAGAGTGGAGAGAAAGGTGAGAAAAGGTGATATATTAATGAAATCAATTTGGAAATGCACAGTTGGTATTTAGAGAGTGAGTTTTCCTTCCATGTTCCATATTTTTAGTAAGCTTCTTTTATAGAAGAAGCTGTTTGCTCCTGTCTTGCCTCCCAGGGTTCGTCTTTTAAGAACCTGCCACAAATTGCCAAAAAGCAAAGCAATCAGCTGTTTTATTTGGTGAACCACTGACTTTTTCCATACCACTCTCTGGTAATGAGTGATTTCAAAATAGGAAAGGGGATCAAAGACTTCTGCTTGCTTCAGGGCAGCTGGGGTTTGGGCAGAATGTCTGAAGTCTTTTCCTCTGGACATATGCAGTGGTAGATACCCCATATAGAGCTTATCTCTGCTCTCCCCAGTCTCAAGTGGCAGGCAGAGCTGGACTGCTTCAGGGCTTGTGGGGTAATCATGCTCTTGCTGCCTGTGGGAAAACACTTTCTGCTGTGTATGCCAAAACCAGGTAACTCCTTCTTTTGCACCAGCTCATCTCCAGCGAGGATGTCTAGGACACGTGGGAAAATCTTGAAATTGAGCCTTTGGCCATGTCCTGTTGTGCTCCTGCACACTCTCATGGGACTGTAGCTCTTCCTTGTTTGTCAGTGCCTGTCTGTGTGGTTTCAGTAAACTTTCTACAATTGTTCGACAGTTTCTTCTTGCTGTGTTTGTTAGAGCATGTGAAAATGAGTCAAGTCATAGGCTAATTCCTAACAAGCAAGAGCTGGAAAAAAATTAAACTTTTTTTTCCTCCCTTAAACTTCAGAATGCAAAAGGGCAAACATATGTCGTCTTTCTTGATCTGTCAGTTTCTTTTTTCTTACCCCTGTACTGTTTTCTTTTCCTAATTTTAAAAATGCCATAATAATTCTTAGTGTGCCAAAAAGGAGAGGGGAAAAGGAGTTTTGTTTCCCTACCCTTAAGCATAGTCTTATCTGGTGTCATACCTTTACTCCTATTTTGCCCAATTTTATTCACCTTTCCCGTGTCAGTCTGTCTTACACAGGTAAGGAAGGTTACAAAGTCTTTCTTACAAAGGTAGGAAGTGGTACTATATTCTCATGAATTTGCATACTGCATTCAGGGAGGTTTCTGGTTGTTGAGGCCTATGTAGCAAGCAATGAAAACATTTGCATTTTGTGCTCGGAATAGCTTAACAGGGAGACACAAAAAAGGTGACTCAACATTAGTGATATTCATTTTCATTTATTGATCTCACATTTTAATGATAGAGGAAACCTGTTCACTTGACGCTAGTTCATTTCCAGCTAATCCTAATGGGAAAGGTTCTAGAGAAAATTTATTTTTAAATACTTAATCTCTTTAGCAATTAGATGGAAATAATGTAGTGTGTGCAGGATTTGGGCTTTCAAATACTGTAAAAGGCTGTAATTTGCAACTTAAATAGTGTAGTTTGTGGTTACCCAGAGTCAGGGAAATGAATCCTGTGAAAGATTTAATAGAAGTTGTAAGGTGATACAAAACACAATATCTTTATGATTAAAGTGCTGCAAATTTTGTGTTTTGGCAACATTATAGTACTAACAACACTAATTGCGAAGTCAGGTTGGAGATGGGTCTTGAAAAACATTTGAAGAGCTGGAATACTATGCCAAAAAATGTTCATTTCAGAAAAGGAAAAAAGCTTTCTGGGTTTCTTGCCGTGTGTCTAAAATAGAGAAGCTGGTGGGCAGGAACACAAAATAGGAGAACACCCTTCTTATAGGACTCTGTTCCTCAATCCGTTATCTCCAGCCCTAAACAGTGAGGTATTGAGCAGGTGTCATGACTCTGAGAAGAACAAATTCCTCTTTATTCCTTCCGTATTTCCTGTCTCCACTTTCAGAGGCTCGAGGGTCTGTCCAGAATGGGACGCTGCGTCCTTTTCCAAATCAGCTCTGCAGTCCTAGTGATGGGAAGAGAAAGAGCAACACCTTCCTCTGTGTCTGCCTCAGTGGGGGAACGGCTGCTCTGCAGACTCATGGGTTGGTGATGCTGGGAGCTGCTCCGTGTCATAGCAGGATGAATGTAGGAAGCAATTGCATTGTTTCTTTCAAGGCAAAACTAATTTCTCAACAAAAAGCAAAACAATGCCAAGACTGCTGGGTATTCTGGTAACAAAAATAAATTGTTTTTGTTAAACTGCTGAAAATAAAATGCACTCTCAGGTTTTGTCTAAAATGTTTGATAACAGGAAATTATGCATAAAGAAAACAGATGTATTTTGGTGCTTTTTTTTTTTTTTTTTTTGCTTAGGAGGCAGGTTTCCACAGAAATGGCAACTTGTTTTGTTTTCCAGTGGGAGATGTTTCCACTATAAAATGGTGGAGTGGGGAGGCTTACATCCCTGAGCAGGAGAGTAAATCAAATTCAGGATGCTGGGAGCTGTGTGATGTAGTGCTTTGCAAGGACCTGAGTGACTTGACCTTTTTACTGCATGGCAAGGCAGAAGATGAGCTTGGGAATGTGGACTCCCAAGGGGAATGTCAGCTAAGGTTCATCTCTACTGAGACTCAGTAGTGGGGAATCAGGTCTAACTGCGGTTTGGAGGCGTGGACCTATGTTTGATATCATACCTGCTTTTACAACAAAGCCAGGACACAAGTAATTTTACAACGGTTAACATCGTGATGTATTAGTCAGACTTAAATTAGGAGACTGAGTTAAATAGAAGTTACAATATTTAATTTTGTTTAAATGAAGGGGTTTTGGTGCTTATTAAGAAGGCTAGTGCACTTGTGGAGCTGTTTCCTGTGCAGCCACTTCCCCTGGTCAGTTAGAAGTTTCTGTAGCAGGAGCTGTGCAGCGTATGAGGGGATGCTGCATTGTTCCAATGCTGCAGGATCTCAAGTGGCGTGTGGCATTTCCAAGTGCTCCTGCTGAAAGAGGGAGCAGCGAGACTGTTGTACCGCAGGCGGGCCCGGTGGAACAGGGAGCAGGATTAACGTGACTTGTCTGTTTGGTTCAACAAAATGGAGTGTGACTTCTTCAGGCGGGAAGGCAGAATAAATCATTTCAATTGAGAAACTGTTTAATAAAAATGAAACAGCTTTTTTTCTGAACTCTTTCATTCTGGAAAAAGAGTTGATGCTTTCTTGTAAGCACTTCTATTTTCTCCTACACCAAAGGAAAAAAAATGAATTACTAGAATTTCTCATTCAATAGAAATGTTTATTTCTGCCTGCCCTCTTTCCCCTGCCTCATGAGGCGGAAGATTATTCTTGAAACTGGTAATAAAGGACCATAAATGGAACACTCAATTACGGTGGAAAGCAAGACACTAGTGTCAATATTGCCATTTAAACATGGATGGTGTCTAAAAGAATTTTTTTTTTCAAAGGTCTGCTCCTGCAGTTCTTGGTTAGCCACTGATGCTGAAATATATTTCTGCCTCTAATATCTTCTGCTGAGATCTGTTTGCTATGCTGGGCATGTCCAAAAACTTCATCTTTTCATATATGTGGTTAAAGGAGAAATATACTTTTTTTTTGAAATCCTGTTTGGGGTCATGGTTGCTGAGAGCTTTTCAGAAGCCAGGAACAAGAAGTCTAAGAAACTTAATTTTGACTTGGGAAAGTAGGTAGCACTGGAGGGAATAAATGGAGGTAAAGTATCAGGTAACAGGGAACTAAATGAGACTTGCATGGCAAACAGCAATTTACTGAATTCTCAGCTGGCATGTTACATAGGCCTGAGAGCAGAGCGGAGATCTGGTGATGGCCAGAGAGGTAGTTCTCAGAGCTCTTCCCTCTGCACGTAAGAAAAGGGAAAAGAGACTGCAGATGACAAGCTGATGGATGGGAATGTTCTTTGAATTAAGGAGGAGGAAAGGTAGGAAGGAAAGGTAGAAAGGAAATTGCCTCTGACCTGAAGTGGGATGGACATGGATGTGGGAACCTGGCCAGTGGAAAGAGTGTTTCTCCAAATCCAAGGGTGCAGATACCCATATGCATTTAGAGGGTGCAGAACACCCTCTCTGGTGCTGGGTTTGGTAGTAATGTAACGTGCTGGCTTAACAAAGGAGATTTGTATGTTTTTTGGCAGATTTGTCAGCTGCTTTACTGTCACGGCCTACCCCCAGTGTCTGGTCATCCTACTCATTGACTGAATGCAAGACAGAGATGGGGAGGCTGCGGTCTAGGTTTACTTGTTGTCTGGAGTGATATATTGACTTCTTTTTGCAGGGCATCTCAGTGTTTTTCCTCCCTAGTGGAAACGTGAAGCCTGAAATTCATATGAATAAACACTTCTTTTAGCTAGGCATTTGTGCAGGCTGTTTCTGAATAGATAAATCAGAGGCTTCTGTTGCTTATATATTTTAAAGTGTAATCTCTTAGAACCTGCAAGGTAATAGCATTCTCCCACTATAATTTGTCTAGCCCGTTAGCTTGGTGAGTGATTTACACTTTGAGGAATTAAGAGTTATCCAGCCCAGATAAGACGCTGTGGCTAATGTGGTGTGGGTATATCTGTAATGCAGCTCCCTACAGAGGCCCCTCGTCAGCTCTGAATGAGGTAGAGATCAAACCTGGAGAAGTTCAGGATTACCTTTCAGGTCCTACTTTATTAGTGATATGCCTGCTTAAAAAGGGTTGAAAAAAGTAATGAGTGCTGTAAGTGTCTTGCCTAAATAGATGACACAGTGTGCAACGGCAGTGGCCATGTTACAGATGTACCAGATGTGCTCAGGAGGTCCTTTAGTCTAGCTGCCTGCCCTGGCGCAGCACATTCAGACCAGGTTGTGCAGGGCTTTTGTCAGCCCAAGGACATATTCCTGACTGCTATGGGCAAGCTGTTCCAGTGATTCTATCTCACAAATGCAATCAGAAAATTGCTGAGACACAAAAATTGTTTCTTGTTTGCAAATTCTGTTTTTTTTTTTCTTTTTGTTTTGTTTTAAAGCCAAACCCTCTCCCTATTTTCATATCTTTTTGTAACTTGGTGGATGTCAGATCCACATTTCCATCTTATTTGAATTCACATTTTTTTAAAAACTGAAAAGCAGTGGAAAGCGAAAAAAAAAAGAAAAAAGCATAGGAGGAAATTTCAGTTTATTTCTTCTAAGTACTGTTCTTTCTGTGCAGAGGATAGAGCAGGGCTGGAGGAGATCACCTGCTGTTTCTGATATAATCCTTTAGGATCTGAAGANGAGGAAATTTCAGTTTATTTCTTTTAAGTACTGTTCTTTCTGTGCAGAGGATAGAGCAGGACTGGAGGAGATCACCTGCTGTTTCTGATATAATCCTTTAGGATCTGAAGACGATATGAGAGTAGAGTCTATTTCTGTTCTTTGTTGCTTTCACCAGCAAAGGCTGCTCTTGGAAACTGAGGACTGAGGTTCAGTCCCTGGTTGTATTGAAACAGATGTGATTTACTTTCACCTATCAAACTCATTCCTAATAGGAACTGTAGCCCAGCCAGCATGCTGCTGGGGCTGTGGGCAAGAGTATCACAAGGGAACACCTGTGCTGCAGTGGGGTGTTGTTGTATGGTAGCCAAAAATGGACTTCTCAATTGCTAGGTTGCTCCCTCTGAACCAAAATGTTACTGCCTTGGACTACCACCAGAATGTTTGGCCCATGCCCAGTTACACCCACCTTCCAATAAATGGGTATTTTAAAAATTGCCCGTGTACAAGAAAATTTTTATGCTGCTGCTGGACAAGTGAGCTGTCAGGAGGACAAGGCTATTGGAAGGACATTAGCCAGGCTCCCAAAGCTGAGCTGCTGTAGACTATGCTAATAGAAATAAGGAAGTAATCAAAAACAAACAGTTGCAGAGCCAGCTTCTTGCGCAGAAGGCGATGCAGCGGGGAGCAAATCCGTGTTTGCCAAGTGGGAAAAAGGACACTGACTGGCAAGGAGAAATGTTATTTGCTGGTTTGAGGGACAAACAAATGGAATACACCCAAATCACTGCCTATTCATCAGAAGGAGAGGACGTGGAAATTAAAGGTGGCAGTTTGTAGCTGGCATTTTGCAATGACAGGTCTCTTTAAACTAAGTGATAATGCCCGCATTTTTTTCCAGCCAAGCCTGGAACAACTTCGCCTCTGCCTCTGTGCTTTCTGCAAGATCTGTGTGAAGCTTGGTGATGACGGGCAGATTGTTAATTTCAATCATCAGCCCAATGGGATCAGGGAAGCGTGGCAGCAATAATCGAAAATGGATGCTTAGAGTAAGGAGGCTAACAAAGCAGTAGGAGCAAATATTGGCAAGTATGAGCAAATATTTGTTAGTACCGCTGCAGTTATACAGTGCAACGTGAGTTCCAGCCAGTGTTGAAGAAAGTTTAGAGCTCTGCTGGAACAAATCATAAAGCCGTAATGGAAATTTTGGGACCAAGCTGTTGGGAAACAGCTGGAACTTTCCAACAAGCTGAATTACAGTGGTAGCAGGGTGCCTGACACCTTAAATCCCATGAAAAATCCCAGCCTAAGAGTTGCTTTCTGCATTGCATCGATTCTGCAGGTAGCGTGGGTGTGTTGTGCCTCTACTTGCACCAGTGGGAGCTTTGCCACGTGCTCTCAGTGGGTCTGTGCTTTCACTCTGCCGGCTTCAATTGCCAGATTTGCTTTATATTCTGCAAATGCTGAACCAGTTTATTTGCCAGGTTTCTGGACTAACCTCAGACCAGCTAGGGTTTAATATGGAAAATAGAAAAGTGCATTTAAACTACCGCATGTTCTGGTGTCTTTGTTGGACAATAAAAGAGCATATGGGGGGACAGAGCAATTATCAACCTCAGTCCAAGTTTTGGCTGTCTGCTTTACCACTGGAGGCTGAAAGTTTCTCTAAATCGTCGCAAAGGACCATCAAAGTTCTCAGGCATTAAATATTGAATTAATTTATTGAATTGAGAGATATTCCTGGAACACTTACTCAGATTCTCTCCTGCATTTAGCACCCAATATTGCATAACTACTTTATACATCAGGGATAGTTTAAAAAAAAATCTTAAGAACATACGTTTGCCAGCAATATTCTGAGGGAGATTAGGAGTGGTATTTCAATTTTTTAGTAGGAAAATTCAGAATTAACTTAATTTGGTTTTTAGCTTTGGGTAGGAGAATGTTGAGGTGCTGTTGTGCATTTCTCTCCTCCATCCCCTTTACAATTGTGAATGTAGATGAAAATAGAAGACTTGTTCAAGATTTTGAGATCTCTGCAGTTGAGCAGACTGGTTTCACAACAGCTTTCAGAGTTTCAAAACATGGTCCAGAATTTGTGCTTGTTTTGAAAACAGGTACATTTGAATGTTTTCATGACATTACATAGTACCAACACCTGTATTTCTAATAAGAAGAGAAAGCGATGCCCCGGACCTGAATGGTCTTTCTTTGTCAAAGGAAGAAGTTTTGTGGAGGCATCTTGAACACAATGTGATTTTTGAAATGAGTTTCTGGAAGAATGTTTGCCTTAGCCAAAAATATTCCAGCCAGCTTTCCTCAGGACCCATCAAGTCTAGGGGCAAATCTTGAAATCGTTTCAGAGAAGATGTGGTCTGTATACATCAGTCAGGTTTCAGTGCCGTGTTTCAATGAATATTGCTACAATCAGTCAAAGTATACAACTGTTGACTATGCAGATAGTACAAATAATAAAATATGCAAATTTACTTTTGCGAATGACGCTTTTGAATGGCACCTGCAATCCTTAATTTCTTATGTTGGTTGAAAAAGATTACTTCATTGGAACATGTATGGAAAGTGAGCTATTCTAATTATCTCTCCTCAGCTACTTTAAGGTCAAACTTGGAGGTTACAACTTAGGCACTCACACTGAAATGCAGAAGGTCTAATATTTCATTGCCACACGCTTCTTCGGTTCATTTAAACTAGGGTAAAATAACTACTTTGATTTGTTAGTGCGGTAAACCTGGCAGTGCACTGGCATAAATTAGTATGTCAGATGTAAAACAGTAAAGTGAGGATTGGTATCTGGATTTCTACGTGGCAAGTGAACACTAGTACAAAAATACTACAGCTGAATGCGGGAGTGCAGTGAGAAATTGTTCTCACAGCAGGTTTTGATTATAGTAGGATCAAGCCTGAGAAACTCTGCTAAACTTTTCGATTTTGCCAGGCTGAGCAGAATTTCATCAGCCATGGCTTGCATCTCTAATGTATAATCCTATTGTAGTTAATTTAAAATAGACATAGCCCTGCTAAGCAGTACTAAAGGTGCTAAAATGAAGTGGGTGCCTACAATAAATAGAAACATTTATCAGTTCTTCAAACAAGAAATGAGATGAAAGTTCTCACTTGCTGCTATAGATTCCTGCATATAGAGGTTTTGAAATGTAATGTTTTCTTCTGCTTCTCCAAGTCCCACCCTTCAGTTTTTCTTTTTCCTTCTGATTTTGAAAAACTTGCTGCTCTTCAGAGCATAGCACATGTCAGATGGATTTGTCCTGTTTTGCAAAAAGGAATGCAAATTGCTGAGAGTGCTTGAGAACCGTTTAAATACAGTTGCTTATAGACAAAAGGGGAGCGCCTTTCTCCAGACTCTGGTGTTTGGACTCTTTCATGGACAATGTAAACCTAGAGTGTCTGTTGAACAGGTGATGGCACAGAGTAAGGCTCCCAAGGGATCTTATTGAAATCAAAGGTAGGGATGCAACATTTGCATGGAGTTAGGGAAATAACTCTCATATAGCAATGACAACTCTGGGAAAGGTACCTCTGACTTCAGTTTGAACTCCCGTGTTACAGGTGCAGAAATAATCAAAGCGTGTTAGGGAAAGAAGTGCAAAGCCAAAGGGATGTGTGTAAGTCTGTCCCTGGAAGGATGCGTGGAGAGGCCTTCCAGCTTGTAAGCAATGTTTGTTACATGGTAAATAGTGGATTCTTCTGAAGCAGATGAAGAGTTGCAAAGCTTCTGGAACCGCTTCAGTTCCTCATAAAGCAAAGACACTGAAACAAAGTCCCCTGCTTCCTCAGGTTATAGCGAAGTATATATCAGCTAAACCAATAGATCTACAGTTTCAGAGGAATCATATTGAATTTTAATTCTTTCTGGGGAGAAATAAAGTGACACTTAAAAAACAACAACAACAACAACAAAAACAACAGTGCATATGCCCTGTTGGTGTTGATCTTGTTGCACTTAAGTGCAGGAGAAATGGAGGGTTCCAGGGAAGGGAGTTTGAGCAGCGATTTAGCCAGAGTTTTATGTGAGTGGTTAAAAATGGCTTTGTTATTGGGAGAGTGAGGGGGAGATGGGTTAAATGTCTGCTGTTCTTTTGACTGATACTCAGATGTGAGGTAGGAGACCAGAAGTGTTACTACTATGCTCAGCTTCTCCACTTCTGTGACTCCACTTTGCATGTCATGGGCACGCAGGTCTTTGGCTGGGCTCCTTCTGGAGCACCACACAGGAGATATTTCAGTCTTAGTCTTTGCTCAGGCACGGTTACTGGAGGGGAGTGCACCTGATACAGGTGACTCTGCTGTTGCCCAGTTCTGTTCTCCTGGTGTTTCCATCCAAGAACCCTGATTGTCCTCCGTAGCTCTTGTGCTTTGCCTGCACATCGGGCATCCAGTGAAGGGGGCTACTGTGAACTCTTCTCCGGGACAGCAGGCACAGGGCTCTAAAAACAGCCAGCAGTGCAGAGGCTGGGGAGAAAGCTGTGAGGGGTGTCTGAGTGGGAAGGTTGGTGCAGAGCAAGCACTACTTGGAAAAGGACGGCATGGGCAGAGATACCGAAGAGGAAGAGGTGAATCTGAACATGTGGCTGTTGTAGAGAGAGGGTCTCAGGGAAGAGGAGAGGTGCTGAACCTCTCTTGCTGAGGGTAAAATAGCCTGAGACAACCTCCTCTTCCCAAGATGGGCAATGTGGAGGACCATATTGTGACAGAGCCTGTAAGGAAACCAGCTAATAAAATACAGAAATATGAAGAGAGAGAGTACTTAAATGCGTGTCCAAATGCCTTCCTGAATGAGGGTTCTGCTGCTATGAAAGAATAAGACAACTGGATTTATTGCTATTTACTGTTAATCTCTCTCTGTTTACCATTAATCTAGTTCTATTTGCTATCTCTGTCTACTATTAAGTCTATTTACTGTTTATTTGTCACCTTTCTCTCACTCACCAAATAAATGAGTAAAGAATAAGCCTAGACTTCTGAAGAAGCAAGGAGACATTATTTGGGATTGTCATAAGCCAAATCATTAGAGCTTCTTGTTCGGCTGGTGGTTGAAGGCATCCTCTCTGGAAACTGTCTTATGGATTATGAATCTGTTCACCTTCCAGGCTTGTGGTTTTGTTTGCACAGTAAACTAAATTAATTTATTAAGCCAAGTAGTCGTAAACAGAAGCTAAATTAAAAGTAATCTTGGATGATATTCTAATTGGACCTAGCCTCTGGAGGCAATGTGCTGTGAAGAAACTGCCATTTTTCAGATGCATTGTAGCAACTGGTCTTTGTCTTCACATGCATGTCATGCTTCGCATGACAAAGACCTGCTCTCAGCCACAACTTTGGGCCTGCCTACGTGCAATGTAAATGGTACTAATCAAGATGTAGGAGAGGGGAGATGCTAGGTGGGTTGTCTAACACAGAAAGGTAAGATGGGAGCTGGAGCTTTTTTCCAGGTTTTTTATGGAGATTCAAAACATTGATCTGTTTCCCTAAAATCAGGGAAAAAGCCTCCAGTGACTGCCTGCCCTTCTGAGATTTAGTATGCAGCCCACCTACGCATAGCCCTTTCATCTGCAGAAACTGGCTGTACAGTCTGTCTTGATTAGATCCTATAGTGTTGGCATTTTTTTGAATTCTTTCAATACCCGTCTTGTCAAATTTGCCAATTCATTCTTAAAATACTAACAAAACATGGAAGACAAGGTGATGTGTCTGGCCTGGTATTTAAGACTTTCTTTGTTTTGATGTGTTATTACTCCTTATTCTTCTCCCTGTGAGACACACAAAAGAGAAAGAATAGATACCAGATCAACAATCAAATTACAATGACTACTTTTTAGCAGTCCATGCAGTCATGATTGGTTGTAATCAACCCCGGCGCTGCCAGTGCAGGAAAGGAATTGAGATAACTTGAGATAAAGGGTATCAAGGTATTTTGAGTATCAAAGCTTGATCTGGCCCAAGCTTTTGCTTCATGAATACTTCAGGTTGCAGTAGGACGTAACCTTTATAAAGACATAAAGATCAGTTGGGGATGCATTCTCGTGGCTGCAATTTCATAGTTGTTTGGTTTCATAGTAGTGCTGTAGTGGGTTAATCTGTGTAATCTTTTTTAGTACAGCTTTTCCTCAGAGAGGCTGTAAGTTACGTTACGGATTTGTTATTATGCATGTAATTTCAGAGACTTAGGAAGGATATATCAGCATAATCAGCAAAGAAATAATGATAGAGAACATGTAATTATGGTCTTCCACATTATTGTTGATTGTGTGTGTCTGCAGAGGAGCCTTGCGTAAGGTCAGACCATGCACAGTGTTTGTCCTGACCACATGTTGTGATGGTAGAAGTGAAATCCAGATGGAAAGGCTGGGTGAGAAGGCTGCAGTGGCTCTGGGTGGCTGGGGGACTGGGACTGCTTATAAATGTATCCAAGAAAAATATCGTCTTGGGCCTGAAGTTTTGCAGAAGGGGAAGCAGCGGTGCAAACAGTGACAGGACTTGCTCCCAGCCACAGCGATAATATTAGACTCAGTCCTGCAGCATCCATACAAACCCCATGGCTTCTGGACTACACCTCTTGAGGAAGCTGAGGGGTTGTGTTAACCTGCCATAATGACAGTCGAACAAAGCTGTTTCTCCTGAGCATAGGGCTTGTGGAGAGGAGAACGAAGGGACACACCTTGTGTGTAGCTGAATGGGGCAGCTGCGTCGAAAGCTTCCCTCCCTTTTTTTTTACCTCTCCTGAAGTGTGAACGTATACAGAGATGAACTAGCAGCAAAAGACTTGTGATGGCTCGCTCTGTGGCTGGGAAGTGGAAAAGGTTTTACAGTCGGGATGACATTTCTTCACTTGTGTGAAAGTACCGGTGTAGCTTTAAGAGCCCATGAGCCCTGATTAAGTGTCTTATTTTTTACATACATCATAAATAAAACTTCAAAGGTTTGAGAGTGAGGGAAGGGGGTGAGAGCACATTCTGCCATCCACTAGAAACGTTTTTGCCTGCCAGAACCATTTAGTGAATCTGCTAAACAGCTTTGTTAAGGTGTTTATCCCACCAAGACAGTTCATAGCTGTGGGCATTCAGGGGTATAGAAACGAATTCAAGCTATGCCAAGCATACAGGACAATGTTTCTGAGCCAGACACAATGCAGTGGCTCATCTGCATAATCCCTCCATCCTGCTTGAGATGGAGGAGAACTGAAAAGCAGCAGATACTATATGTCAGCCCTGACAGCTTTATTAAAACTACAGAGTCAATTCTTCTGTTCTTGCTACTTTCTCTGTGCCAGCATTCAGTCTCTCCAGAGAGGCCTGCATTGCCCCATTTGGGGAGTTTGGAAAAAAGACTGGAAGGGGGGAAGGATGCAGGGATTTCTCTTTGTACTCTCCCCAGCTGTATCTGAAGGTGCCACAGGTTGTCACTCTGCAGATAATGACATTCAAGGAAGAACGTACAGCTGCGTGGCTTGGTGTGTGTAAGGTACAGTGTGTAGTATGCAAGTAGGGAAGCCAAGGGCAGGTTTCCCAAACTGCCAGCTCTTACTTAGGCATGTCCATGAAGTGGCTGGGTTTTCCCTAGGCTACAGCTCTCAGCAGGAGTCGCTGGGTGCTGAGCCCTTCTGAAAATTTGGCTTCTTGACAGTGCGATTCATCACTTGGTGGAAAAGATTGCTTTCAGCACCCTGTGAATAATCCATTCTGCTTGAGCGTAAATAATATCTCTAATATTTCCTTTTTTTTTTTGCTTTTGTGTAATATTATGGATTTTCTTTTTTTTTTTTCCCCCAGAAAATGCAAAGAGAGGCTATTTCTCTTTATTGGATTTGAGTGAATAATTTGCAATTAATTATTTATTCAGGGAATCAAGTCGTTTTCTGCTTGCAAAAAATCTCCACTCTTGGATTACTTACTCAAATGTGTGTGATAATTTTTTGTGCTGATTCTCTTTTTTCTTTTCCCTCTATCCCTTCTCTTTGAGCTGGGACAAGTTCAGTTTGGGACCTTGTTGCTCAAAAGCGTTACACAGGCTACCAGCTTCTCCTTGGACAGGTGATCATGCGGGTCTGTCATGCAGGCATTTAAAATGGTATTGCTTCTATGAGCATTCAGGGCAATATATCTCAATTGTTCATGGTTTGCAGGAAGTACCTTTGAAAGGGAATATGGAATAATTTGCTGAAAAATTGCTGTGACTGAGCACTGACATCAAAACATGTTCAGGTGTTCTACAACTGTGTTTTGTGTGAACCTACTATATGAACAGTGGTGTAGGAGGAGGGCAAAAAAGAAACGAGGAAAAAGGTCTCAAACCTAAGGTTCTTAATTGCTTGCAGTGTTCAGCTGGTTCCATTTGCCTACCAACTACTTGTTTCATGTCATACAGGTCCTCTGAGCCTGGGGTTTCCAAAGTTTTGCTCATAGAAAACTACTTAACAGGTAGGACACCAGATGATAAACCTCAAAAGAGTGCTCATCTGCTGTGCACTGATGTTCTGCTAGGTAGGTACAATTATTATAAAATGTCATTTTGTAATATCTGAATGCAGCCAGTGAGTGGCTCAGAGGCTTTGTTTTTGAGATGTCTGCCCTCATGCTGTAGGTGAACATCCAAATCGAGGCATGCAGGTACTCTTCTCCACATTATTACCAGCCTGCTGCATATCCTTGCCCCTGGTTTGTTGGTTTTGCTTTGTTTTGTGTAGTTTCTCTGATAGTGAAGGTTGCAAAGCCTTTAACATAGGGACTCTCCGTTTTCAAGTAAATCTGCAGGAGGCAGAGCAGTGGGATAGAGAAACTTCTGTGCCCTGCCCCTTGATGGCATGAGAATGGATGCAGTCCTGTGCCCAGGAACACGAGACACAGGACTCGTGTGTACTTCAGGGGCCAGGATCACACTTAGCAATTTCTATTCCCAACTCCTTGAATTTCACTGAGCCATTTAGAGAGCAAAATGCAAGGTCTCTAATAGCAGAATTAGTCCAGAGACTGGGATACTTTGTGGAGATAATTCGTACCTCCAAAACCTGAAGGCTGGTCTCCTTCAGTAATTGGCAGAAGGGGTGTCTCTGTCAGACATTGACATGGAATTGGTGGCCTGACTGACGTGTTCTGGGGCACACTCTGGAGGTCTGATTAGTTGAATAATTTGGGCACCTCGATTAAGTAAGTGCTTAAAATGAGGCGGTGTGAATATGTGCCGTCAATATAATCATGAGCAAAGCGGTTGGAGACACATCCAATCTTTCTTTCACAGTCAGTAGATACCTGCGGTATGAAGGCTTTTAAGAGGTAGTTGAGTTCTGGCCAGGTAAAGAGTAAGGCATGTGATACTTGTCTGCGGGTCCTGCCTGAATTTGTATGGGATCTGTATAGCATTGTCTCAGATAGCAGGTGTGGGGGCACCTATGCAGCTAATGTTGGCACCATGTCTCTAGCATAGGTGAAAATCAAATTAATCAGAGTGTAAAGGCTCCATGGACACCTAGAGGCAGGGCAGGAGGAAACCGTTGTTCTTATCCAGTGAGAAAATGGAGGCATTAAAGAAAATGTAAACCTTACAGAAGTCATGTGAAGGTTAATTTCTGTGGTGTTCTTTTGTGTGCTTGAGCCAGTGGCCTGTGCTGCCTCCTGTCCCCTAACCTTCCTGCTGGCAGGAGGGTTGGTACTGCTGAGGACTGCTCTCCTTCAGGGGCCATTTCTGGGACTGCAGGGATGGTGTCAGTGAGCTGAGTGTCACTTGATAATCTGCATTTACCGCAGCACTCCTGGAACTGCGACACTGTTCTTTAACAGACAAATCTTTTGTCAGAGAAACTAAGTAATGAACTTTATGCAAGCATTTTCCAAGGATTAATGCCAACTAAATCAATAGCAAGCCTAGCCTGCTACTCTTTTCTTATTTCCTCCTCTCTCTATACCTGAGCAAATGCTGGCATGCATGCTAACTGCACAAATAGCACAGACCAGTGGAGGGTGTCCCTAGGTTGAAAGCCATAAGCAACTGGACAGCATGACCATCAGTGAATTTCAGGACCAAGCCTGTAGTGAGAGAAGAACACGACAAGGGCATTCTGGAAGGTGCTGGATCAGAAGATGTGTCTCGCCATATTTACGTACCCCTAATTCCCAAAGCTGCCTGTCCTTCATGTTCCCCTTTTAGATTGTTATAAATGATTTAACTCAAACAAAGGAGGTGAAGTGGTGGCTTGTGTCTGCCTGGATGAGCAGACTTTACCTCCATGTCTGTTTATAGAGGCTGTTAGTCCTTCCCTACATTGCAACGGAACATTGAACTAAAGGCCTTTCTAACATGAGAAGTGTTCTGGTTTGGAAGTATTGAGGCCCCTGTAAGAGTTGTTGGAATCCTGCTGATGTAAAATCTCTACATTGTCATGAATCATCTTCTGTGAAAATTTTAATGCCTTTGGGTAAAAAATAGGAAAGAAAAGAAATGCCCAAGGGAGAAAGATTGTATCAGATGAGCAAAGTTAGTCATAACTTGGGAAAAATGTGTGGTAAAACATGAAAGCAAGATCCTATGAAATCATTGTTTAGGATGTCGTTTTTATGTTTTTCTTGCATAAGAGATTACTAGTGGTTTTACAATGTTACAATCTGCTAATTGCTTGCTAAGCCTTTTCAAGCTATTTGGAAGTGCAACTGTTTCAGAGAGAAAGCTGTCCTACTAACTATTGCTCTGTGCAAGAAGTGAAAACTGCATAGTGAGAGAGACCCAAGCCAAGTTAGGAAGCTTAAAAACCATGGCAGAAACTTGATTCTAACCAGATAAAATGCAGCTCGAATCCCACTATAAACTAAGCCCCAAGAGTGCTAACTACATTTTTATGAGATGGTTCCCAAAACACCAGTTTTGTAACTGCATGTTATAGCCTTAATGTGTGTTTCCATGACTTTCTGTAGCAATTTGTGTAAGGCTTATTGTATCACACAGATACAATACTAAAAATAATGTTTAAGTTAGGAAATACTGGGAAGCAAAAGAGGAGGGACCTGTGGAAAACCCTGTTTATTTGCATTTGGTGTTTATGTTTGTTACTGTAAATGTTTTAATGCATACCTCTTATTATGGATTGCATAAGCCCTTAAATTGGGTTATCCAGCACCATCTGTAGTCAGCAGAGAACAAAAAGAGGATATGCAATACTCTGAGTAATGTAATAACTAAATGAATTTCTGGTGTCATTTTTACACACGAAGTACATAGGTGTGTAAAATTAGGTGCCAGATTCTCCACAAGCAGCATTTACCAATAGGTAGTCATGGACCGTTGGAGGCTATAAGGTATCAGAAAGTTATCCATGAAAAAAGCTGTTGACCAAAACGAACCAACAGCAAGAAACATTTTCACCTCAGGCAAGCAAATAAAAGGTAGAAGTGAAAAGTGACTCCATTTATAGTTGGTTTAAATTAAAACCATTGGGGAATGGCTGTAGAGAACAGCCACCTGGGGTAGCTGGTAGTTTACTTAAAGCAGAAAACAAAGGCTGAGTTACATGAATTCCTAACACTGGGAAGCATTACTGCAGAGTGCTGAGCGTTGTGTTGGTACCCGAACCAGCAGAAGGTGGGCACAGGTTGTTGTCTTTCTGTTCTGCTGTACATATCTGATGTGGGCTTTGAAAGAAACGCTGTGCTTTGTTTAGAGCGACAAAAAGCCTTGACTTTGGCATGGAAACCAGAAGAGAATGAAGACATCGAGGTTCGCAAGGCATCAAAGAACAGAAAATTTTGTTGGAAACTTTAGTAAAATGTCTCATGGACATTTTGGATGTGTCTGCAGGAGACAAACGAAAAAAAGTATTTTCAATACTTCAGAGACCAAAGGACCTAAAGAAGTACCCCCCTCACGATTAATTTAAAGATAATAAGCAAAAACTCCTGGCCAAACAATAATTAGGCAGAAGGAGATAGAAGTGTCTTACAGAATTGGTTCTGCCAGAACTATAATATTTGTAATATCCCACCAGTGGCCAGTAAAGGAAATGGAAAGCGAAAGTCATGCCAAGAATACATATTCACAGCTCTGCCTACTCGCTTCTCAGTGCCCAGAAGCATGAAGGCCTGAAACAACATCATTTTTAACATTAAACTCAATCTTGTCATGTGAAAGTGGAAGATGAGCTAAATTTAGGATAAATATTGCCATTCTACCATGGAAAAGAAAGCTGGATTCTGAAGATCGGACACGCTTGTCAGGCAGTCAGCAAGAAATCCAGGGTGCTGATAAAGAGACTGGCCCGTAGCATATTCCTAGTGGTTTAGGTACTTAATTGTTCCAGATAAGGCTAGCTAAAGTCTGGAGGAGCAAGCTGTGCGTAAGCACTGCTAAAGCTACAGTACACACCAGCTGTTGAAACTGAAAACCAGCGTGCGATTTTTGGCTTGCCAAGGACTGAGGAGGGCACAGCAAACACCAGGGGGTCCTGGATAGATCTGAGATTGCCATAAGACACAGCTCCTCCTCCTGCCGGTGGTCAGTCTTGTAAAAGAAGCAAAGCCTCTGCACTGGGAAATGTAGCGTAGTGGTAAGGTAGGTGAATGGTCCTGCGCACCTCCAGATAAGTAGGAATTCCCTGTATTAATGTCCGAGAGTGACTTTTGGTTTCTCACTGCACTATCAGAGCTCCGAATGAGCTCTGAAGTCTGTAAGGCAAATATATATTTATTTAGGCAATTTTTAAAAATTGATTTTTGATCCAGTACATGGTAAAAGCTCCTAAGGAACCAGTTATGTAAATCCTTCCTTAGCCGTATAAATACTCTTTTTATTCTCTCTGTAGTTATCTTTCATGTGATGGCACGAAGGCTGAATGATGATTAGCTGGAATCAGTGCTCAGGAAAGAGGGAGAACAGGGAAATGGATTCTATTTCATAAATTTTCTTATGAGACTCTAGTAATTAAACACTTTGCAAGCGCGGTAATAACTGGTACCCTTTATTCATCATGGTATTTGTCCTGGCTCTGACATTCAGGTTGGCCAGTCACATCACCTCCATTTCCTCATCTATACAATGGGAATAAAAGTCTTGACCTTAATAAAATCTCTCCAAGACTCAGAGAGCACAAATGCTTTGTAAGATCTGCATAATTATTGTTAACTTTAAGCTATGAGCAATTCCCTTGGAGTCAATGGGACTGCTCACACGTGGGGTTAGTTACAGTACCGGGAGCCACTGGTGGCCGCAAATAATGGAAAACTGGCTTTCTCGTTGATCAAAAGTCTGCTTCTGCAGAGCTGTTTTTGCTTTCCATAAGGGCTGGGACTTTCATCGATGCTTTAACAAGTTATATGCCAGAGAGTTGGATCCCTAACTCCTTTTAGATTCTTTTGAAAGTCCTTGCTAATAAAACAGGGGGTTATTGTTGAAATTACAGTCTAAAATTACAAAACAGCATTTTAAAAAAAAATAAAGTGGAAATTGTAGGAAGGGGGGGGAAGTCTTAAGTTAGTTTGGAAAGGGAAACTTTCTTTAATGGGGAATGAAGAAAATACAGCTGAAAATAAACTCTGGTTTTGCTATTCTAATGTGAGTGTAAACGTTTTATAAGAAAAAAGACTGCTATGTGTGTGGGGGGGGATTCTGAAGTACAAAGTGCATATGAAAACTTTTTTATTTCTTAATTGGGTCTGTCTTAAATTCCTGTTTGGCTGGACTGAAATATCGAAATAAGTAGCTTGATTTTCAACACTGCTCTAAGCAGTCCCCATTAAAGAGAAAACAAGCTACTGTAGCCTCCTGCTTTTGGAAACCTCAGCCACTGCTTTTCATTGATGACACTTGTTTTCTTCTGGCTATGTCAATACCAGAGAATCTTCTCACTCGAGCCATGATTTCTCTTCCATTTTAAGTGGGTAATATCCATATGCAAATTCTCTAGAAAGGTCTCTTGGCAAATGCAGGGAAAAAAAAAAAACAGCAAAACTTCTTAGCAACAGCTGGGAAGAACATCAAGAAGGAATCTTTTTTTGTCAGCCTTGGAAACATGTTGGCACTCACATCTCTGTTCAGCACTCTGCTTGAGCTGTGTGCTTATTAGGGCTCTTAGTGCAGGCAAACTGCACTGATTCAATATATATGCTTGTGTCACATGTTTTATTGTTATTTTAAGCAGAAGTCTCCAGAGGTCCATGCTGCAATACTGATCCAAAGCTCCGGAAATTTAGTCCTTGCTGACCTCTGCATGTCGTACTTACACCCTCTTCCTTCAAAGTCCCTAAATCCCTGTGCTGTGTCCCTCTTGTAGAGGAATTGAGCTGATCCAGAATGTCTTTGTGCTTTTATTGCAAATGCTTGCTGCCTGCATGTGGTCTGGGCAGAGACGAAGTCTTTTGGCTTTTTTGGGAGCTGTTGCAAAAAATAGTTCGCAAATAGAGTGGCAAGCAATCATGGGATACCCTACTCTTTACTTGCTTTTAACATCAGCATGGAGCACGGGTATTGGGGGGTTATCACTGCAATAGAGCTACAATTAGGGCAACCACGTCAGGATTTTTCTCAGCCTGAAGTATGAAGAGGGTGTTCCCCTTTCAAGCAGAAAAGCTCAGGAAGATGGCCCCTGTAATTACTGGCAATCAGCAGTCTGTCTGCTGTCATTCAGTTTAACCCATGCAAACTTGGCATGTGCAATGGATCCATTCAGTGGGTGTGATTTCAGAGCAGGGATAGTCCATCTGGTTCATCCAAATGCTGCTTTAAAGGAGGATGATTGACAGTTTTTTCAGACCCGGGGTGCAGCAGGCTGCCTGGAAGCTGGTTACTTACCAGCTTGGATACAAAAGATCTCTATATTAAGCATGCTATCGAAGTAATAGTAGCTAATAGTGCTAGCAGCAGCAGGCAAGTAGGCAGTGGGAATGTTGTAGCTGAGCAGGTAAGCCAGATTTCAGCAAACTGTTTGTAATGTGAGGTGATTCAGGTACATGCGAGAAGAAAGGCTCACCTCTGCTAGATGGACAGTGATTTTTGTAAATAACTCTAATTTGTAAAACCTGCAATGGAGTTTGAGTGCCTTAAAGGAAAAGAGGTTCAAAGGGGTCACAAAAATGAAGAGTAATCATACGTACAACTGCATCCTCATTTCCTGCCCTGAATATGGTATTTCTGTTCTGATCTAGCATTCCAGTATTATGTTTCAGAGTAATTAAAAGACAATTGCACCTATTTTTCTCATTCAAAGTTCCCAAAGCTGCTGCTAAATATGTTGTCTTGCATATTTGTCTGCTTAATTTGTGCCTGGAGAAGCTTTCTCTTTATTTTTCTTTCCCTCTTTGAGATTTCAGATTACTGGTCCAGAGAAAATGGGCAGTTTGCCTTTACATTATATGAATAGCAGAATGGGATCCTGTCACAGATGAAAGTACTGTATTTATGTCTCATTATAATCCATTCATTGCTTCATGGACCCAGAGCCCTCCAGGGAGTGCCACAAACCCACATAATTTTCCCAAGTGCTACATTTTGCATTTGGATCTTTGGTTTAGCTGACAGATAGGAAAAAGGGAGAAAAAAGTCCATGCAATTGTGCGCGTGCAGATGCTGAGCGGTGATAGACGGCAGCGATTTCAATTCAAACCCGTCCCATCGTGCTCCCGCTCCACGTTCCCTCTGACGCTGTGACAGAGCCATGGGGGCAGGGATGAGCTGGCGGAGATTGGTGTGGCTCTAATGACAGCAGGCCCATCGCAGTAGGTGAGTGTTGGCATGACAAGTCCCCGTTGTGCTGGAGCAGGCTAACGGAGTGGCTGTACGGATCTTGCTGCAGAAAGGAGCTCAAAGTCCTGTGCAGGAAAGCTACCGTGCTGCCTTTTTACAGCGAAGTCTGCTAGAACTCGGAATTGCCTAAAAATGCAACTTGTGTTTTTTATGCCTGGAGCACCCGAAAATGCGCTGATGTGGTATTCCTGAGAACATTCCCTGGGTAGAAATGAATAGTTTTCAGACAGGTGCTATCAAATCTTTATGCAGAGTATTTGGGGCGATGGGAACATAGACCAGGTGCCTTGGCTGTGCCTCGCCGATAAGCTGATTGCTGCTTTAGTCAACAGCTTTCTGATTGCTGTGCTCATCTGATGCGTTGCTGTGGTGTCTGCATAGCGGAGCTGGGACTCTCTGAGTAGTCCAGCATACGTAGCAGTGTGATAGAGCAGGGCTGGCTTAGAGGGATGCTTGTGTCTGAAAGCTCTTTTCTGGCTTGGCTTTCCAGAGTTGATGTTTGTCTCTTTCCTTCACGTGGGGAATAGCTTCTGAGCTGTATTTAGCCTGGTCAGGTTTGGGAAGTGTGGTTGCAATAGTTTGGAGAGGTTTCTTTGATTCTGATGATGTTACTCTATGCATTAGTGTGCTTTTTCATTTGCAGCATGTGCAGTATGTCCAGGGATGCCCACTTATAAGTGGAAATCTGGCTGCACTGATGCCAACCCAGCTCTGTCAGTAGCCCTCTGAATGCCTTCCTTGGAGGCAATATAATTGTGGGTGTTTGCAACTGGAATGTGGGGACCCTCGTGAGTCAGTGTCACCTCTGACACAGAGGGGCAGAAGGAGAACACAGGCAACGAGGTGCAAGAGGCCATATTCAGGCCTTTGGGGAGATAAACGTAGGTTGGGGCAAGTGAAGGGAGGGTATCGGATTTTTGCTTCAACACTCAAAATGTATTTCTTGTCTTTTCTAACATGATTTGCCATCCCGTTGCCTGGTTTTGTATGGAGCCTGAGGAATTCGTTGCAGTCTCTTCTTTGTGTGGTGCCTTCCACAGTTATTGTTCCTGCATCATGATTCCTCTCCTCTTTTTCCCTCCAAACCTAGTTTTTTTCTAGCCAAGAGGAGCCAGTGAGTCACTTCTGATCGCTTTGTGGCACCTGTTAATTTTCTGCTGTTGCTTAATGGAGCATTTCACAGAAATACGCTCCATTTCATTCTTGAACCACTGTGAAATACTGTCAGGCTGTGTGTGATGATCGGGGCACAGAAGAGGAAAATATCGTAACTCTTTACGAAGTTCATTGCAAGGTAGGAGAGTGCTCTATCTGCCGTGAAGTGAAGGCTGCATGGGGTGCCCGGGGAGTGCTCTGCTGTCGGGGGTGCAGTGGCTTTGCAAATGGGAACACGAGAGCACTGTTTGCCCCAGACTCACTGAGGAGGGGTTCTCCGCAAACCTGGCAGCTCTGAGAGCAGATCAAGTCTTCCAATGGCAATTCAAACTCTGGCTCCACAGGTTTCCCTGACGTGCCACCTGCTGAGACTTTAAAAAAAAGAAACGTCCTGATATGATTGATTGACCTGGGTAGATTTGATTTAGAGAGCTATTCAGGAATTCAGGACACTTATGCACTGAGTAAGTATGGATTTAATGGCTTAATTTAAAGCATCCAAGTTTTAAAACATTAGACTTGGGCTAGTAATGTTTCGTATGAATACTCAGAAGTGCTTAACATCAGTCAGGACCCTTCCCTTTGCTCTGCAGGCAGGATGGTGGTTGCCAGCTAGAAGACAGCATTGTCCATCTGCGTACAAAGAGTGCATATGTTATTCGGCTGTAATCAGAATAGAAAGTAATAACAATAGCTTGAGCTGTGACAGCAATGTAGCTGGCTGTTTTGACTGGTGCGTTTGTACGTGGAAACCACGGATGCCTTTCTGCATGCCACTACTTCCTTCTGGGGAAAGACAGCTGCAGTTACTTCTGTGGCGAGAAGGGTTGTTGAATCAAAGAGCCATCATCCTACTCTTAAACACATGGCCAGCTTTATGCATTGTGATCGCTATATAGGAAAGCTTTTAGACATATGCTTAACCGGACATCTTCAGTGAGTGCACTCTGGAGTTTCCTTCATCAGCTCCACAGTTCTCGTAAGAAAAAAGCATGTATATGTGTACTTGCTTGTGTGAGCTTTAAGAACAGCAGTCCATTATATTTGAATCCTGTTTAAATTGTGAGCTGAAAAGCCTCCGAGTTGCATGGCTACCCAAGTTCCTAGTTACACCGTTGATACTTCAGTGACTGCAAATGTATTCAGACCTCCTTCTGCAGCATTTGTAATTGGCCAGGATTGCTATATAAAATGTAGACTAATATAGAAGCACATAATATATGTTAACTGGGATTTCCTGGGCAGGAGACAAAATATCTAAATATTTTTGAGTTGGTTTTTCACAAGTGACAATGAATGATGTCCCTGCAGTGCTGTTATCCTGCTTTTCAAAACCATGGCTGGGCAAAAAAAAAAAGATTAGAGAAAAAAAAATCCTCAGTTGGTATTCCTCCTAATTTTGTGTTATTTTATGTAAAGCATCTTAATATACTTTTCCTAGGCTAACTGCCAAAACACAGTTAATAAGTGTTACGCTTAGCTGAACAACCCTGAGAAATTAACCTGAAAGATATGGACATTTGCATTTACTTGGGCAGGTTTGGAATGATGGGATTTTGTGAGGTGTTGAGGGCTAGGGTTTCTCAGAAGAAGTGGTTGTTCATAACAAATCATTGTCACTGCTGATGTCCCTGGGTTGTTTCGGGACTCTGGTAATGGGTGGTAGTTGTCATTGTTTTGAACATTAATTATTGCCCTTAAGCACAAACTTAAACTTACCTGCTGTAGGCAGTTTCTTTCAGATAAAGCACACTTATATCAGATCACCAAAATTATTAAGCCGTAGCGAGTCAAATTCTTTGATCCAGGGGAACCACAGAAAAATATATAGACTTTTTAAAATTTGGAACTCTGTTTTACTGTTTTGAGAATCAACCATTAATACAACTTCAGCAAGGAAAGCTTTCAACCCTCGGCAAAGGAGACCAGTTCCCTGCAGGGCTGTGGCTCCAGGTAGTACCAAAGGTTCAGAGGTTCTGATGGAGGATCGGTGGGAGGACACAGAGACAGCACTCCTCCAATTTTGTTAGGAAAGCACAATATTCTTAAAGCAGTCTGGTTTTATAACTACATTGCATGAAGTTTGCCTAAAAACTAAGCCATCCTTAGAAAATGAGATTCTGTGTTGGCATATGCCAACATATTTTTGATGAGCTCGGCTAACTGACTACCCTTCTGGAGTTATTTATTTAGCCCTTTTCAAATTATTTAGATTTTTAATTAGAAGCTCGATGGCATTGAGTTTTGGCAACTTGATAGCAGAAGTAAGTGCATCTTCTTTAAGGAAACAGCTTTCCAATTGACATAACCCTGTGAGAGGGAGGGAGGAGGAGGTAGGAACAGCCTTTCCCGTAGTATCCCAGGAAGAAAACAACTTCATGGATTAGGAGCTTAATTAGGACTGAAATCCATAGCAATAAGTGAGGAACAAATATAGTTAATTTGATTAAGCCACAGAGTGAATGAGTTGCACACTGCATTGATTACTTTAAAGCAAATAACAGAGGCAAGGCTGTTTACTTTATGGTACTATTACTGCAAATGAAATCAGTATCAAGCAGGTTGCTGGGGAGTGTAGCTAAGACAACCTCATAACCTCATCTGCTGATAAATGAATCTTTGGCTAATCAGTAGACTCAGCATGGAGGCTACTCCAGCAGTCTGTAAGTGAGTCACAGCAAGGCAGGTACCCTCCTAAACAAGAAGACTAAGAAATAAACAGGCCCTGGATATGCAGTAAAGGTCAAGCAGTCTTTGTATGTGAGAGCATTCTTTGGAAAAATGCAAGTGCAATCTCAGGGAGGGCAAGAAGGAATGATATTGATTATGTCCAGTGCAAGAGAGCAGTTTGTAGGGCTTTCTAGGGACTGTACAAAAACGTATGGACACCAGAGTAACCCACTTAAAATCCTGGCAGTTTTGCTGCTGATGTGAAAAGGGAGACAATTTGGTTGAACAGTGGGAGAATTGGAGAGCAACCTCTCTGTGGTTCATCGCAGAGTTGGTTCTCTCCTACAGCTCACTGTGGCCTGCTCTGGGGCTGGGTGGCTGGAGACTTCTAGGAGTACCATTACCTCTGCAGGTGGTGTTACCAGAAGAGAAAGCAGGGCAGTTTTTCTCCTTCCTCCTCCGCTACATGCTTGTACGCTGGCTCTGCCCGTATTCAGTGACAGAGAAACCAGCGTGCTCATTTGCTTAAAGTTTGCATTCATCAGAGTCTGTGCTGAGAATAGTCCATAGGAGGAGTAAATGGAGCTCTTCTCCTAAGCTCCTTTTGCTGGAGTGGATACTTCAGTTCAGAATGGTGGTCCTTAACACACCATGTTAGTTTTTAATTAGCACCGAGCAGATCCTAACTGCAGAGCGTTCCCTGAGGAGGGAGGTGCTCCCTGTATAGTGTGGGTGTGTGCGTGCAAAGTCCCCTGTAGAGCCTTCTGCTCCTCGTATTAGGACAGGAGAAGTAGCTGCCCTCCTACCCGCTGTAGTTAATTGTATTGCTCCTGCATCTCTGAAAGTATAATAGTCGACCGCTTGAAATTTGGAGACAGGAATTCTTCAAAAGCCCCTGCATCTGTTCTCAGTCCAAGCAAGCACTCTCAAGAGGCCAACTTCCCATAGGCCATCATGCATAATGTGGATGAAACCTCTTGAATTATTGATCTTGCAGAGGCATATAATTGTAGCTTACACAGTGTGTTTACTCTCAGTGCTTTGATTTATCAGATCTTATAATAATGTTCTCACTTTTGGCGCTCGTAAAATGCAACTGGCTTGCAGTTTAATAAATATTGACTTCTAGCCATTTGCTGCTTTGTGATTATTCCTCCTAAAGAACAAACTGATTGCTTCCTTCATTCAGCTCCACTGCAAATGCTGCAGGAATGTAATGCTTTTAATATTGCATTTTCCCACCAGGGGAAGCCGTGGCTCAGCAGTGCCCTTCCTACGCCTGAAGATCTGGGCACTGTTTCTCTAACTGATGGGCACCCGAAGGTATCTGTGGTCACCCGATGGGTCAGCAGGAATGTCTTCTCCCCAGGGAGCACCCCTTTCCCCAGCCCTTTTTTGTGCCGTTTGCCACTTTTGTTTCAAGAAATAGAAGCTGTTCCCTTTTACCCTGATTAGAACGAGGAGAATCGCTGTGTGTTACCTGGCAGCTCTTGGTGTGTCCAACCTTCTCATCCCTGAATTGTCAGTGTGTGCATGGCACGGGGTTAGGGCTCCCTGGGGAACTCCTGCCAGAGGACAGCAGACTCTGAGCGGGTATTGGCTTTAAGCAACCCCCAATGTTGGCAACGTATCTTGAAGAGTATTTTAGGTCATTTTCAGTCAGACATCATGGGCATGGTTTAGGGATAAGAGTCTGAGAAGAAGCTGATCGGGTAGGACAAGAGAAAGGAGCTTAGAACTAATCATCTAACATTTTCGAAATCATCTCTGGTCTTTTTGGCAAGGACTGGATTTTTCACCTGAAGAAAGCGCTGTGCAGCACATCTTGCTAGGACAGTGCCTGCTCTGGAACAGGACCAAGCTGATACTTCTCCACTGGTGGCATGTGGGTCTGCTTCCCTAAGGAAAAAAAAAAAATATATATATATATATATATATATATAAATATATCACCAAGTTGAACACTGGACAAGGATGTGTTTCATTCTCAACTTCCTTTCGTGGTGGTCTGTGCTGGGCACTGTCAGAGCCACAGCGGTAGCAGCTATGGGCCAGCCGTTGCAGAGCAGAGCAGGCGTGGTGGTCATTTACAGTCCTGTTCCTTTACGTAGCTTTGACTCCCTTTCCTCTTTCTCCCTTTTAGAAAGCAGTTGCCCTGGAATTAGACACTCTGTGCAAAAGCTGCGCACGCCCTGTCTCTAACCTGTACTGCTCACTTTCCAGTTTGCATCTGTGCAGTTTCTCTCTGTGTTATCATATATCCACACTCCTCGTATGGCTGACAATAATCATAAACTAAACTGAATACACAGTAGAAGTATTTAGCAATTGACAGTCATGACACCTTTCTGAGAATGCCAAAAGCTCATGTTTTGGATGTAAAACCAAGTGGATAATGAGTTTTTATCATCTGAGGGGCTTGCGCTATCCTAGAGGCTTTTTCCTAGGTTGGAGACTCTTTGTGTTAGGTGGAATACAGACACACAGTGGGAGCTTGTCAAGTCTGCTTGCAGCTCAACAAACTAGAGCACAAGGGTGGAAAAAAACACAGATGATATCCTGGATTCACAGCCTGATGATTAAATAACTTTCCCTTGGCTCCTGCAGCAGGTCCGTGGGCAGATCCATACAAAGAACCTGCATTTCTTGGTTGTCGGTCCCATCTTATGACCCACGGGCTCACCTGGCTGCTCCTGTCATCACGGGAGTGTGGGAATGAAGACGAAGAATTTTAGCCCAGCCAGCAGAATAGCAAAATGTTATGAGTTGCATTTGCAACACTGCCAGCGTTGGGTTCCCTGGTCGTCTTCCTGTTAATTGGCAGTAATACCAGAGCAGTCAGTTCTAGAAAAATTACTTGTTCTGCCCTCTTTGTGGAACGTCCTCTAGCTATTTTCTTGGTAGATGCTGCAGGACTGCCCTTAGCATTTGATTATATTTTGAAATTAGTTTAATTTAATTTAATTTATTTAATGAAGAGATGTAAATTAGAAAAGATGAAAAGAAAACATTAGCTATTTTTTTTCTAATTGGATTTATTTTTGTGCCTATCATTTATTTCCTTCCTCTTTGCCCACTGCTGAGAAGTGGATGCATTCATCCCAGAAAATATCATGCTAGATCCTCTCCTATTAGTGGATTTTTCTTTGCACCAGGTCAGAATTTGGCCTATAACCACCTAATCCACTCTGTGTCTGCTAATAGTGGTGTGTTCTGTGAGCCTCTAACTCTCAGGAAAGGCTTGCCAAGCTGTAGCTAGCGAGCCCTGAGGGCTGGATCCTGAACTTTCCCTGCAAGTCTTCCTGGCTCTTACCCTGACAGTTCCCGAGCAGGCACCCTTTGGGCTGGGCTGAAGCGCTCGGGGGCATGCACGGCAGGAAACCCCGGTGTTTCCTCAACCCCAGTCGGTCTTCCACCTTTTTGCTCCTGCTTCTGGCTACGTGTAGGAAATGGCAAGGATGGCCTATTCGCATTTACGTTTTCTTCTGGTGACCTCGTCTTCCTTCGTGCGATCTTTCTCCTCTTGCTTTCTCCTGGTTAGTGGGAGGAAGGTGCTGAGCAGGTGAGAGGCAGCCCTAGGTGCTGTATTTACCTTGTCGTGTCCTGGGGCCCTGCTTAGCCCCAGTATGGGAGGTGTTGCATCCAGCAGGGTCTTCCTTGGAGCCTGCACGCTCCTGGATGATAAAATTGTGACCAGTCCTGAGACTTTTTCCCTCCTTTTGCATTCTGGCTGTAAATTTGTCATAATTTTGAACATAAGGTATGGAAGCAGACAGACCTCGAAAAGAGGAAAATGAATGTTTGACTGTCACCAATTTTGAAATCTCCCATGGTAGCTGTGAAGTTGGTGTCAGCTTCTGTTATTGGTATAACAGGGCTGATGTGTCCTCTCAGCAAAGGTAGAGACATCTGCTTTATCCACTAGATGGATGACATAAAGCAGCTTGCTTTGCAGTGAATGTTTTATGCCATCTTTAATCTGAAGTGTGTTTCTGTAGTCTGCCAAAACACTTTGGTGTGAATTTCTTGTTAGGTCAAACGTACGTTTGTAAGCCTTGATCAGTGCAGCAGAGAAAGATCTGTCTCTGCTAGCAAGATTGGTGCAGACAGACATTGATATAATTGTATTAGCAGTCCCATGCATCTCAGCACGCGTGCACAATGTGTAACTGTAGGACAGCTGAGAAACTCGATAGCACAAGGGCTGGAGAGGGGAGTTGACTTTGTCTGTGTCTGTATCTATCATCTGCTTGCCTGCCTGCAGTATTTCCAAGAAGTGATATCCAACCTCTGTAACCGAGATCTTTAGCACCAGCTAATGGATCCGAAAGCCTCCATCGCCAGCAACTTTAATGGGAAAGGGGCACTGAGGTCTTTTTTAGAATTCCTGCAGGTTTCATCTAATGTCAACGTTTTCCTCTGAAGATTCGCCTGGCTGTGTCCATACACATGGGTGCAATTTCCTTAAGCTGACGCAGTTGTGTAGTTTTATAGTGTTAAACGTTGCCTCGGGAGAATCTCTGAAGGTTAGCTCTGTCATTTCTGGGTCAGTGACATTTTGCAAATATACCGTATCAAATTAGAGTGGTCTTTCTATGTGATGATCCCTGTTCATAGCAAAATAGTAACCTGAGCTACAGTGTGTTTCTTCCTTCTTTCCTGGCTTCAGGGTAATCGCTGCTTTTTTTTTTTTCTCTGCCTTGGACTTTCATAAGATATGCCAGTTGCATATTAGCAGCAAATTCTTTATTTTTTTTTTGACAGAGGCATCGGCAAGTTCAGAAAATTTTAGGTAGCTTTTTGAAGGGCTGTGCAGCATCACACAGGTGATGTGCTATGAACACGAACATAGTAAGCCTCACACATCCCTGGGGAGTCTAAGAAAGTGGTCTCCTGGTCTTACTCAGAGGGAAACTGAGGCACAAATATGTTCAGAAGACATAACGGATGACAGTGGCTGGGCTGCCCAGAAAGCTTCCTACTGAATCCCTTCCCTCCAAGTAAACCACAAAGACTGCATGCCCTCCCTTCTTTCCTCTGGAAAGAGATGTATAGTGCAGAAATTCACTTCACAGAATTGTATGTCCTTAATAAAATTCAGCTCCAGTTATGACCCTGTGAGATGATTAGTGAATTAGACTTCTTAATTAGCATTTTGCATAATTCATGGCAATTACAACATTCTCATGGATATGATTGTCAAGGTGCAGATGTGCAAACGTGCAGCTATAATTTTCTCATCTAAATAACTCTTTTGGTGAAACCTCTAATTTTTTACAACTCTATTGTGCAAGGGCCATTATTCCTGTTGTTATTTTTAAGGCATTAGAAAATGGATGTGAATCTCACTTCAGCTTCAATCATTGCAACCAACTGTTTTTCAGAAGCTTTAAAAACTGTCATAAAAGTTTGCTCCTGGGTAAGAATTAGGCATTTGAATTTTCTGAAGGGCCTATACTATCCAGTTTTTAAACATCCCACAGGGAATTGTATTGCAGTTTTTCAGCTACAATGGTAAAACAAAAGCTAAATCCAACATGTGCACTAGCCAAGATTTATATGGCTGGATTGTTAATGGAATTGAGCTCCCATTCCTTCTTCAGCTGGAGACAGATTTCCAAGTCCTTTATGCTTTGAAGATCCTTTCCTTTTGTCAGAAATGTATAAACTGTTGTGTCTCTGATGACTAGCTTTGGGTACAGGAAAAGCTGGCAGTTACATAGCGTAGCAGCTAAATAGAGGAGAAGGGTGGTTGTGGCAGGGATAGGAACCCTGAACTTTCCAAAATACAGTCCTTTAGAAACCAAACACACTGGCACAGAAATCAGTGGGAAGCCAGATTTTCAAAATACAATTGCAACCAACTCAACACTTCCAGGTACAGCTCATATCTTAAAAAAATTACTGGGTTCCAACTGACAAATTTGAATTTCTAGTTCCTTCATTAAGTGCCTACACAGACGGTATTAAATGTAATTAATTTTACTTTCATAATTATAATCTAATATGCAAATCCATTTACAGTATTCCATTCTATTAAAGGTACAAATCAAAATGATAATTTCTAAATAAAAGTTATGAATTTCCTTAAATGAAAGGCATTTGTAATTTCCCACAGGAAATTTTAATCACTTTTGGATTTATAGTCACAAAAAATGGAGGAATTTTATAGAATCAAGATGTGATGGGAGGAAATAACAACTCTTATATTTTTATTAGAGGTGAATGGCACTTGGAGGAACCTGGACATGTGTGTTTCCCTGGACATACATAATTTTTTAGCAATTGATCTTTCCTTACAGCATCCCCCAGAGGACTAGCTTGCAAAAGCTTACCAGTGCATTTCTAACAGGAGTTCTTAACCAAAAAGACTCGCTCTCTTTTCTGGCCCTTGTCTGCCTATTGAACTTGAAGGGAAATCGGTTGCCCTTTTGGGCAACCAGAAAATCAGTCGGAGCTTGATTGCCCCCTTACAGTATGGCTTTCTCACCCTGTTGATATTGTCCCCTGGAAATGCATCGCTGTGATTGAGGTCCCTGTCTTTCCTTCCTCATGTTCCACAAAGCAGTCTTACTGAAATGAAGAATCAGATCAAAAAAAAAAAAAAAAATTTCACTTTTCCCAAGTGAAATGTTGAAGAACATTTATCTTCTTATCTGTTTTTACCGACTTCTTTTAGTGTCTTTGTTGTTTTGAACACTGTAGCATTGCATACAGCAGCTTACTCCCTGAATGTCATTAACACAAGTGCTACCTTCAGCAGGTTTATTCCTTTCCTTTCTCTCTCTAACACTTTTCTTAGTCCTAACGCAAATGTGTGAAAGCGCACAGCACTGTCCATGTATTTATCTGCTTGCTAGTTTGTGAATTCTCAGCATCCCTATCCAATATACTTATATTAGGAAAGCTTTTCACGTGTTTTGAGCATGGATGTTTAAAATTGTCCACCTCCACCCTTAGCAGGGGAAAAAAAAACAAGAGTGAAATTAAACAAAGCGCTTTGTTCCCCAGCATAGGAGCAAAAATGAGTGTGAATTACTAACCTCAGAAGAGAGTTAGAGGACAAAGGAACCCAGCCTTCCTCCCAGTGAACAAGGTGGCAGTTTTGCCTCTGGCTAAAAATAGGGAAGCATTCAAACAAAACTTCTCTTTTTATCATTTTTTTTCGTGACAGTAAAAACCTGTTCAAGTTAGACAAGAGCATTTATGAATTTGGGTCAAATCTTTTCAGCTGAAGGAGAATAAGGTTGATTAGAATTTGGGAAAGCTTGAAATATTTCAGGTTCTCTTATCTAAATAACATTTAACTTAATTTCTATTTTTTAAAGGGAAAAAAGATCTCCTCCTGTAAAGGACAGGCTTTTGTTTTCAATGGACTGAAATATTTTGACAAATCAAGAGCGTATTGTACCTTCTCCCAAAGTGAGGGGAGGAGAATCAGAGGGAAGGGGAATTGGATTCTGTTGACCACGGGTGTTTCAGTTTCGTTTTTGTCAGCCAGAGAACTAATTCTCTCAATTTAATACTTACTGCAGGAGTGGACCAAACATATAAAGCCACAGAAAAAGTATTTGAAACACTAGATTATACAGTAATTTGATGCAGTTTCTGTCTGGAACCTTGAAAAATCTTATCACAAACAAACAGTTCAAGAATAAATAAGTGATGGCTTCCAACTAAAATCTGTCACTCTGGATTGATCGGTGTTCCACTGTCTTGCTCCAATTCCTGTTCAGTTCCTCTCTGAGCTAAAACACAGTGGGGAAATTTTCAATGTCACAAAGGACAGTGGAGTACCCAGTTCACATGCATGGCAAATGGAAGCCTGCGGGCTGATCTGCCTCCTGGAATTTAAATTCCTATTGACCTCATGGGATAGGACTAACCTGCTGGTGCAGCTGAACATCTCTCTTTAAGTGCCTCTCTCTGTATTGGACATGCACCTTCAGTTAGTTCCTAATTGCAGTAGTGAATATGTGCTTAGCATGTGGTTCAACGAGTGCATTCACAAGTAAAGTCTGAGCCCAGCAAGTTGCTTAAAACCATGCCTCAGAGCCCCTTGTAACACCTCCAAGGGATGTGTGTGCAGGCTTCAGTGTCCGCACAGCTTAGCAACGGTTGACGTGCTGTGAGCACCTGCTGGATGTCTCATCATCCTTGGAAAACCATCCCCGATCCATGCCCAATGTAAAATGTGTCCCAGGAGGCTCCTGGTGCCAGCCCAAAAAGCCAGGAGTGGTGACACCTGGATGTGGCTGGACATGTTTTACAGGTCCAGAACGTGCTGGCCCACTGCAGTCCCTTTGCCAAAGCCACCACCCCAGGATCTCCAGCTTAAAAGTGTTCATGTATACAGCTTGCTGCTCGGAGGACTGAAGGGGCTGGACCATGTCCCATTCTTCTTTTGTTTCCATCTCTTTGCATCTCCTCGAGGCTAGAGGACCCAAAACATCTGTGCAAGCTGGGGAGCTGTGGATCACAACTTGATCCAGTTGTGTTCTGGATCAGCAGAGAGCATGGCAAGGTAGTCTGTCGGGCCAGATCCTGAGCAGTCCTGGCTTGTACACCAAAAATCTCAGAGCTGTCCCCCAGTCAGCGTGTTCCCCATGGGAGTTCCTGTCCTTTGTGGTTTCCTGAGTGCTCCGAGGATGTAATTGTTTGGCTGTGAAATACATCTTTTGGACCCTCTGGCTCATGAAAATAATATCATGCTTTTTTCCGTGCTGAAGTACACATGCCTGAGGAGAGACTGTGTGACAAGTTATCACCTAATGCATTCCTCAGCTGCAGTAAGAAATTATGTTGCTGTGCTCACCTTCATTTTGTTTATAGTACTGTAGATTTTGGTCTCCTGTGCTGTAAGTGTTCAGTTTGCTATGCGTTAGTGGAGAGTTTTGTGGCAGCTGGTGCGTATGGGAGGCAAATGTAGCACGGAGTGTTTTGGATTTAGCGTCTTTCCACAGTTTCTCCTAAGTGTGAGATGACAGCATGATGACCTCACAATTCTCTCCAGTATAATGTTCTCAAAATTCCGGTTTCCTTCCAAAATTGCCAATATATCTAACTTCTTGTCAAATTAATTTCAGAAATTGCAATTCAAATGAAAGCTGCTCAACTGACTAATATGATGTTCAAGATCTGATAAGGATTTCTTGCCTATCTTTGCCAATGTGAAAATATCCAAGTAATCAAACATGAAAACAAAGATTCAGAAGCTATTTAGCCCAAATTTTGAATGCACTGGCATCCAGTGGCTGTGTGCCAGAGTCCCTGTCAATCCATCCGTGCCAGTCCTCCAGAGATCTTTGCTCAGATGTGTCTCCCTCGGGGCAGAAAATAAAGAGGAGGCTGACAATGATGAAATGTAGAGAGTGTATATGTACGGAACAGCTGGATGTCAGAGCAAGATATATGTTTGCTGTTATGTGGGGTGATGGGAGAGTAAACAAATGGGTAAGGGAGCAGAGCAGGGTGAAGGACATCCTGAAAACAACTGGAAGCGTGATTGGCAGACGTGGCAACAAACCACTAGCAGAAGGATAGTGGATTGGAAAAGAAATGACAAAGGGCAGAAGTGAGCAAGAAGCTACAGAGAGTTAATTTTATGTCTACCAGGAGCACTTCATAAACAGTGTAAATTTTATTGACCTGTCCACGAATCTTAAAGCAGCTCTCAATTTTCATACTTTTAAGGCATTGCGATCATTGGGCCTGACCTCTCGGGTGGTACAGACTATTGAATTTTATCCTGTGATTATTGCATCAAGTTTTATGCTTTTCTCTCCTAGCTTCAGAAGTAAACTTGTTTTCAGAGCCTCTCCTTGGAGGCAACATGCTCAGTTCAGCAGTCCCCTTTGAATTGTCTCCTGCATTGCTTTTCTCTCTGTGGGCTTTTTGTAGGCAAGACAGACAAAATCAGAGGCTGCGGAGACTGAAACAGAAGTTGAAGATGGTTTTAGGCACAGAGAATGCTTTGGTAGCATAAGCCATTGGTAAAACTGCATCCACACTTCAGAATGTACCAGAGTAATTACAGCAGGTTCACAGCACACTCAATATTATTTTTGGCATTTTCAGTAGTTTTACTTAGTTTTGCAGTAAGATTTTCCAGTCTCAGTAGACTAAGCAGGTGTGACTGGTTGCAAAGCCAGCAGATCATGTGAAAGCCTTGCTTTCCATACATGTTTTGACTGATACTGCCAGCATCCTTCCAGGACAGCAAGATGGTGACCTGCCTGATCACTGTGGACATGACAGTATAAGGAGCAATGTACCATTTGCCATGGGGAAGAATATTGTGGTGCAGCTCTTAGTAATGAATCTCACTGAAACCTCTCAGTCTTATGATCATTTAAGGTTATTTGCATGTATTTAGCAGTATTTAGTGTGTGTGCTGTTAGGATATGTTTGATTCGTTTCATCCTTTTGGGTCTCTGTCAGTGGCAATGGGAAGGGCCCACATCTGCGAGAATTCATTGACCCCAGTGAAACTATTACCAAATTTTAGAGAGTGAGAGCCTTCCTTTTTCTCAGTAATGTCTTTCTCTACTAAATAACTTGTCCTGTGTGGTAGAAGACATTTATGCATTAGCTAAAAAAAAAAAAAAGAATCAAGTTCCTTTTTTATATATATATATATTTATTT
>VXAA01000634.1:352676-532818 GCA_013399115.1 Anseranas semipalmata
TGGCCTGTTAGTACCTCAGCACTTCTGTTTCCAACCAATTTCTTTTCTGCAGCTGGGAATCATAAAATGCATCTTGGTGCCAGACTTTTCAGTGGTGCAGAGCGACAAGATGAGAGGCAACAGGCACAAGCTGAAACACAGGAAGTTCCATCCGAGTATGAGGGAAAACTCCTTTACTGTGAGGGTGACAGAGCACTGGAACAGGTTGTCCAGAGAAGCTGTGGAGTCTACTTCTCTGGAGATATTCAAAACCCGCCTGGACATGATCCTCTGCAACGTTGGACCAGATGATCTCCAGAGGTCCCTTCCAACTTCAACCATTGCATGATTCTGTGGTCTTACGTTACACCAAATATAACAGTGCAGATGAAGCTGATAGTGGAGCTGCTCATGAAATAAGGTGCTACTTGTGTTGGATTTTGGTGGACAGAGCAGGATCTTTTCAGAGGTAATACTTTTACAATACATTGTTCAATACTAATCTTAATTTTATTTGATTGCACTAACAGTTCAGTGTAAATAATGTAGCGTATGTGTTCTGTAACATAGAAAATAATGTTTATGTGACATGAAAGTAGAGTTATACATCAGCAAGCTTGGAGTATATTCCCAAAATGGTAGGAGGGAAAAAAGTTGTAGAAGATGAGGAAAAAAATGTTCCCTATGATTCTGTCAATAGGAGAGCATCTGTGATTGAATAAAAATATGGGAAGCTCTAAAGACTACTTAAAGTGCAAGCAAACAAAAAAACAAGAAAACTCTCTCACAATCTAGTATTTGGATAACAAAGGATGCTTCAATCTTTAATTAAATGCAAAGGATGTGTTCAGTACTTGCGGTAAAGTCCTGCCAAATATCTTGGAGGGAACAAGGGTTGGTCTATATTCTGAAAACAGCACACAAAGTTGGAAGCATCAGGTTGGATCATCAGACCAGGTTATATGTACATTCAGAGATCACTCAAACGAACAAACTTTATTATGGTCAAGATGCTTATCAGATGCAGTTACAGAGCAGGAGTGGTGTTTTCTGATCCACAGTAACAGATTTATGTTCTTTTTACATGCAGAGAGCAGGCAATTGTACACTAACGATCTGAACCACCAAATATTTAAGCACATGCTTAGTTTTAAGTGGCCACAAAATCCGACTGAAATTGATGGCCTGTACTTTCAAAGAGGATAGAGCAGTATACCTGAACAGAAGTCAGCTCTGTTGTGAGCAACCTGATATCATTGTGTCCCACAGTCTTGTAACTGGGCTGAAAAAAACACCTAAGAAAATGCAGGTAGACTGAGAATGGGGGCTTTGGGAAAGTGTTTTGGGAGTCCAGACCAAGTGCAGTCTGGAGTACTTTTCTGAAATATTCACAGGATTTATCCCAGCCTACAGTCACTCTTCAAAAGTGTATGTTGCCTGTCGCTGCACAGGTGCTTTGTAAGTCCAGGAGGAAATTTTGCCAGTGAATCCCATTGCACCACATGAGCAGCTCTTTTTGGAGCAAAAGTGTCACAGGACTGAGCCTTCCCTTTTGCAAGCACTCCTATTTGCACCTCTGCATTTATGCCTAGAAATGGAAGTGTTGCTACAAAACCATGAACGTTACGCTGCTAATGGCAAATCTGTGCTTGCACTCAAATTGTTACAGTACAGGAAGAAACATAGCTTGGGGGTTGGAACCAGATGATCTTTAAGGTCCCTTCCAACCCAAGCCGTTCTATGATTCTATGGTAGGGGTTCCCTCCTCCTTTGGAAAAATAAGCTGTGCAAGTTGGGATGACAGTAATGAGAAAAAAAGCCTTCTCATAGAAAGCTTTCAAATATGCATAGGTAGTTTTACACACAATATACTTTTTCTAAGTGACACTATCCTGCTTTTACATAAACACTCAGACCTCTGTGGCCACTGTTCTGTACTGTCCTTTTTTTCCTTAGTACTCAGAGTTGTTTTAAAGGATGGTCTGTAACAACAGGCTAAGAGTTGTGGTAAAATAGCCAATGCTTGCTGGCCTCAGATGAATGAAGGAAAGAGGAAGAAAGCAAAGTCTGTGATCTCTGCAGCAGGCTTCTCTTGTGCTTCACCAGTGGCGTGACTCATACTGCAGGTCTCCAGCTGAAAGAAGGATCCTGTTCCTGCAGGTCAGATCACTAAGAAAGCAATGTGAGGGAAGGAAACAAAGTGAGAGGTCCCTGGGAGAAACAGGCTGGCCTTTCCCATCTCCCTCGGTCCTTTAAGACAGCCAGGTACAGTCAGACTCCCTATTTCCATTTCCTTCTTTCCACTCCTGGTGGTTCAGTCTGGGAAGGTGTTTCTGACAGCTCGACTATTTTTCCATTTCTACCAGTCATCAAAACCGATCAAATTTGTCCTAGCTCAGCAAATTGTGCAGGCCTCAGCTGCACTGTGCGTCAGTTGCATGGATTAACAAAAACCATAGTCTCTGTAAACATTTATACATATGTCTCAGTCCTACAGCAGGTGTGAGGCCCTGATAGATCTGACTATTGGCATATCTGAGCATTTGTTTGCAGTGCATTTGTACAATATGCAGTTGAAAAAGGATCCTGATGTGTATTTGTATGTGGACATGACATGTATGTGGACAAGGAAGGTGAAGCATATTTTCACTTTGAAGAAGAGCAGGTATGTCAAAGCTAGAAGTTTCGTAGCTTTATAGTTTATTTTCTTGGAAGATTTACAACACAAGAGCCTTCTCTCCTTCATGCTTTGGTCATAATTATTTTATTGTGCATGTGTTTTTCTTACCAGCCTCCATCTTTGTTGATCACTAACTTAGGGTGAACTCTTCCTCTCCTCTTAGATGCACCCCAGTGCCATCACCAGCATTTTTTATTTATTTAACGAATCTGTGTATCAAGCTGTTCTTTCTGTGGAGGGAAAAGGGCAAAGAGAGCATTGCTGGTGATGGTAGCAGCTTGATTTAGCTGGAAAGCACAAGAGTGATGGAACAGCACTGTATTTTCCACTAGCTGCGTGTTCCAAGAGGGCTGAACGCTGTCCTCTTTCTGCATGGCTGTTAATCCACACACCAGTGCTGGCATCTCTGTCAGCCCTCGAGTGCCACTCAACTTGGCCAGCATGACGTCTTTGGCATGTAATTCGTTTTGACTGAAATCTTTGACAAATAGAAACACTGGATTTGTTTGGGTGTCTCTTCAGAGATCTCTCATTTTTGAATGTTCTGAGAGGCAGTGGGTACCACTTTAGCAAAAACAGTTGTCAAGGCCAAAAGCTGCTTGGATTGAGAGCAAAAGCATCACACTGAAGAATTTTCACCCAAAGATGTTTGAAACTCGGTGCTCCCTTAACTGAGTCTTTCCAGCAATCTTAAGTGTGGTTCAGAAATGAGTGAGACTAATGTCTCGTGGGGATGCAGGCCATCTTTCTGTGCACTGACCACAGGGTGGTCCAAGAACATAACTCTTAGACACCATTACTCTTAATATTAATCATGTTATTATTTACTCTAGTGAATATTTGTGTTTAGTGAACAGCAAATAGTGGGAATACACATCCTGGTCTGAAACTTAGTTTTGAAATTTGGGCTTGTACTAGATGAGTATGGTCCAAGAAAGGATTGTTTTGCAAACTCTGTGCTGTTTCCTGGCTGAACGTGTGTGTGATAGATGGCTGATGAGTCTCACTGACAGCCTGAGGGAGAGGAGAGTGTGGTAGCTGGTGGAGCTGTTAGTAATACTCAGACCATTGTACATATGTAGCTTGCTGGAAGATTGCGCTGTCTCTGGTAGCTTTTAACTACGCTTTTTGCAGGCACAACCATCCAAATGTTCTCTAGCTGCTAAAAGTTTATGCTGCTGTTAATAAAGGGATGCTCCCCTAGATAAGCATTTGATCTGAGCCAAGAACATTACTACATGGCAACTTTTAGTTTGCTCAGTAAATCACTGTTTGCTTTTACATCCTACCACTGGAATTTACACAGACCATATTCACTGTGGGGCTTTTCAGTACGGAAAATTTTCTCTAATGCACGACCAGAGCACTCTTGCTAAATTCTGCTGGTGCAGGCTATACACCCCCTTACATCTATTGTTAAAAATATGGCTTTGATGTGCTAGATACCCTCTGGCATTCACAAGTCTCCAATGTGTTGTTATTATTTGGAAGAGAGATGGTGAACCCTAATTACGTGTAATCACAACAACCCAGAAAGATATCAGCGGAGGTGCATGTTTTACCCTAAAGTGCTATTTGAACTCTTTGGAAAATGTTGAATTACCCCTACAGCTATTGCCGATTAACTACTTAATGAAGCATCTGTGACTGCTGGCATGTCCCAGCCATGTCACTGTGATGCTTGAAGGACGATGGAGATTAACTAAAAGATTGATCACGGTGATTTCTTATGTAGCAGCCAATCAAATCTAATAAGTGGCACTTTGAATGGAAACTTGCTTTGGAAAAACATTATTTTGCTATTATATAAACACCTGGTTTTAGAACTACTCTGTTTAAATTGCTTGAAAGGTACCTATTCCTGCTTCAGTAATGTTAGCACTTCACCACATGGACAAAGAGTTATTTTATTTACAGCTGCTGTTTCTGTCTCATGTTTCCCTTTGAGTCTGTACAAAATACGGGACAAAAAGATTAGGCATGTGAATTTAGCTGAAATATAGGTAGGAATTCCATCCAGATTACATGCCATGTATAGAATCATCTAGGTTGGAAGAGACTTTCAAGATCATCAAGTCCAATGTCAATATGTAGCCTCACAGGTGTTTATGAATGTGCAGTTTATATATGTACATGTGTATGTGACTGTATACACAAAGGTATGGTCTAGACATGCACGTGGATTATATATACAGTATTTTCAACTTATTTAAAGATTTGGAAGGAATACACGGATATTTTTGTGTGTTGCATCAAATATTATTTTGCCATAATTCACGGTATTGCCCTGAATATCCCTGCAATTTTAGCATTAAAGGCTTTCAACATAAAGCTTATTGCATCTGGAAACAGTATTGTTTAAATCAAGGCAATCTGTCATTTCCAGAAGAGCTGTTCTTGTGTGGAAATGGAGCCTGACTCACACAGCAGCTGGACAGTCTGGTACAGCGTGAGCGTAAGATTGTTTTGGGCATGGCATTCGCCTTGCAAGAGCGAGGGTGTTCTCTTCAAACGTTGCTATGGATCTCTGCTCAGGGAGGAGGGATCAACGCATTTTCTGCTTTGGGGGCTTCTGCTCTGCCAGGTCCTTACCGTAGGATTAAGGATCCAACTTTGTTCCCATATGAGTGAGAAGGGACAGTCACAAAGATGTATTTATAGCATCTTGTGATCTCCTAGGGCTCATGTTGCTTCAGGAGATCTGTTTTATTTGATGCTCGGCTCTACCTGGGTGAGCAGTGCCCCAGCAGTTCCCTGTTATGGGTATTTTTTAACCACCAGCATGAAGGGAACTGCTGGGAGTATTGACTCAGAGAAAACAGCTGTTCTTTTTTTTTCTTTTTGCTTAATAATCAATAACTCAATCTCCCTCCTTTTGGCCTGTGTTCTGTTTCACTCCATTATGTGTGATATCCTGTAGTACTAACACATCTAGGACATGATCTTCTTCCATCAAAAACTCCTGGTCTTCTAGACCATTTGTATTCCTCTGGCAGCAGGGCTGGGGGAAAGTTGCATGCTGTAGCCTTGACTGACAGTACTGGGGGTGCATGGGGGTCTCAGGCTGTAGGGAAGAGCTGAGTGTTTCTCCAGCAGTGAGTCACTCTTGAAGCCTGAGAGAACAATCAGGCCCATTGAGGCTGGGCAGAGATGGTCAAAGGTTTTCTGGGAAGAGTGTCTCACGAGAATCTCATCTGGGACTTGCTCTGTTGTGGAGAAGGCAAGATTTCTGTCTTACACTTGCTTGTCGTGCTCTCAGCTGGGCCAGGCAGGGTTTGCTTCTGGTTGGAAGGGTGTGATGGACTGTGCATAGGCAGCAGGGTGGTCCCCACTGTCTCCTCTTCTTGGATGCTGCTGGAGTGACTGGGTGAGGGAAGGACAGAAATGGGAAGACCTAGATTTGTTGTTGGGAGGACAGCACTGGATGCATGCGGTACCGCAGCTGGACATCAGTGGTCCCTCAGGGAGAGGCTGGAAAGTAGAGCCTGGTTTGGATATTTGTGAGTACATTGGGAATTGTTTTCTGAGGACCATGATTTTATTTCTGTAGACAGCACTGGCTTTAAGGTACATCTCAAGTTGGCTTGCTTTTCACATCTGATCTGGGAAGTTCAAAACTGCCTTTAATTAGTGCAGTCATTCTGTGGCAAGCCATAGTCTATTCTGTAGAACAACGGAGATGTCTTTGTTTCATAAAAAAAAAAATGCCAAAACACCTTTTCAAAGAGGACTTTCCACAATTTGTCATGTTTCGACTTCATGTTGCTCACTGTGGAACTGCATGATTTCTACACAGTCATCACAGAATGTTTTTAATTCCAACAATTGTTTCTAGCTTTGTGGGTTGAGGGAAAAAAAACAAAAAAACACAACCGGAAATGTTAACGTTGTGTTGGTTGTCCCTGATCACAGGTTAAGCCATGAACAAGGTTGCCTTACTATAAAAATCCAGATACGCCTTTCCTATCTGAGTCACAGTGATGTAACTGCTCTCATCTTCCTTGGGGCCACCCTATCTTTCTTTCATCCATTGAAACATCACTACTCTTCAAACAGGGTTGAAACCCCTTGTCACAGATGCACTGTTCCTTGTTGGTCGCTGTGGGTGCAGAACAGGGGACCGTGGCTGCCTCTTTCCTCGTGGTGTGAAATCAGTAGGCCAGGGCTGTTTGTCTAGGACCTACACAGTATGTCTTCATCTCTAGGAAGGCTCCAGGTGCACTTTATTTTAGGAATGGTTGTTGAGATGGTGATAGAGAGCTGGGTAAAACTCAAACGAGGCAAGATATGCAGGGCAGGAGAGCTAATGCAAATAATACTGCCTCAGCCTTAAAATTTAAGTGGCGATTACAGTAACATGTATGTCAGGGCTTGCACGAGGATCTGCATCTTCATCCAGACGAGAGGAGTGAAGTTGTGGCAGAACAGGTCTCCAGCATCACCCTCCCTGATGCTGATGCTTGAGGAGCTGAAACTGAGCCAGGTTTGCTACTGCTGGCCATGGGCCTGCTGCTTTTCTGCCTGGCCCCGCTCTGTGCCACCTGCCCACATGTCATTGCTGCTTGGGGAAGAAACCATGCAGGCAGAGACCTGGCCAAGCCATTGGGGTGGGAGTGAGAGGCCTGGAAGCGGGCTCCTACCTGCTTTGGTACAGCCATGGCCAGCACTGGCAGGGAAAGGTAAGAGGAAAGATTTCTTCCTTTCTCTAGTCACCTGCTTTGTTTGCATTGGCCAAGACCATATAGCGCCTGTCACGTTCCTGCACTCTCTTGTATTTGTGCCCTTTGCCATGCAAGCTCCCAAGCACAGTGACTCCGTCTCATCTTAGATAGGTTGCTGGCTCAAGCATTGTGAGGTTTTTGGTGTTTTCCATTTTCTGGGTGTCAGGAAATGAGAATATAGAGCTCTTGACAGATCTGGAATGTAGCTGTCTTTTCAGTACCTCTACCTATCATGAAAGGACATGACTGTAGGAAACACAGGAGAACGAGGTATCAAGCATAGCCCACTTCCCCTGCAGACACTCTAGAAGCTGTGTGTTTAATTTCCCTCAGGCTGCTGAAAATTCAGGTCTAAATCCCCCATGTTGTTGAATTAACTTACCTTGATTATTCTCTATGTAGTATTTTTATTACATTCTTTTCTATGCCATGTGGTCACGAGAATGCATTACCCTTCTGTCCTCTCTCATTGTATCCCTGTCTAACTGTTCATCTCATTCGTAAAGGTGAATGAGCAGCCACCCCAGGCCAGTGTGAAGTCAAGATTTCCGTACCTGTAGGTTGTATAAATGCAAACAGTTCTGAATTGATTGACTTCCTCCTCATCTGCTCTTTGTGATTTTTCATAAGTAGCCGCGCTTTGTCTAATAATAAAGTGCTTTTATCCACCACAGACTATTACCAGTGCCCTCACAGGAAGAATTTGCTTTCAGAAAGCCATTTTAGGGATCTCTCAGTCTGTCTGTTATTACAGGCTTTATTTCCCTGCTTGTTTACCTGACTCAGGTCACAGCTTTTAATTTCCAAGATACTCACATTTTCAGAGTAAAAAAGTAAACGCTGCTCAGTAACAGGCTGAACTACAAAGGTCTAAAGTTTCAAAAATGACTAACTGCTCCTCAGCAGGTGATCAATATATAGACACAGCCATCTAAAATGAGAGGGTATCCAGGGAAAAACAGGCAATGATCATAAAAGGAAGCGAATGGGCTGAAGAGTATTTAAAACATATTTAAATAATAACAGGAGCTCCTGCTTTAGTTCTTTCAGCACTTAAGCGTGGGGCTAGCCGTAGACACATGAAGCAGAGTAATGCTATCTTCGATACGCAGCTGGGGAGCAGAGCCTAGAGCACAGCCTGCACGCTCTGCCTATTTGTGTGAGAAGACTGAGCTTAGAGTTGCACCTCTGTTGCATCCCCAGGCAGTTTCTCTTCAGGAAAGGGGAGTTATACTTAAATTAGATTCTTGTTTTTCAGCTCTTGGCCTAAAGCTCCCCAGAAACCAGACTTTGAGAAGAGGAAGAAAATAGAGTATTTCCTGGCAATTTACTTCAGTCTCAGTGGCTTCGTGGAGTATTTGGTCTAGGGCAGAAGGGACCTCGGTGCCCATGAAGTAATATTGTTAGTACCTGCAAATTCATATTAAAAAACTTGTATATGTGTCTGCAGATCCCTTTGGGACTCCAAAGCCCACTTGAAATGAGAACTGAGCTTACATTTGTGGCCTGTGTTTGCCTGCTGCCATCTGTACAAAGGTGTTGGCTGAGGTTTCCCCTGTGCCGAGAGCCAGTTCTCTTCAGTTCCTTCTGTTGCCTCATGTGAGGAGGTTAAACAAAAACACAATAAAACTCTGGGCCAAACATTTTTCACTGTAGCCCAGACAGACATTTTATTCGTAGTAATTTCTTTATTTGTGTCATAAATCCTTCTTCTCTTTGTGCTCCTCAAGGAGATTAAAATTAAGGGCATCACCTCTGCCATCAAGGCCTAGACCCTCGAGGCCCAGCGATGGTTTTGCTGCTTCTGTGTGCTCTCCCACCCACCACTTATCTGATGTCTGATCCTTTTAGTGCATAGACTGTCTTTACCTTTCCAGTTTGTACAGTAGATCACATGCTGCAGTCTTAGTCTGTGACTACAAATAATAATGCCCTTTTCCTGTTTTCCTGTTTCAGAGACTCAGTAGCAGACAGCATGTGCGGGGAAAGGAAAGAGAAATGCAGAACAGACTCAGTAATAATAGCAGGAAGGCAACAGTATTGCATAAAACTATTAATAAAATTTTCTATTGTTACTCAGAGCATGGCGCAATCTGGTGCACTCCTTACTATGCCAGCTCCTGGGAACTGGGGACTGTGAAAATGTCAGTTGTTTTTTTTTTTTTTTAGGTATGATTTATTTGTTTATTATTTGTTCACTTTATTTATTGATTGATTTGTTTAATGATTTATTTATTTTAGCCATCAAAACTGCATAGCAATTTGTTTCTTAAAGACTTAAAACCAGAAGGTAAATAAAAAACAAACTGGATCCTTTTTATTAAAATCTCATGTAGAATTTAACCAGTATTAGGAATTTAGGGGGAGAGGGAAGTTGTTTATTTTCATTCGCAGAAGCACTGGGCTCCTCTGAATGAGGGATGGCAGGCTCACATCAACAACAGAAGAAGGCGTTAATAACTTGCATCCTCTCCCTATGTTTATGTTTATGAGAATTTAAGGAATGGGTACAGTTTCTAGCAAAACACTTGCTTGTGTAACTAATAATAGGACTTTCAGATTCTTCTGGATGAGTTTCAGTTCCTTTCCTTCACAGCACTCTCAAGCCTGAAATAAGGACAGTGTAAAAAGTAGAGGAGAGTGAAAACTTGTTAGATGCCACAGCTCCCCATGGCACAGCATGACATCTTTGCTGTGTCACGCTGCCCCGGCTGTGCTGGGTGGGTGAAGCCCCACTGTCTCCTTCCCTCTCACCATAGGCGTGCGCTGGCCGCAGGACACCGATCTACCAGAAGATGGAGGATGTTAGGACTATATGCCAGGCAGTTGATGATGGATCTTCTCCAGCCCCTTTATTTCCCTCCCCAGTCGAGGAGGGTGAGCAGAATTATCCTAATTGTTTTTTGTGACCCACTGACCACCCTTCTGTAGAGGGTTTATTGTTTCAGATCTGAGCTGTTCCCCAGTCGGACTTGCACTGACTCATCCTAGCTCTGGACAGGCTTTTTCTTCCTTCACCTGCTTTTCCGTGGCTGCTCAGATGAGGGGTGAGTGTTTTCCTGCCTTCCAGGCTGCGTTTGCACTGCTGCCCATGTGGTTTTGCTCACTCCAGAATGCCCCGTGCCCTTTTGCTGCCGGGCTGGAGCAGGCTGGCAGGAGAGGAATCGGGAGCTGTGCCCTCCCTCCTGCTCCCCTGGCCTCCCTTCGCACCCCTTCCCACTGCGGCGCTCTTGGGTCCCTTCAGTCTGGTGCGGGTGGTCAGGGAAAGGCACCGTGCTGAGAACAGCAGCAGTACAGGAGCACCTTTGTGTCCCACCTCATCCCCTCCCCTCCCTGGAGACCCACATCTATGTCTCTTTGCCTCCATGCACCCGGTCTTTTCTAATCTATCTTTCTGTCACACAGACACTCTCTCCCGTGATGTATCTGCGGTCAGGGTAGCGGTTGTTTTTGTCCAAGTCCACAAAGCAAGGGCCCAAGTGAAAGGGTTGCTTTTTCCATAATAACTTTCAGCGGCTGTTGAGTCAGTCCTGCCTCCCAGCTCCCAGAGGCTCCTTTGTGGCTGAGGACGGAGGCTCCTGGGAAGCCCGGCTGCGCTCCCGCTCTCATGCTCCGGCCGTACAAAGAGCCCTGCCTGCGCGCCGCGATGCCCCGGGTGGCGGAGGTGTCTGCCGCCGGGGAGCCCGACACCTTCCCAGCCAGGCCGCCGTTCCGGGGGGCCCCCGGCGCATAGATATGAGCCGAAGGGCAAAGCCGCTTGGAAACCATCTTTTCTTGTTCTGCTGCCCATCTGCTTGGGAAGCTGATTGACAGCTGAAGGGTGAAGGGCCAGAGGCTGTGCTAATTGTCTGAGGCCCTTGCTCAAACATGGCTGGAGAAAGAGGGAGTCCCCGCGGGCGAGGGAAGAATGGGAACCTTTGTGAGGCCTGACACAGTGAATGCCACCTTTGTGAAGATTTAGACTTGCTGAGGTCAGGTTTTAACAACTTGGGATGCTCCAGTCTTTTCCTCTTTCCTTTATCTCCAAAGGCTCCTCTTCCTCCTTTATTTCTGCTTCATCAACAAGCCTTGTTTCAGTCAGGCTCGAATCCCCTTTCAATGGCTTAGGCAAAGAAAGACAAGTCCCACCCTGCTAAACAAGCCTCTTTTTGGGGCCGCTGGATTTTTTTTCTTTTCCTCCTCCTTGTCTCACATGCTGTAAAGAATGCCTCTTAGTATTCTCGGAGGAATGGGAACATTTGCATATTAATTTAATTGTGTGTGCTCATGCAAAACTACTCAACTCACAGCAAACTAGCCACAGTTATTAAAATTAATTTGCAGAGGAAGGGAGCTATTGTTTTCCAAGACTAGAGTTGTCAAAGCTTATGTTTTTCTGTGTGCTAAAAGCAACTTCCTAGTTGCTTGCTGCCCTCAGTGGCATTAGAGAATAGCTGGAGAAACATAACAACAGTTCCTTGGAGAAAATGGAAAGCAGAGAGAGTTTTACACAGGCAAGAGATGGGGGAAAGTCTGTGTTTTTCAGTTGCTCCCAGACCAGGATTTCCCATCTGTGATTCAGGCCTCCCTGGTACTTGCGAAGAGGAGAAAAACTGTCCAATACTGCCTTTCACAGTGTAGATAAACCCAGCTCAGCTCCACCAGCATGTTTCCAATGAGCTCCTTCCATGCATTTGGGCATATTTCCATCTGGCTTAGGCACGTCTCCCACAAGAAGACTGTGTAAAGCTTTTTTGCTTGGGGTCGGTGTGTTTGCAAGCGCAGGCGCTGTGCGTGTGCGTGTATATGTGTGCGTACCTCTAAGTCAGACAGTGAAACACATGCCATCCACAGAAGGAATACCAGGCTGTGGCTGAAGAGGCTGGCTGTCTCCCTCTGACTAAAATTTCTCCAGTGTTGCTCGCTGGAAATACAGTGTTAGATAGGAGGATCCTTGCGTCATTTCTCTATGAATTGGATTATATTCACAGTCTTGTATTCTTGCCTTCCCATTTTTAATGCTTTTCAAGATGTAACATAGATACCTTTTCAGGTCTGTCAAGATCAGCTAGAAGTCAATGTGTGTTGTTATTCAATGTGTGCAAGACTGAAACCTAAATGCTTTCCCATGTTTATACTTGTTGGCGCTTTATAAGTGATATTGCAGAATTGGCTACCACTGCACAGATGCATGCACAAAGCAGCAGAAGGTTTTCTGGAAATTTTGACAGTTCCATACATAATCCATGGACATGACATGACCTGGTCTTAAAACGTATTATCAGAACTATCACCAGCACAATATCCGAAGTAATTTAGCTTCAGACCATGTACAGCAGTGTAATACATAGGTGCTTTTGCCACATTGCTTTTGCAACATTCGCTCCTGTGTCATTGATAATAAAACTGTCGGGGTGACCTTGGGGAGGTAATAACTGCTCATTGATTTGGATTTAAAGCTTCCATGTTGTTTTACCCACTGTGTGATATTTGTTAAAGAGAAAAATAGAAAAATGAAGCTTGTTTCCACAATCTCGAATAAAAGACATAGGGCGTTTTATAGAGATGCAGAATGTTTATTGGCTGCATGGCCCTTTGGAAACTCCCAGAGACTGAATTTCCTTGTCCTGGGGAGCTCCCCGGGAGAGGAGAACTCGCGAGCTGTGTACCCTGAAATCCTGGTTTCGGTAGCAGCCAGCCTGACAAGGTGCAGGGCGTTGAGCCAGTTTGGATGGGACTTTGTTGGTTAGGGTGAGTGCATGAAAACTGTGTCTTTTCAACAGAAAAAATTGATTTTAGGAAATATCCAGCTAATTTGGATTGTTGTCCATCCTCCCCTTAAAAGTTAATTTCAGTTGCACATTCTGGATGCTTAAACATAAGCCTCTTTAAGTTGCTGGTCATTTGATACTTTGGAAAATCCATTTACCAATTTGCAAACCTTAACACAGAGTAAAAAGTTGGATGCGGGACTGCTGGCATTGGCAGTCACAGCATGAGCATGGCTTGTCCCCAGCCTGGCACGCATCGTGCCTCTGACCAGCTGGATAATCCAGTGGATAATTCCGACCAGTGCCCATGCTTACGGAAATGTTTTCAGCTGTTCTGAACTAGAAAATTTGACTTCATATGCCGTCTCATAGGATGCAAAGGTGTAGTTTGTGTTCTCTTCAGTACTGATTTTTCTATGGAGAATAAAGTTTTGATTGCCTTGGAGGGAAGGAGCTAGAGGTGACTTGGGGAGAGGATGGGCAGCGAGTAACCATCACCAGAGGCACTGCGCTGTGCGAGGCCGGGGACAGGAGCAGCCCGAGAGCTCTTGCTGAGGACAAGGCTCAGCGCGATGCTGTGAGTTCTCGGGCTGGATTATGAATTGCAAGCATCATCCCAGCAATCTAGCGTGCAGGTCAGGGGGTTCTGGGGTTCGCAGGAAAGGCACGTTTTGAGCCACACTAGTCAGGCTTGCTTCTGCTGTAGCGTTAGATACTGCCGGGCCGTTTTTACGTTGCGCACGGAAAAATATTTTTCAAAATGGCAAGTTTCAGTTCTGCTTTCCCATTCCTGTTGCTCCAGATTTTCTTTGATGAGAATTTTGTTTTTAATAATCTATGCTTTTCTTCATGTCTAAAAGCAAGGAAGCATGGTTTTTGTTTTTTTGTTGTTGTTGATTTGCAAAACACAGTGGCTTATATTTCTTTGGTATTTCAGCTGAAATTTAACATGCAAAGGGATACATGCGACTCTAAGAACATGTAGAAAATACTTTTTCATTTGTCCTGACTATATTGGCTTTTAATCTCTTACATAAAGTTATACACAATATAATCCTGCTTCTGATTTCTAGCTTGCTGCATACTACACTCTAGAGTCAATCCTAGTTGGGTTAATTAATTTGAATTAACTACAGGGATCTTTTCCATTGATTTCAGTGGACTGTTGATCATGCTGGCATATAATACAAATTGCTGCTTCTTAATTAACCCCTCTACTCTTATCTGATCTCTTCAAGTTACTCACCAGGTGTGGGGGAGAATAGGGACAGAAACCTGGGTCTCATGTATCAATGAATGTCATCAAGAGTGGGTTATCCAGCCAGATGTTCTGTTGCCCTCTAGACAAATTGGTGCTTGTGTTTTGTTTTGCTTGTTTGTTTTGTTTGTTTGTTTTTGTATTTTTTATGCTGGTGGATGACTGCAAGAAAAATGGAAAGAAACTTGCTCTGCAGCAGCTGGTACCTGCCATGGAGGGGAAGCCCAGGACAGACTCCCAGTGTAGGAGCTTGATTTGAAATTTGTTATTACCCCTGTCAGGGCAAGTCTGCTACCAGCTTCCGCAAAGTTTTCTTTTCTTCTTCTGACGTTTAGCAAACCATAACATTTTACATTTGACCATTTAGGATCTGGGGACCTAGAATAACAGTGAGCATGGCCAAGTGTTGTCCAAAAGAAAGCCTGCGTGTGTTTGACAGAGCAGAGGTGGTCATCTTTCACCACGATGCACAGGATGCCCAGTACAGAAGTTGAGAATCTCAGGAGGCTTTTGGACGTTAGATTGTAGGTGCAGAAGACATTGAATAGGGAAACTAAAAGCACAGTTATTACGGATAATATAAACACTTCGTCTTCACGATGCTGCCTTTTGTATTAGTAAAGTCTTTGCTTATTTCACCACACCAAAAATACATTGCATGCAAAAAGGAAGTAAAATCTGACATGACCTCAGACCCCAGCTGTTGCCACTGCTGTCCGTGGCAGGGAGGCCACAGACTGAAATGGCTTAATTCCTGCACTGTAGCAGTTTCTGGAACATATTTTCTGCAATTACTGAGTAGTTTTGCACCCTAAGTGTGCCATTTTTAATGCTATTGTGGGTTTAGATCCTTATAGGCACCTCACTTGCGTGGGACTTGGGGCATACTGAGACAGTAGGATCCTGTGGGATTTACTGAATGTCTAGATGTTGCTGTTTCCAGTGGGAATTGTGCTAGATGACACTCTCGCAATTTAATCCTTTTGATCCTGAGGCACCCAACTATCTAGTTTGGCTTTGAAAATGGTAGTTAAGCTCCTAAGTTGCATGGGCACACTGAGAATGTTGCCATTCATATCTCATGATTACAACAGGGAATGGCAAAAGTCGTCCTTAATATTGCAGGGCAGTTACTGCAGGCTGGTCACTTGCTTGTGTCATGGGGGATGGAGCCAAACTCCCTGATATGATGGATAGTAGGCACAATGACAAGGATGCTTGCTTGCAGAAAAAAAATCTCGAGAAGTATATTTAGCCTGCCTTGCAATAAGGAACCACAGTAAATTACTGTAGCCATTTACCTGTGTACTTTTGCATCCATTCCCTTAAAACAAACGATACATTATTGATAACCCCATTTCAGAGAAAACATTGATGTCGTGCACTTTTGTCAATTTTCTTTTTAATTAATGGTGTTTTTGAGAATGGTGTTTTAGAAACTGCTGCATGCTTTCAGAGCCATCTTCTGTACGTTGCTTCCTCATGATCTAAGAATCACAGTGAAATTCTATCTGTAAGACATCAGACTGGGTGATCACAGAAGTATCTTCCAGCCTCGATGTCATCATGAGCTCTATTAGGAACAACTTATGCCCTGGAGCACAAGGTTTAATGGTTGTTCCAAAGTGTTTTCTCTTGTTGATGTTAGATTTGGATAGTTTTGGTATGCAGGTAAACGCCTAATCTTATGAAGAATCACATTAGGAAAAGACTTAACGTGATATACATTCAATTCCGCTGACTGGGGAGGTTGCCATATAAGAGTAGGATGCCCAGAATACATAAAGCGTGAGGGCAAAGACGGGCCACCAAGCGTTGTGTGTTCAGAGGGCCCCCTCCTCAACAGTGTCGTGCAGCAAGGGAGTGCTAAGTCACTGTGCTAGTGACAAGGAATGGATATTGTTGGAAGAGAATATACGGGACATTTACCTTGTGTACAGGGAAATGGGTATGCCTTGCACTAGAGATGTTGAGTAGTGTCTTATGGTTTAGATGAACCCGCGCCTTAGATAATGTTTATCCGCAAGCTATTTATTTCGTATTGCAGTGAAAAGGAAACAGTTTCACTGTTCAAAATATTGTGGTAGTCATTGGAAAGCCAAGAAAATGCTGCTTGGTGAACTGTTTCTTTTCTTCTTTGGAAAAGGGCTCATTTCTAGGAAGAGCAGGGATTAGGTCAGCTGTTCAAGCTTTGAATCAATTGTATTTCCCACACGAGAGACACAAAGTGGGAAGAGTAAGAGATGAAACTGCTTTTTAATGCCAAAGCTGAACGCTAAGCAAAATGGAGAATTCTTCCAAGGAAAATGTGCACCAACAAAGTTTGAAAACATATGTTATATGATAAAAAAAAAAACTGTAAAAATAATCATTGTAAAGCTTTGCAACCAAGTGTAACTTACTGCATTAGGACTAGAAAACAGCCTTATCATGAAGTTGGATAAGAGATTTCCAACATTGTTTTCTATTGTGTTGTCAGGAAGGATAACAATGTAAGCAAATTGACAGCTCTGATCATTCGCCCATGCAGAAAATGCAGTCGATTCATGCACCATTTTTTACTCAATCTAAAAGAAAGTAACATTTTCTTCTTGATATTATTAAAAACCTAGGAGCTATTAAAAAGGCAGAAGTGCTTATAGATTGATCTAATTCTGTGATTGTAACTGAAAAGACAAAATAATATTATACGTGGAAGCCTGCACTTTTCATAAGGCCATAAAATGTTAAAAGATCAAGATTATTAAGAACTTGAAGACATGACAGGCAAAGAGAGAGAGTCAAAACTGTTCTACACAGTACTGAGTTCAGGACATACATTTTAGTAGTGTCATGCTGGATGATTCAAGTGCTAAACTAGTAAATGTTAATATAATATTAGGAAATTATAATGATGAATATAGCTGGGTACCATCTGGTATTAACTCAGTTCCCAGGGCATTTAAAATTCTGATTGTGCAGTTCTTTGTAGGATTACTGGGTTGGAAAGCTGTAGTGAGGAATGTTGTAATTTGTCTGGTGCTAGGATTACTGAAAAGTCAGCCAATGCTGACTTTTGATGGAAAACAGCTTTTTTTTTTTTTTTAAATAAATAACATATTTCAGGGAAAGAGCGCACTTTTCAGGAATTTTGGTTAATGATGGTGCTTTCTGGAAGCTTTCTGGATCTCTGTAGTGTCAGTCTCATTCTTATAATCTAAATCGTAGCCAAGAAGTCAGGCTGTGCCTGCTGTGCTCACCCCTCAGCCCCTGCCTTGCGATGGGTTTTCCTCCCTCCGACACAGGGCTGTGTCGGGCCACTGGGGACGTGGTCTCACCAAATTCACGGGCGAGAATCAGCGACTGACAAACGCAAACTGCATTTCCCAATGTGATGTTTCCAACTGGACAGCTTTCAGTTTTAGGGCCGAATTTTTTACTACTTGCTTTTCATACCCCAACTAAACTTTTCTCACAGAAAAATAAAACCCTTTTTTTCCACTCATATATGCTCTTCGACTTTAGAGAACCAGATGAAAAGCGTTGGCTATTGTAGGCCAGTTATTTAATCATGAATTTTTATCAGGCTTCAAAGAATGCTGAGGATAACATGGGAGATAGCATATAGCATCTGTGAGCAACAGAATAGGTAGAAACAGTAAGTAGTAGCTTGATGAATATGAATAGCCAAAGTTTAAGTCAACAGAGTTTGTTAAGTTAACCAGAAGTAACAGAGCAAAAAATATTGGGAGTGCAAGAAATGTGTTAGGTTTTCCAGAGGCAGAAAGTCAGTAGAAATAGCTTTTACCTTATTAAGATAAAAATAAGACTGTGTGTTTATAAAAAACATCTGTAACAATATAAAATTTAAGACAATAGAAGAGGTATCTGGTACCTTGAGCACAGTACCCATCCTTGTGCCTGTGTTAAGTAGAGGTTTTCAAGTGCTGATGTCAAAAATCTCTTTGACATTTAGTTACTGTGCTTACATAAGTTACATTTCTCCCATCATCACTAACTTTCTGTTAATGTGTTTGGAAATACTCCTTGCTCCTCATTACATATAATAGCCGTTCTTTTACATCACTTTTTATTCCCCGCTGTATCTTATGCCATAATCTTCACGTCTCCTGCCTGTTGCTGCAACCCATGACTTCGCTGTGCCATGTCAGTGTTGCATTGGTCTTTATTTACTTACAGCACTGAGTGAATTGGTTTTGAAATAGAAATTGTGTTGTCTACCCTCAGCCCTCTGGGATTCTTTGAGAACTTGTGATTTCACAGTTAACGTCACAGGGTTCACACCTTATCATCAGACATTGGTTCACCAGAAATCACCGATATGAAGAGAACAGGGGCTACAATGCAGAACAGCTCTCTATCTCCTGCTAATATCACTGGCCACTGTAGTCCCAGCTGTCTTAATTAGCAGATATGTGTGGTTCAGAAGGCTAAGTACTTCTGCGATCCTCTTCTCAGCACTGTTCCCGTCAGGCAAAATGAAGGTGCGTCTCAGCTTCAGATTGTTTAGAGAAAGCATAAAGCCAGGATTTGCAGAAGGCAGTAGTGGTTTGTAGTGCTTCTCTTGTTAGGCACCTGTCAAAATGCATCCTTGGGAGGGCCTGAAATTTGGAAGGACAGACTGAAAGAAATTATGCAAGTTTCCCATGAAGTCTTCAGTCTCCTTCATTACTCCCTGTATTCAGAGATTCTCTGCTCCTGCTCTGAAAGAACCTTTCATGACCTATCTTTTTGTACGCTTGTCAAAAATACAGAGTAGAGGAAGAGAAACCAGCACGGGAATCAGTGATGGGGCAGATGTTAAGAAAAGTTCCTCTGGGGCAATATTTCTTTGAGTAAAAGGCCCAGATGATCAGAGTGCTCAAGTTCCCCCAAGCTGTCGTTTCAAGATCTTTCTGTTCTATGTCTTTTGCAGGACCCAGTGCAACTCTGTCACTGGTTATCTTTATAATTTATTTCCTACACCAGTAAGAGAGTCTGTGGTCAGTCCAGTGCAGACACTCACAGTTATTTCCTGCCCACCCCAAGCCAGCCACTCTGGCTGCGTATGTGTCTTCCGAATGTGCTCCTTCCTAGCAGGTCAGGTGCTGAAACACCATTGTTCAGGCTATCCCCTCACCTTTGTGTCTGCTGGGTTATTACACCACCGTGGCAATGAGGCTAAGCCAGGCAGCTGGCAGACTCCTTGCCATACTGAGTCCACGTGCAAGGCTCTGCCTGCTCTGTCCCTCAGGACAAAGCCGTGTTTGTCAACTTCCCTGTGACTGCCACTCAACAGAAGGGCTTTTTGAGCGTCTTTTCTGCATTCTCTTGCCTGCTATGGCAGACGTCCCCGCTTCCTATCCCAGACAGATCCTTCTTCTATGCCGTAGAGCTTTAGAGACAAGGGGTTACTCAGCTATTTGACAAATTTCAGCTTTTGTTTTAAATTCATTTCACTTAATGCTTAGGGATTTTTTTCCCCAGACACTGGCTTTCAAGGGCATTTAGGCACTTGTCTGTATTGCTGGTGTTTTTTCCTGTACCTTTTAGTGGAGCTAAAGTGACTGTGATTCCCTCTCCCTTCCTTCTTTCTCTCCTGATCCTTCCCCATTTCTAATGCTTTTGCTTTCCTACAGAGGAGTGATAAATGGCCCAGAGTGGAGTTTGATGAGGTCAGATGTTCCTGTCGGCCGTAAATCCTTCCTGCTTGTTGGTTCAGCAGCAGTCTCTGGCCTTGGACTTTTATGGCTCTTCCAGTGGAGGAGGGATAGGAGTGGTATGGGCTGTCAGCGCACCAGAGTGATTTGCCAAAGGGTTTTACTTGATAGCTCATGCACCTAAAGAAACTCCTCCAAGCCCCAGGAACAGAAAAAGATCTTCTAATCAGCTCTTTACTCCTAGCTAGAGCTCTCCTGCTCAGGGAGAACAGGCCTGCCTATTACTCGTGGGGCGTAAAGTTAAGCACTGCATTAGGATGAGATGATCTCCGCACACAGACAGCTGAGATACAGAGACAGATACATGGAGATGCTTGCTGTGTGAACAACTGTAGCTCTGTCTGTCTGAATAAGCAATGTATTTACTTTGGCTGACATCAAAGCACAAGCGACGTGAATGTGCGTTACTTTTTTGGCATACTAAGTGTGATAGCCCAATATATGCTGCAAACAATGGAGCGTTTGCAGACTGTCAGCTTGTAAATCCAAGGTGTCTGGTGGCTACCTAAAACTGCCTTCGCTGGGTTGATTCTGGCAGAAATGCCAAAAGGTAAAGGTACAGGGAACTGTGGAAATGGCAAAGGAGGGCTACTTGAACCTACTCCTAAGTACCTGTGCCACTGCTGCACACAACAGAGCAGGTAGGGAGAAGTGAATGGGCAGTTAAAAATGTAGCTTGACCTGTGTCGTTAGGAGATTTCACTGGCTTCCAGTCAGCCTGCCATTCTGCATACATAAGAAGATGCAAATGGGGATGGTAGGGGAACATGCTTCCCTAAAACGCAGCAAAATCAGTGTTGCCGTGAGCTCTGCATATAGTCGATGCCGCTCATTCTCCCCAAACACCATTATCATCAAATAAGTCAAGAATTTATATCTGTAGTTAGAGATCACTTGAGCAGAAATTTAGAAATTTTAGACTTTTTTTAGTGAAATAAATGAAAGCTTACCAGATAAAGAATGCTTGTTTAGAAACACTTTTATTCTGAAATTAGTCAGTTTAATGAAACCAAATTTACAGCGCCCCAATAGAGGAGCTATTCAAAATGCAGCATTACTCTCCATTTCTCATGCATTTTTAGCTTTGATTTTGTAAATACCATTTAGTAAAATCAAAACTCTTCTGGCTGTCTTGCTGGGTTTTTATGATATTCTTAATATTCAAGGAGGAGAGTCATTACAGGATTGACATCAAAAATGATGTTTATTTATTTGGATTGCTGGAAGGTGTTGATGTCTTCTATGTTCTCTGTCTTGTCTCTTTAAACCTGCTGGATCATACAAAAGAACATGAATAGAAGAATTTGCCTCCAGAATTCTTCATTATTAATGATGCTCTATGACTAAATTGGAAATCTGCTACTGTACCCCAAGGGGGTGATTAATTTAGCAGACTAGGAGTTTTGATTAAAAGGGAATGAAATGTCTGACACATAGTCTATTTATCAGTTATTATGATATTAAAACACTCTAATCATTGTGGTGCCTAAATTAAGGCTTCACAGCCTAAATGTCACTTCATAGTGCTCTTTTAGATCTGGCTGTGTGATACAAGTTTATTATCAGTGGGCGCGTGAGAATGTATGTGTATGTAGTGGTCTTTGATAGGAACAAAGCGGTCTGGTAAGAGCTCTGCTCTTTGCTCTTTTCTTGTTGAAGAGGGGATGAGGGAAGATTTCAAGATGTGATCTGTACCAGTAACGCATGTACAAGATGCAGCTCTCTCTGATATCCCCAGGAATTATTACACAGACTTTGTCAAAACTGGGCTGAGCCTACAGGACACAGAAAAACATCTCAGTAGCATGAGGATCTAAGTCAAAACTAGTTCCTTCTAGAACTTAGGCGAGCTCTGAGATGATACATTTGCTTAGAGATGAAATCATAACAATTCTGTGTCCTTAAATTAAAGGTCAGGGCAGAAATCAGCAACAATCAATCAAGAAAGGTAATCAACAGTTGGCACCAACAATGCGTCATTTAAGCAAGTTGCAGAGAAGTAGGGAACCAGAGCAATAGGTTATGTGTTTCTGTATAAATGCCTAAGAAATAGCTGTAAGACACAGTATTGACTTACCAGGCCTACTGAAAGCTTCAGAGAGGGAAGAGGGAAGGTCATGGAGCACTGTAAGGCCAAGGAACACGATGTTCATGAAGTCAGAGTCAAGTAGTGGTGGTGGAGTGGTGCTTCGTGTTAAAGAAAGCTCGGAATCAAATCAGACCAATAGAAATAGCCCTGTCAGCATCTCTGATTTAAGTTTTAGGCTTAAATAGGAAAAATACTGCATTGGGACCAAATTATCCATTGACTGATCATGATGGTGACAGTGACCGTGACATTCTGAGAGAGATCAGAGTGCTTTTGAGGGCTGCAAACACAATCAAGATGACCAGTTTCCATGACCCCTTTGTAGCTTGGGTAAATGTCATATCAGGGTACAATGTCAAGTCTGTTCTTTGGACCGTTGGTGACCACTGCATGGAGCAGCTAGTCACGGAAGCCACAAGAGCTGAAGCAGCTCCTGGAAGCCGGGCCAGCAGAGTGTGCTTGGTTCAGAAGGTTATTGTCAAAGGCCCACTCTGCCACAGGGACCTTAATGCATTTAGACTAAGCATTCTTGCAGATGCAAGAAAAGCTAACATCCACTGCTGTCACACTTAATTTCAAAATGGAGAAGCTAGAAAAAGCTAAAAGAGTTAAGTCCTAGCAGGTAACATAAAGACTATTTAAAGACAGTGATGGAATCCCAGAGCAAATGCATCCCATTTATCAAAAAAGATCACCTTGAGAAAAAAAACAGAAGGAAGCTAAGATGGCTAAACAGCAGGAAAAGCATATTACTAAAAGCAAAAAGGCATCCTTCAAATAGCTTGGGTCTGACAAATGAGAAAAGTAGAAAGGCTCATAAACCCAGGCAGATTATAAGGAAAAATGCAATAAGGAAGGCCAGAAGAGTTGGAGAAACTTACAGAAAGCACAAAAAAAATCCCTAATAAATCCCGTTTCACATACATGAGAAGCAGGAAGCTTGCGAGTCTGTAGGACCAATAAACAATAAATATGCAGAAGGAATGGTCAGAAAAATGAAATGTTTCATGGCTGTGGAGGATCATGGGGAGGTTCCCACAGTAGAATGCCTCTCCCGCCAGATTAAGGATGAAGTAGGTCAAGTGGTAACTCTGGTGTGCAACCCCTAGCTCATGCACTGGTACCAGAAGACAAGGACCAGTGTAACACCATTTTTAAGTGTTTCCTGAGAGACTCCCAGAGCTCCACGGTGGTAAACCTGGTATCTGCAAAAAATACATTGACAAAAGCTGTAGTAATAACAGAATGAGTGGGAACATGAATAAATATCAGTGGCAAAGAGCCAGCCAGGGTTTTGCAATGAAAATCATGTTATACTAATCTGTCAGGTAGTACTGGAGGAGTAGATGGGCCAGACTGATGATATAACTTGCACTTATTTATAAAAAGCATCAAAGGCAGTTAAGAAATAGAGGTGCCATGCAATGATAATGAGGTGCTTTAGAAAATAGATGAAAATTGGGAAATAGAAGGTATCACAGGTAGAAATAACAGGTTTAAGTCTTCACAGCAGAGGAGGGTCACAAGTCCGGTTCTGTAAGGATCTGTGCTCGTACCTGCGGTGTTCAATATGCTCGTAAACAGCATCAAAAAGGGGGCCTACAGTCCAATGGGAAAGTTTGATGATGGTCTCAAATTTTCAGGGAAGTGAGGGTAAGGGTCAGCTGCAAATGATCTCAAATTGAGAGCTGGGTAAGGAAAGTGCAGGTGAAATTCAATATAGATAAACGTAAAAGGATGTAAATGGGAAGAAACTATCACAACATGTTATCACTCAGGAACAGGATTTTGGGGGTATTGATAGATAATTCTATGAAAATGTCAGCTCAGTGTTTTCAGCAGCGGTCAAAAAAAACTCAAATTGAATGCTAGGAACAGAATAGACTAAGTGGAAGCCATGATTATGCCGCTTCCTAAATCCATGCAGCATGTTCATCGTGAATAGCACATGGTGCCCAGCCCTCATCTCAGGAAGGACACAGCAGATATGAAAAAGGCACAGAGCAGGACGACCAGGATGATCTAGGGTGTGCAGTGGCTTTTGTGACAGGAACACCTGAGCAGATTAGGACTTGTCACCCTGGAAAAGAGATAACTGAAAGGAAGAGATTTGATACAAGTCTATAAAATCACATGTAGCCTGGAGAAAGTGACTGTGAAAAAAAATCTTCTCCAGACTGTTTTGCAGTCAAAGATCTGAGCGGCATCGAATGCAACTAGGGGGAAATAAATACAAAAGAAATGAAATATAACAAAGTTGGGGACTTCCTTGTCACAGGAAGTATGGTATGTTACTGTTAGAGTGGTAGTTAGATTCAAAAAGTACTTGGAAAATTCAAGGATGAAAAAGAATCCATCAAAGATGGTTAAAGACATCACCTTTGGGTCCATAAGTCCACAAGTTGAAAATTAGTCTGGAAAGAAAAGCTCCCCCAGGCCTGTCCTGGTTTTATGCTGTCCTGTAGGCATTTGTGCTGCTCACTGTGCAGAGGGAGACAGAGTGCTGGGCTAGGCAGAGCTTTTGTTTTACCTAGTAGTGTAAGTGTGACTGGAAAAACACCTCAGGGTTTTCATTTGGGATCTGTGGACAAATTGGAAGTAGAATAAAGTTGAAGTCGTCCTTACCTTCTGCAGTATTTAAACAAGTCAGTCCCTTAATGATATTTTGTTTCAATTTTCTTTTACTTCTTTAGGTACTTAAATATTAAGTGCTATGTAATGCACCATCCATTATTTATGTAAAGTATGTGGGTTGTGCGTTCCCTAAGACATCAAGCCATCACTACTGCCCTCAAGGATGGGTAAATCAGATTGGTATAAAAGAAAAAAAGGGAGGAACATGCAGTGTAAGCCTTTTTTGTCCTCCTAGCTCCTAAAATCTGGGATATAGCTAAGGAAAGCACGTTGCTTCAAGTGGGAGGAGGGATTGCACACTAGGATGACTCAGGTGTGACCAGAGTCCCGCCCTGGCCTTGCCCATCTTCTCCCCACGGCTTGGAATAGCAGAGTGTTTCTGTCTGTGTTGTACCAGCATGTAGTTTGAGTTTGTTCGGCTCCCAGGCCAGGCTGGTTGCTCTGCCTCTCCCCAGCTCGGCCCCACGCGCTGATAAACCTGAACCTTGGGTTCAGCAGCAGCCTCTGGTTGCCCAGTGTTGTGTGACAACCAGGCTGCTTACAGGTCGCAGTGTGACTTGTGTGCCCAGCACTGGTAAAGCGATCTCTCTGTGGCCTCTCTTTTTTGTGGTGGCTCCTCTGAGAAATGTTTGTAGTGCCACAGAATCCAGGGTCATGTGAGAAACAGGGTTTCCCCCAAATAAAAAGCAGCTCTCCTACCTCGTTCTGCAGTTCAGCCTGGGCACAGATCCAGGAGCTGTGTTTGCTTTGTCCTCCACACTGTCCTGCACTGCATAGATACGTCTCTGCCAGTCTGAAGACAGGCACAGAAGTGAGTACCTTACTGAAAAGAGATCCAGAAATGTAAATAATTGGCAGCTGGAGCTGCCTGCAGATGAGGATGTGTTTTTAAGAGAATCAGGATGCAAAATCGAAGAGGGAAACTTCAGGGGATAAAAACAGATGTTTTAAGACGTATTATCAGAGAGAACAGCACTTTGCAAACAATGCTTGTAAAAATGTGACAGGGTAAGGGGAATGTGCCCTATGAATTAGTGGCAGATATGGGAAAAGGAAGTCTCATCAGTCTCCACCTTCTGGATTAATTTTTCTCCTAGCAAAAAAAAACAAAGAGATCTCTTGGGGGCAAGAGATCTTCAGCAGAGGTTTTGTTTGTAAATAAAACAAATAGAAAAGTGTCAGAAGATAAACACTTCCCGAAAAAAAAGAAAAGAAAATCAACGCCCAGAAAACCATCCAGCACAAACCGAACGGGTAATGTCTGCCTCCCCTCTGGAAGCGCGGGCTGGCTTGCTGCCCGCTGCTGTAGGTGAAGATGTATGAGAGGCTGCCTGGATGCTCTGCTCCCTCCCTCCCGGTCCCCCGGGTCCCCTGCAGCTGCTGCTGCTGCATGAGAATAACGAGGATGTTGCTCTGTATGTGACACCGCCTCAGTAGGGTCTTTAGGAAAGCTCTCTCCAGCTATTCTCCCGAGCCCTGCAATAATGCGCAGCCTGAGCAGGCAGTGCTGGTGGGCTCGGCACTGCCCTCTCTGTTATTTGCCTGTTCAGGGAGAATATCGCAGTTACCTCCATAGTTCCCTTTGAAATGATGGAAAGCAGTAATGTATTGAAACAAATGGCTAACGTTCCCTGCCAGGGCAAGGGGGAACGGTTATGCACAGGAAGAGTAGCTTTGCATTACCTAGCCCTGCTCAGTTATCCCAGAACTGAAGTACATCACTGGACTGCGCCCTGCAGAGGATTCCTGGTGGGAATATTACTAGTCCAGCAGCCAGATCACTGGGCAGTTACCCACACGAGCTCTCGGTTCCTGATGGGGCAGTTTAAGATACTCTGTGACCACAGCTGTCATCCCTGTCCCTCTGCTGGGGTTTGTATAGAGGGAGTTGGCTGGGCGGGGTGGTCATGTCTCAGCCCTTGTGCTCGCAGCCTGCAGGGTAACTCCACGTCCCCAACCCCAGGGGACTGGGTATTTTTCCCTACGTGTAGCATGTGTCTGTTGACCTGAGCACAGAAATCCCTAAGTGAGAATCTTTGGTCTGCAGCCTCTTGGAAATCTCAACAGAGGATCGGGATGGTCCCATCCGGTGATAAAATGAATGCACTGTGCATTTCCTTTTTTTTTTTTTTTTTAGTGGGATTTAGCACTGAAACTGAGCAAGTGTGAGTGAGGCAGAAAAGTGCTCAGCCTGATGGAGGCCTGGGGTTAACCAATGCATGGAAGTGGAGGGAGTTGCTGCATTTCTGTGACAACATTGAATTTTGTGTCATCTTTTTCAGTATCTTTAATCCATTGTTCCGGATGCTGTTTTAGTGACCTGGAGCTTGCCAAGGTGGAAACTGTTAGAATAAACCTGTCTGTGAGTTAGTGACAGAAATAGTGCTAGCCTTTTATCTACTTTTCCTGCTTTGATTTCTCTAGAGCTTACCTGAGCTGTCTCTTGTCCAAAGGACGTTTTTATACCTGTGCCAATAAGTGGCAGAGCGCTCACGAAGGGCAGCCTGCGAGGGGAGCAGTGAAAGGCTTCCTTTAACACCGCTGTACATGGCAAACCCAATTTTCAGCTGTATATGTCAGCGTGGCAACTCTTCTTGTTCCCAGTCAGCGTGCTACAGGGTAATTGAGAATACAGCTTATTGCAGGCTTTTGTTTCTCTTCCAAGATTCGTTCTTTTTCATCCCTTTCTGTGCCGAGTATAATAAACAGAACAGGAAGCTGAAGGCAGTTTGGCCGGGGAAACAAGATTCAATAATTAAAAACAAAAACAACAAAAAACAACCAAAAAAAAAAAAAAAGAAAAAAAAAACAATAAAAAGCAGGTCAGTAGAGAGACAGAAAGACACCTTTGACAGAGGAAGAGGAAAAGTAGAGGAAGGAAGAGAAACATCCGAGCTGTTTCCCCTCTCCTCAACCAGCACAAACGGAGGTTGTGAATAATGAAATACAGGGATCTTGCCATTTCCTACACAGGTGGGTGGTGCTTTTTCAGCGCTCCCTTATTACTGTCAACCCCATTACAGTCAGAGTGGCCCATGGCAGAGGGTCACTTGATAGCCCTCCTTGCGAGGAGCGAGGCCACTGGTTAGGTGGGAGGTTAGAGTGCAGGGTGAATGCTCTGGTCGCAGGTGTCCTTATGAAAATGAATATTGGAATTTGGCCCTTAATTCCTTAAGCTGCCTGGAGAGAGATATCTTTTCTCTGCTGGAGTGGGTTTGGGAAAAACATGAAAAAAAATGACTGGCGCAATGAAAGAAATGCACTCTGGTTCTGCTTTCTTTGTGTGCTTCAAGCTTTTGTGTACATAGAAATGCAGATTTATGAGATCTTGAAAATGCAGCACTTGTATCAATTCCTTCCCTAGTGTTGAGCAAGAAGAATCTAATAACCACCAGGTTCTCTTGTTGATGCGGGGAGGATCGTCATTTGGATTTAATCCAAATGCTAAGTATTACAGATGAGCCTAAGGCATTGCTGTAGTGACATATTATCCTGCATCTCCTTACAGTGATATTCTTGTCTCTCCTTTTCTGGACACTCTGAAAAAAGATAGTGCTTCAGCAATTCCTACGTTTCCATGTTTTACCCAGACTGCTGCAGCTATCCGATATGGGTCGGACTACCTGGAAAGGGACAAGTGGCCTTCGTCGCCCTGCTGGGGCCCCAGCTCTGCTCCCTGATACCTGCCGGCAGTTTCCCACGGGGCACCTGGAGAGACAGCGTGGCAGAGCTGAGTATCGCTCCGGCACCGGGCGCTCGGGGGCTCCTGCCAGGCAAGTCAGTTGCGATGATGCGCCGCCTGCGACCTCATTAAAACAGCCTGATTGGGGCTGCTAATCACATAAATAAAGAATTAAATCATAGCATTAACCTTCTACAGGGAAACCTGCCCTGGCAACACTGACAGAATTAGATCTATTAATTATTTACAGGGTCATTTGATAGAAATGTATATAGATGGCAGATTATGAGCACTTGAAGCAATAAGTTAACCATAAATTATTGCTCTGATAAGAATCTTTTAATATTTTCCTCTTCATGTCCTGAATTAAAAGCCACCTTGCTTTTATCTCTGTAAGACAGTAGCATCACACATCATTTATTGCAGGTAGATCAAACAAATACCATTCCCCAGCATCAAGGATTTTCACGCTCCTTTTTACTCTTGAGGTTCCTTGTTTTGTTGGCAATCCCTCCTGGGCAGAATTTCCATAGCTAAATTCAGGGCCAGTTCCTCACCTGCTGCGGCCTCTCAGAGCTTCCTTGGTGGCAAAGATATTCGGAGGACTTGAGCACGTTGCCTTGCCACCACTGAGCTAAAAGTCGATGCGCAGGTAATCTGGCTCGCCAGTTATCTCCCGTCACCTCCCAGTGCCGCAGAGCACCAGGATGCTTTCTGCAGAGGCTCTCCAGTGTTATTCATCAAAGTATTCAATTCCATTAAATGCCATGTAGCTTTTCCCTTCTATCTAAGGATTGCTTGGAAAAAATGCTCTTGAATCAGATGGGATGATGATGAGTTCATTGTTTTACTGATTCTACTGGGCTTGCAGGAGTGACAATGGTACTAGATAGGCTTGTTTGCTGACCGGAATTTGAATGCGTGTCTGTGGATAGCACACAAAAGACTTGGGCATGTGGAGTGGAGGAGGGTGGGGAGACAGAAGGGAAATCTGTCATTATTTATGGAAATATCCAGTATTCATGGAGCCATCTGCTGTGAATGATTCAAGTCTGAGAAGTGTCATAAAATGAGAAAGCATAATGTAAAAAGAAAAAAACAAAAAACCTTGCATCACTCAGAAACCTGAACCAGTGAATATGTAACCTCAGAATCTCTCTTTTTAAAGATGGTTTGTAAATCTTCTGCCAGATTGAGAGATAAAGATAGATGATATTTCTCAGGTTTCTTTCCTCACCCTTCTTGGAGCAATTCATTCCATTTGTTCATTTCCAGCCTTTTAATTATTGATCATGTCTTTTCCTTTTCACTTCCTTACTGTTATGGGCTATGAGACAAGAGGGAGTTAGAAAAAGGTGTTTGGGAGACTGCTTAGACCTCGAAGCATTGAGAAGGTCTTTACTGTAGCCACAGTTTTCTCTTGATACTGAAGCATTAGTGTTGTTGCCAGAATTTTTATTAATATTAAGAAATTTTATTAAGGGCGGGACCCTCATAACACTCCTCTGGAGCAGGTCTCAGGCAGAGACTGGCCTGCTGCCCTGTACTGTGCCCTCTCAGGTAGTTCAGATACTTCATTTATTGATTTGATCACGTTCTTCACTACACAGTCAATATAGACAGAGGGGAAACTGAGGCAAAAAAGGGGCAGTGATTTGCACAGCAACACAGCAAGCTACCGACAAAATGGGGAATAGACTGTATGTTTCTTGAGCGTTTCCCTGGGAACAGAGACCTGCTCCAAGTCCTTTTCTTGGGAGCAGCTGAGAATCCCTGTCAAAAGTTTCGTCTTTCTTGCTTCACTGTATTTTGGTTACACTTTTAGTGGCACAGCATATTAGCAGGTGCTCTCATGCGTCTGGGTGCGTTTGTCTTGCTGTACCTCCTTTTGTCTCTACCACTTTATTCTCTGTCTACCCATCACCTTGCTCCGAAAAAAGGTGACTTAACAGAAGAATGGCATGTTAGAGCAGAACTTTATCTTCAGTCTCATTTCCTTTCCCATAGTGTTGCAGTCCAGGGCTATGTATTTAAAAATCTCCTTGCTATTACTTTGGCTTTTTAAAATACTTCCTTGCTTTTAATTTGCTGTTCTTCTTGTCGGATTATCTTGAAACCCTGCAATGTTCCTGTTCTCCATGCAGGGTTGCCCTTCTTCTTCCAGTATTCCGATTTCATGCCTTAAAAATTACATCTCCAGCCTAGCAAAGCACATAAGGATGTGCTCAAGCACCACAGATTTCAATTGATACGACTGAGGATGCTCTTAAGTGCTTGCTATTTGCCCCTTTCTTCCATACTTTGAACAAACATCTTGCTTCATGACAGAACCAGCAGAGAAGTGGTTCAGATGCTTGCTTACTAGTGATTTCCATTCCTTCTGAATGCAAGATTTGAGATTTCCTGGGGCCAAGGCCTTACCAATGAATTGCTAGATTATAATCAAAGCTAACATCGAAAACAGGATGGGAGGGTACCTTTAAGAGTTCATCTAATGTCTTGTTCCTCAAAGCACCATCAGCTCCACCTTTGCCTTGTCTGATGTATTTGTCTAGCCTCAAAAACAAGCTATAGAAGAACTGCAGCAATTATTCTCTGATGTTTGGAATGTGTCTAATCTAAATCTCCTTCAGCCATGACTGCTTGCTCTGTTCACTGTGCACATAGGGAACAGACTCTGCCTTTCCTTTCACAAGAGCCTTTTGCAAACTTGCAAATTGTTACTTGGTCAGCTCTGAGTCTTCTCTTCTGCAGACTTGCTTCAGTTCTTGAGGAGCTTGTGCTTACCGCAGCTGCAATGGTCTTAGAGGTAGGTTTCACATCTGACGAAAGATGTCTTAGCTCCTGCTTCAGGAGACGGCAGTGTTTTCCCAGTATCTCCTTAGCTCTAGAAACAAATCCTTCCTTTCTTGCATAATTTGTAAGCCTTCAGCTATGGTTTTTTCCCTACCTTTGCACAAAAGCTGCAGAAGGAGCACCTGGCTGTGAATTACAATGTTATGGGATAGTAACTAAATTTTTGGACAGATCATTTGTTCCTTTCTTTAATTTTACAGGATTTGTTCCAGCCACGCTCATGCTAAGTAGGACCTCATTCAGTAAACAGCCCCTCAGTAATCAATGTGCCTTCAGGGGAGGAAATGCCGTGTGCCAGGTAAGGGAACCTTTGCTTCCTGTCCCAGGTCACTCATTTCTGTCAGCTCTAGCAAAAGTTATGTTTAGTCCAGTAACGAAAAGCTGATTGCACTAAGACATCTGTGAGGTACACAATGGTGCTGTCTGCAGCGCACTGAAGAACGGTCCTTTGTTTGCTTGGGACACCAAACCCATTGCAAAAAGCAATATTTGTAGCTAATCACCAGAGTGATTTGAATTTTCATTTAGCCATTGTGCTAATAGAGGCAGCTGGAAAAAGAAAAAAAAATCAGCACAAATAAACACAACTATTAAGTACTCTCAGTTTTCAGCACCAGGAGCTGCTCGAAGTAATGCTGATGCCTCCAACCCAAGAAATCTTTTTAATGTGAAATGATATATATAAGGCCAAGAGAGGAACACATTTTATCTTGTTTGCTTAGTCTCCAGAATAGATCTCTGAGTCTCTGGACATAATGATTGCTTACCCAAGTCAAACACTGTATATCACCTGCTGAGCATCTGATTCATTGACTGAGTGGATTGAAGCCAATTTAACCAGCTGGAATCTGTAATATTGACTTCTATGGTGTGATACTGATCTATATCACCCGGAGGATTTGGCCCAGAGACAAAGGGAGGCAGCATTTCCTTTGGGTGCCATCTTTCCTGCAGTCCAAGGCGGACGGTAGCTGTCTTGCGAAGCCTGGTTGTCCAAGAAGCGGTGTGTACAGCTCGTGCGGTACCACCAGGTTTTGTCATACCTGGGCCTTTCGGATGGGGTGGCAGCTGGGGACAACAGCCTCTTTCTCCTGGCTCTATCCCTCTGTTTCGCAGCTGATATAATCTTACTGCAGTCCTGGGATGGTTTCCCTGAGTGTACTGACTCCCATTGTGCAGATCCCTGTGGAGGCTTTAGCATTATTCTGGGGGAAGGGAGGAGGCTTGACCCAGCTCCAGTGTTCCCTTCCACCTTGAAGAGGAGACAGACCACGCACAGTGCCTCCCTTGCTCTTCAGGGACCCAGCAGAGCCAGGCAGTACAGCTTGTAGCCATGAAGGGCAGCAGGGGACAGGCAAAGCAAGGCCTAGCACCGTGAGTACTGTGACAGCCCTGGTACTTGCTGCTGTGGACGTTAGAGTTATGACACTACAGTGCTATCGCTCATCATTATTTCCTAGCTAAGTGACTTAATTTCACTAAATCTCTACAGCTTTCCATATCTCCATAAGCAAAAAATACCACACAGGGACAAAAGGCTAAGCAGAATTTATTATTGCTCCTTATTATTACCAAATCTTTTGCCTCCTTTTTAAGATTTATGAACCTCTATTTAATTAATTCATCAGAAAACTGAAAAAGCTAATTGTGGGTTCATATGCACTTCCACAGGCATGGGCTCATTCCCATACCAGATGTCAATAATACCTGATCCGTGCAAACGGAGCTTAGCTTGTGGCAGCCTGCCGCCTGATCTAATTAACACTGTGACTCCAGCCCACCCTGAGTAGGTACGGAGCTTGGGTTTTGCGTAATTGTAAGACTAGGGGTAGGCACGATTAGAAACATGGAGCTGAGCTCCAGTGTCTTGAAGGCTCAATTTTGCAGTGCTAGCCCTCTGTTACCAGGGGCCCCGCTACAGGAAAGCACTGCCAGAGGCAGGCTGCTTTACACAGAGGGCCTAGGAGAATCTCTGCAGTGCACTGCCCAGCCCTCATAGCTGTTTGCAGGGGTAAAAGGGGCTTGTTAACTCGAATTCAGGGTCATGTTGGGTCCCTCTTTAGTTTGCTTTGATCCTTCTAATGCTGCTATTCCCCCCGTTCAGACAATGCCAGACTGCCCCACGCAGAGCACTATTTCACTTGCTGGGTTTTGTAGGGCAGCATCAGGATTTGGTGGCTTGTGGAAGAGATGTTCGTTGGGTAAGTCCGCAAGGCCAGGACCACGTGCGTTGTCACCTCGTAGCCTCCTCTGGGCATGCAGATGCTCCTCTCTTTAGGGAAAGTACTTTTTTTCGGGCCTGGTTGAGATTTTACATCTTCCAAGGCAGGTCGCAGCCAAGCATGGCTTGCTTTTGTTTTTGTTGTTCCTAGCATTACTAGCGCACAGCTTGTTTTCAAAGATAACGATGTGGAAAAACAATAGCATCTTGCCAAACTCCTTCAGTACACTGTTTGCAGGTTGTGCTATATTATCAGTGTCCTACTATGCACACTGGAATGGTTTGTAAACTCTGTCTTGTGAGCTACAATGGGAATGAAAATATTGAAATACATCCCTCCCTTCCCTGCCAAATAGGCCTTCCTTCTTCTGGTACTTTTCCTTTTCTATCTTTGAGCTGTATTGCAAGGATCTTGTTTAGCATTTAAAAAGCTACTGCTGCACTCTATTATCAAAGACATATTTGTTAAAACATGCATATGAAAGGATTTGTAATTGAAGTACAGCTTTGATATATTTAATAGGATGTAAAACTGCCATCCCTTTTTAATAGGAGATGCTTTATGTGCATTAGAAGTAATATAATAATGCCTCTCCACTGAGGTCTACCCATTAGCAGACTTTTTTTCTCCCTTTCTTTTAGTTAATCTTAAAACTTTAATGTAATCTAAACACATTAACATCTTTTTTCTCCCCTTTCTGTACTTGGAAGTGCTTTGAACTGAACTTTGTTTCAAATAAGAGAGAGCTCCAAACACGGCATCAATATACAGTGCCCCAGCACTGCCTGACAGATGGTCCATAAACCTGCACATCTCCTCGCCGTAGAAATGTTAACAGTAATGGCAGTGTGGCTGTATGTGGGAGCGAGCGAGCAGGCACGCATGAGAATGACCTTGTAAACAGTGCACCACAATAAGCGTGTGCTTTTGTATATTCCCATGTCTCAAATGTAATCAAACACCAGAGCAGCAGAAATAGAAAATAACAGTCAAAAAAAAAANATAGCTATTTCCATGTTGCAGCCTCGGAATGCTTTACAAGGAATAGTTGTTACGATTCAAGAAACAAGGATATAAGCTGGTAAACATTAAGAATGCCAAAACTGACCAGTGGTTCGGGGTGGTTGTAGGTTGGTGTCTCATCTTACACAGAGCTGTTCTCTGTTCCTTCCAGAACTCAGGATTGTGCACTATTTTGGAAGCTGGCTATCCAGTCTTAGTTGCTCTGGAAAATCCTGGATATGTCTCAGGACCATGTCAGAGGAACCCAGGTAAGAGCCCCCTTGTCCTGATTTCTAGTCTAGCACCCCACTAACATCCAGCAGTATGTATTCATCATGGTTGTTGTAAGAATATTCACAAAATGCCTGTGATATTTTTGCTTCATTAAGAAATGGAGCCCTTTCAAAAAGAAAATATCTCCTCTTTGATTCAGACACACTGCTGTATTGGCCATGATCAAATTTCCATTGCGACTGTGTGAGTATACTTATTGCTTCTCCTGAGAACATCTTTTGATTCATTCATTCACTAATGTCTTGGAGCATTTTGAACATGAAAATGTTGTGCCAGTGATTTACAGGAGCTAGATAGCTGTGAGCCATGGGTGTAGTCCTTTCAGAATACAGTTTACTACCCACTGCACACATTCACTGTATTTCAACACATGTGAGCAGGCATGTTGTACAGCCTGCATTTGGGTGACTGTAGGGATGCTGCCATCACCCAGGATAGTTTGCAGGAGGTGGTCACAAGGTCAGGACTCTTTGACTCTTTCCCAGTGAATTTTTGAAAGAACAAATGTTCCTCTGGGCTGAGAAAGTAACTGTGGGATGGCATAAGTGGTCCGTCATCCGCCAAGTGACTTGGATGCAGCTTTGTTTATGGAGTTGTCAGATTCCCACCTTGGGACTATAGTTTCCCAGTTCTGCAGCGTCTGCTGCATCTACTGCTTTTCTTAGCAGCATTCTTAACCTGGCTCCTCTGGCCTGCATTGCAGCCCACAAATAGTCATGCCAGCAAGGAGGCACATTATTCAAACCATACAGGTATCTGAAAGAAGTCTGAAGCTGGGTATGTAAATATGTGAATGTTAGAATGTATTACACAAGTTTAAATTGATGTTTCATGACTAGACAGAGAGAAAAACTCCATTTCATATGGAGAATAAATACATTCTCTTCCTAAAAAGAGGCAGTGCAATTCATTCAATTTGCATTTTGATATTGCCTTTGTTCAAGTGGTGTGTGTTTGGGTGTTTACAAACGGCAAGAATCACACAACTTGGTTTCAGTGTTTTCTAAAGCTGGTTCTCTTTTGCAGATGTAAATCCAGCTCCCATATCTGTGAACATCTGAATTCTAAAAAACAGATGTATTCATTAGGTGTCCAGCATATGAAAAAGAAAAAAAAAAAACTTTTGGTGATGAAGTTGGTCTGCAATAAGTATTGCTGTAAGGTAGGTTTAAAGAGAAATTTTAAAAATGTATTATTAAGCCACAATTCAGGGATATTGTCACTGATTTCAGTTTCAGCGCACACTGAACTGCAGTGGGCACAGTGTAAATGCCAAGTCAGCTGAGTGTCATAAGCTCCTCAGGTTAAAGTGAACTTGGGCAAAGTGCTCACCAGCTATCTTGGGTTAGGCAGATGAAACATTTCAAAAAATTCCAGAAAAACAGAATGGGCTTTAGAACAAGGTGGTGAAAGCACTGAAGAAGTAGTACTGCAGTCAGCGCTTCATAAGAATTCTAGTCTGGTTTAAAAACAAAAACAAAAACAAGTGAGCCAAGCTGGCAGTAAAGTCTTGGACAAAGCTAACTGCGCCCTGCAGTGTGAGCTCTGCATGAGATGTGAGTTCACTCCAGGCCTAACCAGACTCTGCTGGAGAAAATGGAAATTTTTTCACCATTTCAGTAAGTTTGGGGGTTATGTCTTTTCTGCCTAAGTTAGCTCTTACCTTTTTCTTGCAGGACAAAGCCATTCACCTGGAGCACATCACTAAACAGATTAATTACTGCTGTCTGCTGGACACAGAACGATTGTCACTGGGACTACATCCAGTTATCTGTGAGGGATCTCCAGGAAGCCTGACATAGGTAAAAGCAGTTCCGCTTTTTGCTCATATTTGGTTCTGTACTCAGGTAGCTAAATTTTCAGAACAGCCTTCCCCACAAGGGTAAACCTCTTCTCTGCTGGGGATGCTAGACGTAAGTCACTGCAGATTGCCCCAGCATTTGTGTGTTTAACGGTCTCTTCATTTGAAGTTGTTTAGTCCTTCCTAAGAACTGGGATAAATGCTCCATAGAATTTTAATTCTAGGTCAAATGTTTAGTTTTTCTGTCCTCTTCTCATTACACAAGTGTGTGAGGAAACCGTTTGGGCAGAGTCAAGTATAAATACATGGAGGACTGAAAGCACTACTGCATTATGTCAATATGCTCTACTGGTTTGTTTCAGAAAAAAATGAACAGGGTTTACTTAAGACAGAGTAGTCTCTAGAAAAAAAAAAATACCTGAATCGAAGCATTCACAAATGAGTGTATGAACTACAGTGGATTGATAATAGACTAATTTGACTTAAATGAGGAACAAAAGCTCTATTTTAAGCAATTCCCAATGGCCTAGTCTACTAAATGACACAGAGACTACCTATTCTACTTTCTTTAGTGTCTGGCTTTTGTTATTAAAGAGCATATGTTTTCAGAGCAAGTCATACCTTAAGTCTGCGTCAGTGAAGAACTAAGTGCCACATGTTGGCCAAATACATAGGAGCAGATTCCTTCAGAGACCTCGCAGCCTAGGAATTGAAAAAGACTCATTTAGTTTACCATGAAGAGGCATCCACCGAAGCAGAAGAGGCACATTTAGTCTTGTCTAAGACATTTGCTTTCCCTACTCTAAATCTTCCCCAAATGCAACAGAAGAAATGTGTGATTTAATACTGATAACTTGTGTTCACAGGAACTTTGGCATTAGTGAAAATGAAGTGCTCTGTTGAAGGCACTGCTTTCATGAGACTGAAGGGGAAGGAAGGATTCAATGTCATTTCTCTTCCTGAAGCACAGTATGGAGCTCACCTGAAGAACCGAGAGTATTACTTACCCCCACAGAGCAGAGGTATGGCATTTCCAAAATTAGTGCTTCCCTTCACACAGAATTAGTCTTCTGGGAATTATTTTCCTCCCTTCCTCACTGGCACGCACAACAAATATTTTAACCTTGAAACACCTTTTTGTCTTTCTGAAGCCTCCCTGAAAATAAGCCTCGGAGTCCTAGTCCTCATCTGCGAGGCTGAGACAGTGATTGCACAGTCTTGCTTTCACAGAGTAATTTCCCCAAGGCTGACTAATGGACAGCCCTGGCTGTGCAGGGAATATCCAGAGTGGTCAGTCTCCCTGAGAAGTGATACAGGTTCAAACTGTCCCCCTTGTGTATGGTATTAATTACCTATTTCTTTTTAATAATAAATGTTTAACTCTTGTCTCTCTTAACTGACACATGCCACTGGAATAGCCCTCCTCGTGCTGTCAGCCATGTGAAAATTTCTAGATGCATTGGTTCTGGCCTGTGGAATAAGAACACAACAGCAGAAGGATACCAGAAAGGATGAAACAACAGCACGGATACTTATGGCAGAGCAGGCATCTGGCATTGTCATGGGGGGGACATTTTCTTAAAGGCCCTTAAAGGCTCTAAGACATTGCCTTTAAGGGCAGCAGTGGGCATCGGGGGCAGGCCCTGAGCTGAGTGGCTCCCTCGGGGGGCATCAGGCAGGCCCAGCCAATCAGAGCGGGCAAGCCCTGCCTGCCTTGTAGTCTAAGTGAATTGTGTGGGGACAAAAAAGCCCTGTGGATTTTCTGTCCCCGTACAATTCACCTAGCAAGCGGGTTTCACTTGCTCTGATTGGCTGGGCCTCTCCAACGCCCACTGCTGCCCTTAAAGGCGATCTCTTGAAGTCTCCTAAGGCTCACTCAGGCTCTCAGACTTGCTGGGTGCTAGAGCTGAGTTTATGAGCAGATGCTGGTCCCCAAAAGTGAATCCTTTAGCTATTTTCAGGGTGGTGTTGGCAAGGAGACTCCTTGGCTGCTGTGTATGGGGGGCTGCCACCAGGGCTGGCCTCAGTGAGAAAAGCTGTGTCCTTGTAGAGATGCTGCTCCTGACGAAGCTGCTCAACTGTAGTTGAGGTCAAAACCCATCCTTGCCACCTGGTCCAGGCAGAACCCTTTTGCGGTCAGGAAGAACTCAGCCATCAAACTGCGGCAGTATTGTGGTCTCTGGTACCTAGATCCCCCCAAAGGAGCTATAACAGCAGCTGCTGCTTTGCCTCCTTTCCTTGGGGACAGGCAGGGACAGAAGTTCAGCTTCTTACCTGTGCAGTGGCAGTGGCAGTGGAGAGGAGGCTGCTCTTCTGCAGCTGCTGTGTGCTCAGGTCCCTGGGCAGAAAGTGGGGCTGGGTGCAAGTTAAGCTCTCTAGATAGCTTCCTGCTAATGCCTCCGTGGTGCAGCATGTCCTACAAAGAAAATAAAATACAAACCCTGTTGCAGTCTGTCCACTGGCATGGATATACCCCCCAGCCAGTAACAGAGGCCAGGCAGCAGGTTGGGTTGGATGTGGGGAAAAAAAGTCAGTTGCTGTTCATGTACATGATGGAAATGGAGGTCTCTTGGAAAACTGGGCGGTTATCTGGGTGCTTGAATGGAGGCTGTGGGTCACTCACAGGGAACGGGGTGACGTGCCAGCCCCTGGAGAGTAATGAGAGCTGGGTAATGGCATCCAGACAATTACAATCTTATGTTGGCCTTGTCTAAAATGGAAAAACCAACAGTCTAAAAGGCTATAACACTGATTCTGTAGAACATTAAACTATTACTTTATGCTGATGATATCCTACTGTTAATTAAGGACTCGCATGCTTCCCCTCTTGCCTATAATGAATATTGCTCTCTGAGTACAAAGTTATCATTGCACAAAATTAATGACTCTGAGACTGCAGTGATGCAGCTTTCTGGAGTTTGCCCTTCAGCCCCGCTCACCTCATGGAATCTTAAGTGGGCACCCAAAAATACAGTACAATTAGTTAGAGGCTGATATTAACAAAGCCCCAGACAATGTAATTAAAGATAATTTAAATCCAATTATCAAGCAGGTAGGAAAAGATTTGGAGGGATAGCCAACACTAAATAAAAGCAAATGTACATGATTCAGTAGGCCAGATTCTGCCCTCATTTGCAGTCCCATCAGGTTGTTAAAATACAAATGAGGACATCATGTAAGTCAACACCCTCAGAATCACTGTCATAAAGGTTCTCATGACAATATTTTGCACTAGCAGCAGAAGTGATGCATGCTTTGAGCTTACCTTGAGCATAAGTGTACATAAAGACCTATACATACAATTAATAATCCTAACAATTACTAATCATCTATTATATTCCCAATCCACTGCTAAGGAAATGACAATCTGATAGGAATACTTCACCTCTGCTGAAACTAATTTCTTTCTTTTTTTTTAACATATGTGGATCCAGACAGTATTCAGCGCTACAGAATTTAAAGCCTAATCTGTACTGTCAAGTTCACATTCACCCACAGCCCAGAGGCTTCTGATGCTATAAAGAAAGCTTCTTATAAGTCAGTGTAAAACTTCCTGAATAGCTACAACAAATACAGTAAAAATACATTCCAGGTGACAGAAATCTCAGGACGTGAGGATGAATTAAAGATGTCACGGGAGACATTTGAAAAGTACTTATAGCTCTCAGGATGAGAAATGTTAATATTCCCCCTAAATGTCATATAATTGGTCCAATTTCATGCACCAGAATCATGTAGATTTTCATGTTTTTTGATTCCTAAAAGGGATAATTTTGAGTGAAAATGGCTGTATTTCATGGAAGCTTTTTTTCCTGCCTCATACTGTAAACTAACGTAGCTGTTAAGCAGAGGTTGCGTTTCAGCAGTGGCTTGAATGGAAACATCTTTCTGAAAAGCACATGAAATCATTTGTGATGAAAAGAATTACATAAATATAAATTATGTTTGGAGTGGCTTGAAAAATTAAATCATGACAGACAGTCTTATTCAAACAGTTTTCTAAACTGCGTGATTTTGGGCCAGTCAAAATGTTCTGCAGAATTAATTTTATCTCTGGAAAAAAAACAGCAGAGGAGATCCAATCCAATCCATGTCCTTGGATTTTTTCAGTCTATTGTGGGATCAGCCAGCTGGGACAAGACAGCAGACGTGATTTTGCTGGGGAAAGGCTCAGTGCTGTAGTGCATGATACCCACCTACCAAAAGAGAAAGCCATAGCTGGTAGAGAAAGCAATGACACACAGTTACCGTAGGATGGAGTGGTGGAAATAAATAAAAGGTGTCAATGAAAGAACAGTCTGGGCAGCAGAAGAAAAGGAGAGCCGGTTGCTGGTACAAGAGCGTGAGTCATGCAAAACATAAATGACTAAGAAGAGGGTATCATCCTGCTATAAAACAGCTTTCATAACGGCTTTACAGCAAACACATAGATGATAGCACTTTAAATACCTTATAAAGTTTGCAGAACTCAACATATCGGAGTTCCTGTTCAAAACTGCAGCATGAGAGGTGTGCTTTTCTCCTTTCCAGATACCACATTCACTGGGTTATAGTCCCAGCAAATTTCTGCGTGGGGAACTGCCAGCTTTCTGCGCACACTTTCAAGCTGCCCAGATGTGCTCTCAGAAGTCACAAACTTTGTACAGCTGCCATAGAGAAAAACTGAAAAGTTGACATGTGTTGGGTGGTCCTCTGCGTTTCTGAATTAAAATATTTTTTTACCCCTCCAGCAGCAAGCAAACTCACGGTTCTGTTCTCCATCCTCTCCCTTCTTGGCTGTTAACAGACTACAAGGCACCCCAAATTATCACAACTTTCCTCCTCACATTTCATAGCTGGACTAGAAATTGTCCAGCAAAGACAGCTCACGGGGAGAGTTAAATTCACAAGAATATCTAAATTGACAGAGACACTTGCAATAATCAGAGATCTTATTAATTGTTTAAGGATTAAACAATTACCTGGATCTCATTATTGTTTAAGGATTATGGAACAATTTACAGAACCTCAAGAACTTTGTACTCCCTCTCTGATCACTGTTTGGTTGCTGCCCGGGGGACACAGGGAATACAGATGTTTAAGACTTGCAAGCTTTGGGAAAACTATTAGCAACTACAGGAACAGAAGTTGTTGATCCACAGACAGCTATGACATAGCAAGGAAGCGGTGACGTGGTTTTTGCTGAAGGAAGTCAGGACTCACAGACAGATTGAGCTGTGTCCCAGCAGCAGAAGTCCTCTCCCTGGCACACCCCACAGCCAGCATCAAGCTGGTACTGAGCCACGTCGCTCATTTCTGACCTCAGGCCTGGTTATGGAGAAGGCATTATATATGCTATATATAATATATGCATATATATATATGCTATATATATTATATATGCTCTGAGCCTCGGGCAAGCTGCTCTGTGTGTCCAGCCCTGGAAGCGGGAAGGGCTCGTGTGCCCCCACAATTTGAAGGAATTGGTGAGCACGTGGGGAGGGGTGGTCATTGGTACGTCCTCCTTGGGTAGTCAAAGGGTTACTGACAAAGCTTTCCACAGACACCTCAAAAAATTGAGCAGGCACGGTAATAAACAAAAGGTCCTCTCATAGATCATTGATTGAAGTAATTAATAGAGAAAAGAAGCAGGAAGGAATAGAGGCAGGCTAGTGCTAGTCTTTCTCCAGAGCTGTTTTGGGTCCAACCTGTTCAGCTTTTTGGTAAGAGGCTGTGCATAACAAGGTAACACGGTTTGCCTATGTTCCTAAATTATTCAAGGTTTTAAAGCTGGAAGTTCACTGTAAATAGCTGCAGAAAGATCTGCCAGAAACTGCCAGATAAAATGGAAGATGAAGTTCAAGCTCAACAAATGCGAAATCAATCACGTAGAAAAAAATAACAGTAGCTCAGTGGTACACTCTAAATTGGTTAAACTTTCCTAGGAAAGAGACACATCAGTATTGGTCTAAAAAGTCAACAAATTAGAGATAAGGAGAAAAGAACAGAGTGGGAGACATCACCGTGCCATTGCATAACTCTAATCCACCAACTCACCCTAAATACCAGGAAGGACTGGAAAGGGAATCAGGTGGTTTCTGTCCAAAAGAGATTACAGACTAGGCTTCTGCACTGTGGTAAAGATATGACTGAGGGGGTTATATAGAAGAATTCCCCTATAGAGTAGTGGAATAAAACAGTTACTACTTGCTGCTATCAGAATACAAGAAACAGGCTATCACATTAAATGCTCAGCATGCAGGTTTGAAACAAACAGACCAACTATTTACACACACGCTGCATAATTAAACCGAGGAAATTCAGTGCCACAGGATGCCACATACACCAAAAATTCGACCAGGTACAAAGTGAAATTGTACAAACTCATACAGGACAGCAGATCAAGGGCTTTGGGAGAAAGATGCCATGGCTAGCTTGGGAAACCTCCAAGGTGTGAATCACTAAAAGCTGCAAGGATATTGTTGTACACTCATCCTACCCTTAGTCTCTTCCTTCCCTGGGTGTTGACTACTGATGTAAGAGACAGGTGGGCAGCCCAAGCCAGCCTCTGGTCTGACCCAACACCGCTGTTACGGCAGGCAAGGTGCTCAGCTGTGGTTACACGAGACGAGCAGAAGTGCTTCTGCACCACGTATTTGATACCACAGCTCCTGGAGCCTTACTACATTTGTGGTCAGAGCATAACCAGCTAAAAATGATGGCAGAAAGCTATCCAGTGCGGTGAAAAAGGAGAGTAAGAAGCCAAGTCTAACAGAAAATGGTAAGTTTAAGGGGACAGGAACAGATGGACACCCATTTTTGATCCACATTTTGAGACTGCAGCCAAATCACAGGTACAGCAGAGAGGGAGTGTTAATCCTGACATGAAAACAAACACTTATGCAGGTGCTGGATACAGACCGAAGACCGAGCTGGGAGAGAGCTGTTTGGAAGAGAAGGAAAACAGGAGCACAACGTCTGCACTTCTGCCCTCCTAAGGAAATTACGCAGGGAAATATCTCCACTGCTAGACCTGGACTTCAATCAGGGACTAGTTTCCCAACTCCAATAATCAGGGTGGCAGTAGTGAAGCCAGAGAATCAAGTGTTTGACAGACCTTCACAGAAGTCAATATCCTTTAACACCGATATCCCTAAATTGCCTAGTGTTAAAGACATCGGTTCACCTGTGTTTACTTATTGCAGTTCGTCTGCCTAGGTTTGTTTTCTTTCAACCCCCAGCCCCCAGAAAAGAACCATCCTGAAAATTGTCTGTATATAGCTTCACCAGAAATTTGAGCTTTGTTGCTGTTGTTTATGATGCTTGAGGGAATTAAAAGTTACCGGAGATGAGAGTAAAATATATATTTACACATTTCATTTCAGAGTGTTTCCATCAGCCAAATTTCTGTGCTGGAGCTGTCTTTGGCAGCCACGACAGCATGAAGCCGTGGCTTTTCAGAGACAGAAGAGGCCCATGGACCTGTTGGCCCTATTTCTAGAGCTACCTTCAGCTCTTCTCGCAGGCTTTGGAAGTTAACTCTTGCTCTCTAATTTTTGTCACATCATCTGGTTTGTTGACTTCAATTGCAAGTTCTCCGGGGCAGGGCTCATTTGTCTGTCTACGGTGCCTGTTGGGCCGTGGTCTTAGTCTAGGTCTCTAGGTACTACCATACTACAAATGATATGTAATAATAATTTTGTATTTGATCAGCTGCATTGTAATGGCTTTTTTTCTTCTGGGCTTTAAACTTTTTTTATTTGATTGCATCCTTGCCCTAATTTCAAAGCTGGAAAATAATAGATTTTCTAGAGAACAATCCCAAATGTCCTATCTACAGCTGATCTGCAATTCAATATAATGATTCTTTCTTTTTGATGATTTTTTTCCTTTCAAATTTGAATAATATCATTTGTGTGATGTTACTCAATCTTTCTGTTTTAATTTGAAATCCTATTTTTAATCAATTAGGAAAAAAATGACCTAATTAAGGAGTAATTTAGGCCAGCAACTTAAACATTGTTTTATAAAGTAGCTGCATTTAATTGGAAATGTGCTCAACTACTGTATTGTATTAGCAAGTAATTTGGAAGAATCAGCCAATGGGATCCCCTGACTGCACTTCAGAAAGGATGGTGGCAAAGCTGATGTCCAGAGCAGTTTGATGGACTTGGGTTTTATTAACAGCTTTGCTACGAGCCTCAAGGTCCAGGCAACCATAGCCCCTCATTACGCTAAACACAGACGGCGAGTGAGTTGTCCCGAAGTGACGTGATGGGTAAAAAGCCCCAGAAGAGCACAGGGAGGGGATACAACTTGCACACCCACTGTCACCCTCAGCAAAGCAAGCTACGGACCCTCGGCTACCACAGCGTCCCCATCCAGAACTGGGCTGTTGCTAGGCTGATAAAAATCCTTAAAACTCCATTACACCTTTTTCTCCCTTTATGTCTCCTGAGCTGGTAGAGATCCTAGCACAAGACTTGGCAGAACTTTGCCTAAACAAGCCCACGTGCCGCAGAAGGCAGAAGGCTGTTGAATAGCTCGCTGACAGTTTTGGGAAAAGAAGTCCAGCTTTGGGGCACGGAGGACACGTTGCAGCTCGCAGCGCTGCACTGGCTGCCTTTAGTGCCTGCGTGGCTCTCCCTTGTAGCTGGCCTCATCTCTCCACCCGTGCTTTTCCTTGGAGCAGCACCGCAGTACAGGTGCTGGTAGCATCTGAAAGAGGAATGGGCACACCTTCTGACATTTTTCTGCTCTCTAGCCTGCATCTCATTCTCCTCGTTCCTTTTAGCATTGTGTACTTCCAGTAGCAGAGTGGAAGAAACGATTGCTACTCTGCCCTGGGCATCAACGGACTTGAGGGACCGCTGGTTTCCAGCTGATCACGTAAGGCTGCTTTACTGCAGAGCAGGTATTGCTGGACAAACTTACCAGCGCATCATTTATTCATGCAGGCTCAGACTTCTTCCTCAGAAAACAGCTCTCAGGGAAACACTTTACAAAGGCCTTCCAGTGTACTGACAGAGCTCTTGCTGCATGTTACTGCTTCGTGACAAGGAGCAACAGCGTTGTATTCCGGTAAAAAAAGATACCCAGAGAATGCTTGTAGGCTCAGATCACTTCAGTTTTAGACTAATACTTTTTGTCATTAAACGTCATGTCAGCCCACTATTTATTTTCTGAATCTTAGGGGTAAATTCTGAGCCCCAGAGGAAGCAAAAGAAGTTGCCATCCCCTTGGTATTTAGGTGGCTGTAATACAAGGAAGCCCCAGCAGCCTGGGAGCTGCTGTTCAAGGCACTGGCAGGAACATGCGTACCTTTGTGATACTGCAGAGGGGACACATCTGTGGACAGGACAGAAATTCAGTGTCCAGGTGGTTTAGCGCACAGCTACTGACCCCTTACTTCAGGCAGTGACCGGGCTCAACGTGGCAGAGCAAAGAAAGGAGCAACAGCCACATAAAATTCACTGAAGTTGAGCTGTAAAGCAAGGCTGGTGCTCTGCATATCACCTCTAAAATCAAGTGTGCCTGGATAAAAGAATTTGCGGCTTTTGTAGTCAAATATTGAGTTCCCTGGGAGATCTATGTGAGTGGAACAAGCCTCCTGCTCCTTCCTCTAAGTCAATAGTAGCAATGCATTATCAGATTGCCTATTTTCCCAGATACATTAAATCTAGTTTGACAAAGGTGAAAATGTTAGCTATTTGCAGCCTGACAGAGAGTTGGCAAAATTCAGGACCCTTCAAAAGTATCAGCTTTGATTTAAAATTGTGTCACACTTCGGGAGAGGGGGTGTGTGTTCACCCAACCCGGTAGGTTCCTTCAGTGATAGCTTCATTTCATCCTTCAGGCAGCACAACCTCTGGAAAGGGCAGTGCAGAATCCCCATCTTGCTGAGCCAAATTCCTGTACGAAACACGCCACTATCACCAGGCTCTTCAGATTTTCAAAGCAATTCAGCACAAGGCACAGCTCGCCCTGTTCCATTTGACACGAGTGGGCTAAATTGCCCTTCTGGAGCTGTCAACCTCCCCCACCTTGGTTACTGAGGGAGAACACACATCTAGTCCAGGGCGCACTCAGACATTTCAAATAACAAAAGCTTGGTCGTGCCGATTCCACCAGAAGAGGCTGCAGCCAAGGCAGGGCCTGCTTGATACATAAAGTACAAGTATATGAAGGAGATTGTAATTGACATTTGTTTGCCTTAAATCCAGATATAAACACATTAAAACAGTCTAACCTGTGTTGTGTACGCGCAGTCTGTACCATACCACCAGTGCCAGTAACAACCAGTAACAGGGGAAGACTTTGTAAGGCAGCTAAGCAGCCGTGTCTAAATTGCATGGTGCCGCAAAAGGGAAAAATGGAGACTTAGATCCTGAAAATAAGATCAGCTGGTGAACATGGAAAAATGCCGTGCATTCCCATTCCAGCTTGCCTCCTGGAAGAGCTCTTGAGCCTGACCACAGCGACCTCAGCCCCGGAGACCATGGCGTCAGCTGCAGCGTCAGCCTCGTGGCATCGTACGCACACGCTCAGGGCTAATTGTGCAAAAGATTGTTCAAGACTTAATTGTTTGAGTATGCAGTGATAATGATCGATAGTGATTAAGAGCTAACCAACATGCATTTGTTAATGAATGTCAATCTAGTAAAGTGCTGTTTTGAAGTTTGAAACTTGCCTGATTTATCAGCTGGTTAAACACTCCCATCACAGCGACTGCTAATTCCCTAAGTGAAATATGTTTGTGATACATGTATATTCATTTGCAACAAGCTGCTATGTTCCCAATGACCCATAGAGAATTCAGTACACAAATCCCACTGAAGTTTAGGAAGAATTTCATACCCAAACGTCTCTACATTCCATCCAAACACATCAAAAGAGAGTATTACCACTGTTCCAGTGAGTCTGGCAGACTTCTGACTTCTTGAACGACTAAAAACCCTAGAATTAGGTGCATAGATTATAGATCTGCTTGGATTGTATATCCCACTGCCACAAGACACAGCCTTGGGACCAGGATTTCTTCTACAAGCTTTAGAGGCCAAGGTTTTAGAAGACGGGCATGGGGAGAGAGCGCTGTGTCCCCAGGGTGACACCTGGCCCATGTTATGGCACAGTAAGAATCTAACTAACTTGGGCTCACTTAAAGGAGGATGAATCCAGGCTGAAACCCCTAGCGGTGTGAGTTTTTGGTTAACCAAAAGCCAGTTGCTGGGGCTCAGCACATAAGTGCTTGTCTTTGGGCGATCTATGCTTTGTCTCCTGATGCAGAGTTTTGAGAAGGAAACAGTCTGGCAAGGCACAGTCTGTATTTCCTTCCCCAGTCTACACACTAGCTACACATTCAGGCCTGTACCATAATACGGGATTGGTGCAGCACTGTATTTAGGTTGCTTTTCTTTCTATAGGCTTCTCAAAACGTAAGAGTAGAACTTCATTCACTATACCATGACAAATATTAAATTCACGGTCTTGTTACCAGATTCGTACCTGCTCCCTTCTACCCTACAGCCACCATATACAATGTGGACATGATCACCAGTGAAACGGAGTGGAGCAGGTAACGCCCCGTCCTTTCCTCACGCCTACATTTTGGTTTCACAGGACTGCTTCTTGTGGCTCCGTGACACGGGGATTTGGCAATGAGCAGCCAGTGGGGTATTAACCACAAGCAGTCCTTTAAACTGACAGCATTGTTGTGTTTATCCTGACTAAATTGTGCTAAAGCAAAGCTTTTCTAACAGGAGAAACTCAATAAAAATTAGATGACACCAGCTGTGTTTATAATGAGTGTCACATTATTATGGTACGATGGATGTCCTACAGAGTCTTCTGACACAGGAATGGGAAGAGGTTCGCGTCTCTGCTTCGCGGCAGAATCTCCAAGAGAACTGGGTACCAGTAAAGAAATACATGATATGAAACATCTGGATGCTGAAGCCAGAGAATAGCTGTTTAGAAAATGGGGATTTTTTTAATTAAGAAAAATTAACCACTTCACAGAACTATGACGAGAAGTAACAAATCAGAAAAATACAATGGTCTGTGATTAATAGCACAGGAAAGGCAAGTCAGTTGTCCCCTCTGCCCCTGAAATCAAGGAGTTAGCCAAACTCTGTGTGTAGGAAAGGGTTGTTTTCCTTAAAAGTAGACGCAATCAGTGCTGACTAATCAGCACCAGACTAGACATTTAAGAGGGTCCACAACTGCAACCTGTAAGCACTTACAAATTGCTGTCTTGACTGAGCATAATGATATTTTACAAAATAAAAACTATGTGCTCAGCACATAGTGTAACAGTCTGCTTTTGTGTTTGCTTTACATCCGGAAAGGAAGGCTGATTTTTACCAAACAGCTTTGACTTCTTAAAGTTAATTGGAAACCACTCGTTTTCAACTGGCGGCATCTAAATTGGTGTCAAAGCTGATTTTTCATTTGTTCAAATGAAAAACGTTAACACCGCATCATTCTATTTCACCTTTTAAAACAAGAGCTGCTTATAAACTGTGCACAATGCGACCCCTTAACAATTAAAAATCTAAAGCAATCAGACGGTACAGAAAGAAAGGGAAAGAAAGGCTGCATTTGCGTCGGGGGGAAACTCTTCAGATGAGCAGCTTTTCCCTCTCGCAACGGAGACGCGCTGCTCCTACCCCCGTGAAGAGCGGCCGTGGTGACGGACGTTTGATCAGAAAGCCTGAGCTGTGTAATGGGGTCAGCATCACAGGTGTCGGGGCCAAGTCATGGAAATGTGCTCTGAATGGCTGCTGCCAGAATGCACTGATTTAAGAGGTAAAACAAAACCAACAGGAAATAAACCCAAATGAAAGAGGATTAGATGGCTGGTGAGATTATCCTATAAATAGGCCCTCACTTGCTTCCTTGAATACAGCCAGGGGCCAATGAGACCCATGTTTCCAGCGCTAATGGGCCTAGCTGAAGGCATTAAGACATTTTATAAAGAATGAGAGGCTAAGGGATTAGGAGTGATGGGAATTTATGGAGCATTTGTGAATTAGCATCAAAGGATGTCTGACTCCATGGAAAGTTTGAAAAGCAGAGGTAAACGGAGATACCATTATAGAAGGAAAATAGCACAAAAATTTTTCTAGTTAAAAACAATGTTGTTATTATTTAAATATAGCTCATTATACATGTATATTAATTTCTCTCCTGAACTTTAAGATACAGAACAGACTGAGAATTTCTATTCACTCTTGCTTATCATAGAAGCGCAGGGGATATTAACTTTGGTAAGAGGATTACGGGATGCTCAGGGTCTGGGTCTAGAGCGGGACTGCAGCCTACATAGCCCATACAAATACTAAGCGCTGCAGCTGTGTGTGCTGAAGAAAACCTGATGAAAAAAAAAACCAGAACCTTATTTCAGGAGAAATAGCTAAGGAAAGTGGGCCTGTTACAAGAGCAGTGATGCACTAAATGCAAGTAGCTACGTCAGAGGGGGATTGTGTGGCTGAAAAGCCTGTGTCCACCAGGTCAAAGCGTGCAGCATCCTGAGGGATGCGCAGATGCTGAAAGCAGTTTCTGAACGTGCGTGCCTGTACGTCTGCACTGCAAAAAAATGGCTCATGCTGCTTCCTGTGCTAATGGTCCCTGACTTGACAACACCTGAAACCCAAGCCAAAACTAGGGCTTCTTCTCCACAGGGTAGAAGCAGCAGTCCTAGGGAACAAAGAAAGTGTTCAAATAATGAAAAATGCTTCTCCATCTGCAACTCACTATCGTATAAGTTACTGAGGTTATTCATGGTAATTCAGCTGCTGCACACTAACAGCCAGTAGACGAGAAGCTTTAGCTCGTCGCATACAGAATCATCTTCGAGACCAGTGGCAGCAGTATTTGTCTCATCCAGCCCCCACTGAACCAGACGCTCATACAGGGGAAAAAAGGTTGGGACTGACTCCAAAAGACCTTCCAATTTTCTCCTTTTAGTCCGAGAGGACTCTATTACCATTAGTGTGGGGGGAGTGGGACTTTTTATTGAAAGAGCTCGAAGGCCTCTGCAGAACGAGGCAGATATTGAGCTTTGATGAAGTGCAGTGCTGGGGTCGATTCTAGTAATCTTTTTCCTGCCCCCGCAAAAAGCCTATTGGATTTGCCCACCGGTGCAAACTGTTGACCACTGCCATTTTCCGTCAGTGTTTTGCTTACCTCCGTCTGTGCCTGGTTTGCAGACAAAAGCTTCCAGCCTCCCGTTTGTGATGTGCGTGCATCGCTCCGGCCAAGGTCACTTGTTTCAGAACAAACTCGCCTCTTTTTTGCAGTCCCCCCTTTTTTCTCAGGCTGTCCTGACCAGTCAGCTGGCAATTTTGGCAATCGCCAAAGGGCCCGTCAGGGCGCCGTCATCTGCAGGGCTGATCTCAACCAACAGCCACCACGCTCTGCAGTCTTCCCCATGCAAAAGCAAAAGCGTGCTCTGTGCCTGCACGTCTGCTTGGGGCACCCATCCCTCTGCACAGAGGGAAGCAGAGAGGGACAAACCAAGCGACGAGGTTGGGAAACCACGAACTGCAATTACTACAAACGCTCTCCCTGGGATTTATTAGCCTCCGCCGAAGATGATTACACGTATCACCCTGACCATGGCAGCACCTGGAATGTGGCCGATTCACAACCTTGTTCCTAACAGAAACACCTGCTCATTCCGCAAAAATAGAAATACTGATGTATTTCAGCCCAAATCGATAGTATTTCAGTCCTGCAGTCCCCCCGTGATGCTTCACAAGGGTAAAAGCTGGAGCATTTTGTGCTGTCAGTGTTCTCTGTGGGACGGATTCCCTGGAGGGCCGCCACTTCGCATCTGAGAGTAAAACCCTCCACATATATATGTAAGGGGAGGGTGTGTGTGTATTTTCACTAGACACACACAACCATTAGTTAAGACAGGGAAGAAAAGCTGTGGTCCGAGAACAGAAAGAGAGCTTGCAGGACGCAAATGCTATGTGCAAAAGAAAAAACAACACTGGGATCTGGTTTTGCAGCTTGAGAAGCGCCAGCGTGGCACACTGACCTGCACAAGTCCTCTGTCCGCTGCACACAGGCAACTCGCCTTCAGCATGTGGTCACGGAGAGTTAAATAAGCCTCCAGGAACAGCAGCTACTCACTGCCATGGCTTCCTGGGTATTATAATAACATTATTAATAATTTCAGGACTTCATAATATTTTGATGGACAGATAGCATGAGCTCGGATCTAATAACATTTGTTGCTGCTATTCAAGTTTTGCATTATTAAATCAGATCAAAAACAGCAGAGCATCACCTTTAGCGGGATCTGATATTCCTAGGGACAGCCAAAACTTTTTAAGAGGAGTTAATGTTTATTCACCCTTTGAAAATAAAAAGCAAACTCTGCTTGGAGGTCACTAGAGAGGACAGTGTAGTTCTGCTTTGTAAAATCAATGTAATTACTGAAAATTCTACAACAGCAAAAAAAGAAAAAGCGAACCCAGCCTCCGCTGTGAGCATAATGGGCAAGCCCCTGAGCTGGCATAAAGCAACTCAGGTCTGAGGAGTTTAGAAGTAAAGCTTTGCTCAGGAGAGGACTTGATTTTGTCTATTCACATTGATTTGCATCATCTGAAGATCTGCCCCTATATCCCTATAAGATTAAGAATGCATAGTGCTGTGAAGTGAACTGTATAATTCAATATTTTATCTTTTCTTCAGGCAGGCAGGCAGGAAGTAGGCTCCAAGGTAAGAACTAATCAGTAGTGTTGAGAGAATAATTTACAGTGGAATAATTTACTCAATGAATTTAGCTTCTTATCTGCTCGGAGACTTTGCAGCTCTGGAAAGCAGAAGACATAATTGCGGGGTCTCCATTGCTTGCAGTATTTCAGGACGGTGACTGAACTTCAGGCTGGGCTGGCTAGCGCTGATTAGTGCCAGGGCCTTTGCTCCCTGCCAGGGACTATAATTTCCTAACCAGAAGGAACTGAAGAAACCCCAAATGCCTGCACTGGGAGGGGGCAGCGGGCCTGGGCTCAGCTGGCTTGTTTCTTGGCGCCTGTCCTCTGCAGGCTTGGATCAGCCTTACTTTAGCCTCTGTTTCTGGTTGTGGAAAGCCACGCTGGCAGCAACGCCTCCTCCCCATCCTTCACTCTGTAAGCCTCCGACTGGCTAGTACACGACCTTCATTTTCTCCTGCTCCATCTCTGCAGGCAGATGGGGCAACAGAAAGAAAGACAATACTCCACATGCCACCAGAAGGAGGTAAAACCAGAAAGAATATGCAGCAACATTCATTCTCACCATTTGCAGACAATTTTGCTTTTCGTCAGGTTCTGGTAGGTGGTATGAATGCGGTAGGCTGCTCTCCTGCTCCTATATTGACTGGCTTGGCCAATAGAAGATATGAGATAAACCTGCATGTCTAACATTTACCAGCTAGGCTCTCTACATCCTCTATACACTCTTTATATGTTCTATGCACACCTTATGTACAGGGCACTCCATCCACTGGGAAATCCTTCAGCAATCTGACATGGACACACTTTGACAATGATATACCTGACCTAAATAAAATAAATGCACGTTAAACTAGTTTCATTCACGTACAAGACCAATTTGCACAACAGCAATATTAAATTGTAGCTTTATAGCACTGTTTACTTGAATCATACGGATAGCAAAATGAGAAAAAAAGATACATGTGCCATATCACACTGCAGGGATCATCCGTCCCCTCTGAGACCACCTCTGCCCGTCACATACACATTTTTACAAGAATTAAAACACTATTATAGCCGCATAGTACCGATACTGTTTGGTAGCTTCTTAACAGCCATCCCATCCTTTATCTGCCTAGTTCACATGCTGGAAATGAGCGCTGTTGCCAGCACATGCCAAGTGCATCGTCACTAGCTACGTTGGGAAGAAACAGCTTTCCTGAGCAGGGCAGCCAGTGCGGAAGCCCCTTCCTGGCCGAAACGAACCACCGGGAAAGGCAGATGTCTGCACCAGAGAGCGGGACTCCCAGAAAAACGCGCCGTGACGCCGGCTGACTTAGGTTGAAACACAGCAAATTTAGGTTCAAATGCAGCTCCGTTCCTTCTCCCCTGCCTTTGGCACGAAGAAGGGAGAAGCTGCTGAGCACGAAGCAGATCTTCCCATGTTTTGGTCTGACTTTGCATCTGTGTGTTTGATGCTGTTTGTTCTGACTCCTTCTGAATACCAGGTTTCCTCCTCAGGAACTGAGGCCGACAGACCTATTTAATCTTTCATGTTGGCCACAGCGATAACTTCTTATTAAATATTTCATGTTGTTGTACTGATAAAGAACATAAGACAAAACTTGGCATGAATACGATCCAGAAGAGCATCTGCTTAAAAATAAAACACTTGGGAGAATCTGGAAGGAAACAAGTAGCCATGTGTCTGGAAAAAATAAATCAAGGTAAGCAGGTCAAGCCTATAATGAATTGCTTGTAAACAAAGAAAATCTGAACATTTCTACAAAACATCAGCTCCAGTTGTTTCACCAGTGCAATATACACAACTAGTGGTTTGCTGCTATTCTGCTTTCTAAATTCACCTGCTGACTTTTTTTATTTAAGAAAGCACATGGCTCTGGAGAGCTGAAATGCAGGCAAACGCAAGTGTTATTTTGGCAGCCTGACCAGAGTAGGCACAGATGTGTTGGATGAGAGCTGTCATCCTTGCACCATGCGTGCCATGGTGGAAGTTGGGAGCTATAGGCTGTGGTTACGAAGCATGTTTAACATTTAACCTCTTTCAACACTCTGCAATAATCCAAGATGGGTGCAGACACTGGAAACGACCTCTGTGGTGCCAACATTTACAGGAACCCTAGATGCAGACAGCTTCCCCATCGCAAGGGGGACCTATGGTCTTGCTAACACAAAGCTTTGGACTCCCAAACCTATCACCATGGCTTGTTGCTGCCATCCTGTTTCATGGGGAGATTGAGGAGCTCTAACATGGTCAGGCTTCAGCATCTGCAGTGCTGAAGAGGACGGCTGGCAGCTGGTGCGGCCACCTGGGATGATGATCCCCGATGCTGATGGGGTCTATATGAGCCAACCTGTTTTGGGGCTGCTGTCCCTGCCCAGGCTGGACCTCTGCTTACCACAGCGCACTAACGGGTCTGTCTGTCTAAATTAAGTCGAATTCAGCAGTCCCGTTCCCAGGCGTTACACAATAACATTAAATCTAATGCCATCCCGTCAGCATTTATGACTTACCCCAGCCCCGAGGCCTGGGCGTGCGAGCTGCCAGAGCTCGCTGCTTCGACCCAGCCCCACCACGCCGTGTTGCCCCTCGGGGGCTCCAGTGGCCACCAGGGGCAAACTCAGGCGCGGGCCCAAGGCACCGCTGGCTCACAGCCACCCCCCAGCTGGCCCTGCCCGGCTGCTTACCCCCATGGCACCACAGGCCACGGATCCCCCCGCGTACAGCAAGCACAGCTGCCAGGTTAAAAAAGAAAGAAAAAAATCAGACAGAAAGCTTAAAGGCCTCATAGTCGCTGGCAAAGACCAAAAGCAAAGAAAAAGCAACCACTAAGTAATTAATTGAAAAATTATTGGCAGGCCAGGCCAGAGTGTTGCCGTTGCCGTTAATGATAAATGATAATAGGGCCAGTCAACACTATGCAGCAGGATAATCCAAACACACCCTCTAGAGTGAAAGCACAAAATGAGACATACTATTATCATAAATAGATTAATTAAATAGAAAGAGAACATTAAAGAACAGGGGGTTATTAGCGTGCAGGCAATAGCCTATTACAACAGTGAAGTTGATGAATGCAGGTAGCCAGGAATGCGGCGCACAGATACGGAAGCAGATAGAAGAAAAATGTTTCGGAAGCTACAATGCAATTACCTCCTCCTGTGGCTCCTCGGGTGGGAGCTGCTGGTTCCAGGGGCTGTGCGACTCCACTGCTTAGCCAGGAGTTTTCTGTCTGCATGAATCTGAAGGTCAAGGGCAGAACTTGGCCAAAATGTGGCTAGACTTTTCCACCTGCCTGTGAAACGTAGCTACCTGATAGGAAGCTTCTCAGTTCGTGCTGAGAAATGACTTACGACACGCAGCAGGGAGTTAATAAAGTTTCAGAGAGAAACACTTTGAAAAATGATCAAATGTCACGGTTTATTCTTAATAAGAGTTTTCCTGGTGAAAATAATGCTGCTGTTCCCAACAGCAGTTTGTTTCTTGACTGTACATTTCCCATCAGGAAAAATGTTTGCCATTCAGAAATATTCAACAAAGCTCCATACTAGATGCATGCAACAAATAACACGTGTAAATACAGAGTTACCAAAAGAAATCTCAGCAATGTTGCGTGCACAGCTGACATGACAGAAATACCGATATATATAAAAATTGAAGAGGGTTACGCCCTTACGTGATAGTCATCAGCCACCGTTCCTCACCAATCTTCTACAAACTCATGGAGTGCTCTACAACCAGGAAAGATGGATGTATTTTCTCCCATGGAGAAAACAGAAAGACATGCATTTCTTTCTGAGATGAAACAAAGTTTCATTAGTTCACACCCAGCTTAATTTGGGAAAACTCTCCATGTGCAAAGGCTGTCCACAAAAGTCCTGATCCTCCTCATCTCCTTGGGGGAACTGGGAATAGTGCTGTGGTCCTCCAGGGACATTCACAGCTTGGACGGAGCGGGATTTAACCCCAAACCCTCCACTTCCAGTATGCCCAGAGGGGAGGGGAAGGGGCCCTGGCAAGGTCTGTGCAAGCTTTATTCCCCATTTAGGAGGAGTCGCGCCAACGGGGGGTACTGCAGATTCCGCGGTCCTGCAGAAACCTGGGACTTTATTCTAGGAACAAACTCGGTGCAGCGGGCGCGATCTACGTTAACAGCAGAACAACGTAGTTATAATGCTGTGAATAATATTAATATTTGCACTGGAGTACAGCACCATTTCTGACAGGCTCTTGGGGATTCCACTTATATTAATGGAGATCAGGCAGTTTCTCTCCGTAATCTTGCCTTGCCCAGCGTTTCTCACTAGCTGTGAACAAGGGCTCAACATCCTCTCTTGCCAGAACTGGGCTCTGCAATGCAGAGCCAGAGGGAAAAAAAATGCATTAAACTTCCCCAAAATGTAACAAAAGAAGACTTCCAACCCCTATAAAATTGGCTTATTTCCTAAAGCAGAGTCAGAGCAAAATAAAGTGAAAACATGCTTCTGAAGCTTGTATGATACACGGATGCTTTAAAAGCAGTATGCTGCCATAGCCTATCATTATTAGTATCACAGCAGAAATACAGCAGAAATCAGGACCCTCCCTGATGACAGAGAGCCTGCATGGCCTTTATGGATACGTATATATTTACATAAACATACACATACACATGCTTTTAAAATAGATGTAACTTGTAACATAGCACACCATAAATGCCCAGAGAGTTTACCACACGCCACAGAAATACATCACCCAGGCAGTTTTAATCTTATCTTTAATTCTCTTTTTACCTTCTGCAGAATTTATGAAAAGATAGCGGAGACGCACAGTATCTCATCAGATATTTATTTATTCATTTAAAATATTAATATGGGAGAATCCCATCACAATATTGCCAAGCGGGAAGCACCAGACAGAAGCGGAAATTTATTGTAAACCAGTCTACGTGGCTGTGCAATACCTTGCTGACATCTTTCCGGGTTTTATTTCCCCACTTTTTTGAAGCCAGCTGAGGGGAAATCTTCAAGCGCTTTCTGGTCTGGCAAGACAAATTGATTTGTGCTGACATTTGGAGGGATTTTTTGCAAAAGCTTCTGCCTGGCATGGATTCAGAATGAGACCAAGACCTCTGGTTTCAGCCTCTTCAATTTTTGAGCCCTCACCTGGAGAGGTCTCCAAGCAGGAAAGCTTTGCTGAGCATGCTGAATATTTGCCCCCTCACCATCTGACCCCTTACCTTGAAAAGGACGTGAACCTTTTTAGAGAGACAGGGAAAAGTGAGATGTTTCACCAGGGAGAGGATCCCTGCTCTTAAATTTCTCTAGAGGACGCTACTCACTGGTCCACGTTCCTTGTGTAATGCATTGAAAACTGATTTCCCCCAAATCAAAGCACTCGGAATCAGCAGCCTCATTCAAAAACATTGCTCACAAACTTTAGGTGACCCTATGTTGCCTTGCAGCTCCCCGTGGAAAGCCCTTTTTGCCCAGACCGGCTGTGGCACCCATCTCCCTTATGTGTACAAATTCACCCGTAAGAGCCCGCTGGTTTCTGCTCAAGCCCTTTTGGCGAGACCCTGGCATCTTGGCCGAGGATCCCTCCTACACCTTTGCTTCTGCATCCAAAGGCAGCGGTGATGCCGACGAGGGCGGCAGCAGAGCACCTCAGAAAAGCTGATCCTTGCAGCAGAGCAAAAGCCATCAGGAGCAGGGGAAATCTGTACATACTCCATTTGAGCAGGAAATCCTTTTGCCTAATTCAGTAAGCATGAGAGCAAACGTCTTTCACTCAGAAGGGGGATAGAAAACGTAGCTTTAAGCAATTAACACGATAGCAAATGTCCCTAGCATTGCCCCATATGGCGTGTAATTTAAATCATCTATCTTGTTCTCTATAAATGCTGCTAAAATTGATACATGACAATTTTAAAGCCAACTGAAGTTTAATTAATGTAAATTGCCTCAACATCTGAGATTTAAAAAATAGAAAAAAAATAATTAGGATCGAATCAAACATGTCCCACTCATGCTGAGCCATGCAAGGTAAAATTGGGGGAAAAAAAAAATTATGACATATGTTGAAAGTGCAGCTTTTCCCCTTACTTAAGTAACAATGTTGGGAGATGGTTCTCATTTCTCCTTGCAGGACACCTCTGAAAGGTGTTCCCAACTTGTGCAAACACGGCTTGCACAGGTAAATCGGTATTAGCCAGGGAACACTGAGAGTACACACACATGCAACTCAAACAGCAGCAAAATCTCTGTCTTTCTGATACTATGTGACAGGTTCCAGAGAAATCCCAGGGAAAACAGAAGCCCTGGGCAGCATTTCCCGCAGGTACAAACCCCTATTTCTCAGTGTCTGACCTACAAATGGCCCCAAACTGAAGTATCTGAGAGCAGCAGCTCCACGATGGCTTGTCACCTTTACAGCCAGCTGGCCAGAGTGGTGGAACCTGTCCCTGCAATTTTTATTATGATTTTATTTATAATTATTATAAGGGTATGGGGAACATTTACTATCCACTTCCTACTGTGAGAATATTGCGTATAAGTGAACGAATGAAAGTGCATAGCCAGGGCAATTCACACAACCGAAATCTGCACCCTGTAGCTAAAATGGAAAAGGCAGGAATTATGCAGGATACCTGAATCGCTCCCTTAGATTGCAGCAGATTATTTGCTTGTAGCACGGCCTTCCTGGGCTCTCTGCTTCCCCTTTCTCTTAAATATTTGTTCTATACCCCACGTTGTGAAAGGAAACCCTCTTCAAGGTGTAGCCAGCCATAGGGGTCTTATGACAGTAAGGATAGAAGTGACCCCAGGTATTTCTAACTCTAAACACCAGACCAAGCAGAAAATAAGCAAAAACGAAAAGGTGCATCTGCCCTTACAAGAGCGCATCTGCAATTACAAGAGAATGCTAGAAACCCTGCATTTGCCTGTCTAGTTATGACATTTTAATTTAAGCTTTCCCTCTGTTTCAGAACGCACATTTGCCATGTATTCTCTAAAACTATACATATTTATTTATCAAGCTTTTGAGAGCAGATACAGTTCCCTGAAATAAAGATTGCTCTGAATGACTGAAATGTCCCTTAATTGCTGTATCAGTCCTCCCACATGTACTCTAAACTATGAGCTGGTTTAATTTCCAAGGTACAACAATATGGCCTGTAGCTCTTGTTTGCAGGAACAATAAATACTGTCCTAACCAGTTTCCCATAAGAGTTTGAATTTACGGGAGGAAAAATAAGAGCAGAATCAGCCCAAGAAACAAAATTTGCAACCTCCATTCTGCTTTCATTCTTCCAAGCAACACATTTCTACACGTCATATTACTGAAGGTATTGCTGCTGCAGTATGCCTTATGTGGGGTAGAATGTATTTAATTCAGTATGTAATTATTATTATTAATGCAACTAAGCTTAGTGTAACAGTTTCCCTTATCTGCATGGTAAAATATGGTTCTCTGGTGAAATGTACAGCCCTTTAAATCTGTCTTGCATCAGGATTGCTATCGATTTGAAGAGGATTTTGTCTGAGTGCATTATGTTATTACTAATGATTAATCAGCATATGCTGCAACTCCCCTTGAATGGCTGCAAGTTCTTAAAATTGAAATTCAAATGAAAATAGTTGCCAGATTTTGATTGGTTTGGTTTTTTGTTTTGGTTTGGTTTTGTTTGAAACTAAAACAAAGCTATGAGCTGGAGAGAAACATCTCCTTTAACAACTAAAATGTTTACATTTGCCTGAGCAGAAAAACCAGTGCCTCATTTTTTGCCAATATTGGCTGAATTTTTCAAGTCCACTGCTGCGATCGTAGAAGATTCAGCCCAAATACATCTGCTGCACAAGTGAAGCAGATTTTCTAGAAAGCTATTTAATAACTCAGAATGATTTCGAGGCAGATTATTGGTTTCGCTACAAGCTTGGACATAATGAATGTACACCTATGAAGGTACAAATTACTGTATGCTCTTGTCTTTCATTAATGACCAGGTTTGCTCTAGCAAAATGTAGGTCATTTCGTTCCTTCTTGCTTCCCTCACTGTCAAGTTCACAAGCAGCCGTTTTCTCAAGCCGTCTCCTCTGTGGCCATTTGCATTTTGCTCCAGTCCCCAGATCTTCAGCTGCGAGAATATTAACACTGCCTATCATGTGCAAGGGAGAACAGTATATTCCCTACTTCAAGATTAATTTAAAAGCATCCACTTTTGACAAGGTAAATAATCTTGCTTAATATTGACTAGCAAATGCTGACAGTTATTTATAAAGGGGAGAATAAAATGCAGAGTGACTGTGAGCAGACAGGGCTGGCGCGTACACACGAACTCATCTTAAATATCAACACCAGCACTCCTGACAGCCCTTGGAAATGAAAACTTCAGGGTGCTAGTCTTCACTGCCAGAATATTTTTTGAAAAAGTGTGTGTATGCACGTTAGAGGCAGATAAAGCTCCCTAAGAGCACAAGACTATCACGCCCTCTGTTTCTATTAAAAAGAACAAATCGCCCACTACTCCGTGCATTTGCTTTTTATTCTGCCTGGCACAAGAGAACGAGGCGCAGTCGCATGTGGCGGAGCCAGATTTTTCCCTCTTCCTCCCCCCAAATCAAAACAAATTTACAAAGACAAAAGGAAGGCTTCTAGTGCTTGGTATTCACCCTTAGCCACCCATGTATCACACATAATTAGCAAGTTAAACCTACAAATTAGATGTCGTAATTTGGTAATTACGCCACAATCTGGTACTTTTTAACCTCTTTTTGCCCGAATGAGAACATTCCCCGTTATCTTTTCCTATCGCAAAACACCGTCCAGTCAGCTGCCTGTACTGCTGATTTTTCTTTCCAAAGTGAAAAGTTCAGGAAAGTTGAAAATATGCGAGTTTGAAGTGCTTGCTGTTTTTGTTCTGCTTTGCTTCGGGTCCACAGCCAGGACTCTCAGAAAAAGTTGTATTTAAAATGCTCACGCATTACAGCGAGTATACATTTTACCTCTGTGCGCACACAATATAAGAAGTAAACTCTTTAAAATACACAAAACAAAGAAGTTTTGCTTACAGAGGATGGTGGTTATAAATGTCTAAAAAAACCCTACTTCTTTTATTCTACTGCTGAAACATCCAGATTCTTTCTGCGCAGTGACACCAGCATTGTATTTATTTACAGCTGTCAAAGCAGAGCTCTAAAATATTTGTTCCCATTAAACATGTAAGGACTGGACCGACTCTTAAAAAATGCCTCCACCCTCTCAAAGGAGCTTCCCAGAATAAGAAGCGAGTTCAATGAGTTCTTCAGAAAAAAATGTGCACAGCTATTATGGGCAAGGTCAGGAGCTGCAGGAAAACCACGGCAGCACAAACAGCAGCAGACAAGAATCCCCGTTTGAGGAATCGTTCATTTTCCCTGACTTTTTAATCAGCCCTTTGTGAGCACCTCTTGAGTCCCTCCAGTTCCTAATCAGTGAGCGCGATGGAGAAGTGGATGCTAGATGTATTTACGTATTTTTTCCTGCATTTAAAAATCGTCCCAAATGCTAGAATGAAAAAGGAAAGGAGGAAAGCTTTACATTGAAACCCAAAGCTTTAATGTAGGGGGGGGATGTGGGGAGCAGGAGGAAGTCTTAAAAATTACGTGCAAATGCCGGTAACACGAGTAGCCACGGGGTGCCAAACACTCCTGATCTTCTGCTTATTTCCTGCTGCATTTGCTATCAACATCATTATTATGCCTCGACTGTGGCTCTGACAGGGGAAGGTACTCAAGCAAGCACCTAATTTTAAGCACAGGAGAATTCCCAAAGGGATTAATGGTGCAAAGAAATATTTGGCGGCAGCGCTCGCCCTCCCAGACCCTAAATGTTGATTCTCACCGTGTCCTGCGGAGCTTCCCATAGGGATAGTTTATTTAAACAAAGGTTTGAAAACGAAATAATTGCCCTTTCATGTCTTCCCCTGCCACACCTCTTGTCAGAGCACCGGGCTCCGAGGATCTCTCGGTTCCTATTGCCGGTTATGCGGTTTGGATGGTGATATATGGAATACAAGTAGTGCAATGGATCTCTTTTTAAATACTGGCGTTAACGAGCAAATATTAACTAACCTGAGTACGGCATTTAAAATTGCTCTGGATCTATCAATATAATTAGCAATACAATTAATATTTTTGCCTACTTTTTCAAGTCTGCAAACTGGGAAAAGTGGCTGAAAGGCTTTGCTCTTTTCACTCAATGGCACTATCGAAAAACGCTCGTTCATTCCTTTGATGAAGTCTCTAATGGCACAAGTAAATCAAGGTCAGTTTTCCCAAATCATGGCATAAAACCTGATAAATAACTGACACCACTTTCTTTACAACACTTTAAATGAGCTATTTCCCAAAACGTCAGGAACCATAGTAGGAATCAAAAGAAGTCAAATGATAAAGTAAGCTTTTGCCTGATTAAACCACTCGAGAAAATGTTTACGGAAAGGTTTTAAAAAAAAAGCTTCAAGGAAACATTCCACTGCTTTGCAGTGTACATTTTTAGTTCCAGGTTAATGGAATTGTGCTGCTGGAAGTTATTGTTTTTTTCCTCACACACTTCAGTCTGATATCTTAGGATGGTTTTTAATGCCAAGTGTTGGCTTTATGGAGGAAATTTTTGAAAACAGAAGGCAAACCTGGTCATAAATAACATTAATGCATTTAGCACTGCTCCGGCTTTTCCCTTCAAAGCACTATCGTTTTAATCTACAGAATCACCCAAAGCTGCCGTGATCGGCATTAACTGGCATGCCAATACACGGCAACGGACAATATTTGCCGTTTCTTTTAAAATGATTATCATCGGTCCCCTGGTAACAAGGAGGAAAAGAAATATCCACCCTGAAGTCAGCGTGAAAATGAAACCCAACACAGAAGAGAAGCTGTCATATTTGATTTACGGATTACAGAAGTCTGAGCTACCTGCTGGGGAGTCCGCGATAATGAGAGGGGAGAGAATTTCGACAATTTTTTCAAAAGCTTCTGAGTGACTGAATAAGCTTCCCTGAAACTCGGTGGGTCCCAGGACCCCAAGGAGCTGCTTCCTTTTGAAAAGTTTCCCCTCTATCAACTCCCATTTTCAGCAGCAGCATTTTCCCATGTGCTTTGCTGCAGTGCAGACAGCCGCGAAAGGATAAGCCGCTAAAGAAAAATGAAATATTTGGCTGAGAAAATGCTTTAGAAGTCAGTCCTCCTGCAAATATAGTGCAAAACTAATCATCTCCTCTTAGCTAAATAGTTTCATCCTCTTTGTTGTGGGCATCTCTCTTCCCTCCTGTGGCTCCTGTAGCTTCCTAAAACTCTCCACATCTCAGGTTCCGAAAATTTCCTGCATTTCTCCTTTGGTGACCTGCTCCAGAATGTCAAAATCTGAGCCCATTTTTGCAACTCACAGAAAGCAGATGCAGAAAGTATAAGAAAAACTAAGACGTGCACAGATTTAATTACTCAATATTTTGGACGCATCAGGACTGAAATAACTCAGGAGTGCAGTCCCAACAACTTCACGCAATTTTGCTGCAATGGGGATTTTTATCTCCGCTTTTCTGTGCTATTTCCGCGGAGAGCGGGGTTTGCATGTATCAAAACCCCACCAAAGCGTCGATGTGCTGCCGGTGCCTTTCAGCAGACCTGCCACGGTCCCCAGCCAGGGGGGAGGCGGGAGGGAAGGGACCCCCGTCCCTCATGACTAAAACATGAGCCGCAGCCCCACGGCCAGCAGTTACCCACCGGAGACCCCGCGTACCGCGGCGTTTTGCTGGCGCGGGAAGTGCTCTCGCCTGAGGTGGCTTTTGTGGGGGCCATGTTTGCGTGCAAACCCTCACTTACAGCAACACGGGGAGGCCGAGCTGATGTTCATACGAGTGTAAACTTACAGCGAAAGGCTCGAGCTGCCGGAGACGTTACAGCACTGCAGCCAGTCAGCGTGGCGAGCTGCCTCATCTTTTATTGAAGCCCGCTCCTCAGAGGAGAGCTAAAAATTCACTCGACGCCGTCGGGAAAGTGTCTGTTTTGGCTGCAGAGAATGGTTCCCGATCACGGAAAGATAAAAACATCAAAATAAGCTAATAGGGATATGCCTTGAAATTCGGTCCCAGCGGGCGGAGGGCTGGGTTTCTCAGGGACGCATTAAGCACGGCTTAGGGCATCGTGGCACGCAGGCGTGCTGCAGCCAAGCATCCAGAAAGGCTACTCAGCAAGGGGAAAAAAAGGAGGAAAAAAAAAAAGAATAAGAAAAAATGCCCCTCTCTTCTTTGCTAATTCCCCAGCCAAGGGGCAAGGAGCAGCTGCCAAGCCAGATCAAATCTGCCAGGGATGAGGGATGGGTGCCAGCTCCAGCAAGGAATCTGGATCAGCTCCCTCCTGCCATGCCCCCCAAAACCCTGTTGCTCCCCTGCTCACATAGTTACTCTGCTTGCCCTTACGAACCCTTTAATGTACCTCTTAACACTGAGATTTATCCTCCTTCTCCTTTTCTTCTTTCAGATACCATCTCAGCTGAGAGGCTGACATCGCACGAATATGAACTTTTAGGAAGCAGAGCTCATGCATGAAGTTTTGAGCCCACTGCCTGATTTCAAGCAGTTTGTCCCTTCTGTTCTTGTATCCTACAAGTTTCCTGCAAACTGGTACTGCAAGAAAAGAGAGCCCTTAACTGTGTCTCTGTTGATGGAAAGATGTCAAAAGCACTCACCCCTTATTCAACACAACAATGGGAGAGAAATGGATTTGATTTCACTGGGCTCTGCTAGTTCTGTGCCAACACATCTTGTTTTTCCAAACCCAGTGCCTATTTCCCCAGTCCCACAGCAGATCCATTACACCAGGGACCACTTTTAAGCACCAAGCTTGCTCTCCAGCACTGGGTTTCTTAGTTTAGTAGTACAAACTGGGTCTAGCGAATGATGCTGCCTGATGCTTTGCTGGTAAGCAAGAAGATCAAGCCTCTCCACGGAGCAGCTTCCTATCTAAGCAGACATAATCACATCAATATATGTGCTGTAGTGGTTAAAATGAGAATAGGGGAAAGAAAAGTTAAGATCAGACTTCTAAACCACAGTCAAGTAACCTGCTAGCCATTAATGTGCAGTGCTTTTTTTTGTAAGCTGATCTAACTCACGAGCAGGCTTCTTGATTATATTTACCCAACTGACCTACTTAAAAAGATCATATAATAAAATGCCCTGCCAGAACAAAGTACAAAAGGCTGACAAAATATGTTACAGCAGTGTGGCTTTCTTAGCTCAGTGCTCACTGTGCATCACCCTGAGCTCTCCCTAGCACTTATCAAGTGTCCCACCATTTCATTATTGCAAGGTGAAAAATCATGCACCAGTATTTTCAATACTTTAAGATGGTATCTAGGACCACACAGAAGAGTTAGATCAGATAGCCCCAAAGCAGACGTTAGTGAGCGAATCTGCCCACTATCAACCCAATAGTACTCATTTTCAAAAGTAAATTGACACTAATTCTTTGTGCCTGTCAGTCTGCCTGATTTTTATTGGACTCTGCTGGATTTTGAAAGAGAAAAGCCCTATCTCCTTGCAATGCCTATGTCTGCTCTTATGGCCTTCTCACAGCGAGCTCCAAAATGAAATGTTTTCAAGCTTTTATTCCACCAATTATCCTCTATCTTTACAATTAGCCATGTAAAAACAGACTGAAAATACCCAGACTGGCAACTTCACCCACATTGCCGCCTGTATCTTTCACTAACACTGCTGCCTTCGCTAGCAGCAGGATGTAACAGACAGCGTTTTCTGCTCCCAGTTGTGCCATATTAGGCCTGCACATGCCCCCTTTTTCTTTTATTATTGCAAGAAGGCACATGATACTGAAACTAACTGCCACCTCCAGCGATGCTCTCCCTTGCAGACATGCCACGATGATTCAATGGGCTTCCCTGTTTGCTTTTCCATCCTCAGGTGGAAAGCGCTCTATATGTGATTATGATTATTTTCCTGGCTTCTACAGCAGTATTACTTGCAATAGCCTCTGTAAAGCCCTCTGAGCTCTGCCAGCTTACGCCAGCCGAGGACCTGGACCAGATTATCCCTAAAACTGCTACGAAAGCCAAGTATGGACGATGAAACAGAAGTACAAATAGAGCTGTTTCTCCCTTCAGCCATAAAACAACATTTCCAATCCTGAAAACACACCATCATGAGGTTTTTAATAAAATATATATATATATTTCAAACAATTTTAATTGCCTTTTGATTTATTCGCACTGTGCCATATTTTCAAAGCTTTTCTCTGAGGACCTGGGCAAACATTTGCTTTATGGTCAAGAAAGCTGGGGTTCTGGAGGACTTGGAGTTTGCTAAGTCCCATGACTTGCAAGAAGATCTCCAGAGCCAGCCACAAGGCTAACGCTTACCAACAGCACAGAAAGGGAAATACCACCAGTGCAGCCCACCAGCCAAAAGCCTGGCAGCAAGAAACCTTGCCAAAACACGCAATGCCCAAAGGCTTGCAAACCCAGCCCAAGCTGCCCGTAATGACCCACGTCCAGAGGGAGGTGGACAGGACATGGCATCTCCCATCTCCTTAGCATTGTAGTCTTCCTTTTATTTATTTCAGAAGAATGACTTCTGCAAAATCTCCATCACGGAAAATGAAGGAAGTACTGGTGACACCTCCTGGAAAACTGAAAAACCTCCTAGATCCCTTGGAAATAAAACGATGCCTCTATCATACTCTTGCCCATTCTTTTAATTCTTGCTAAAGGATATTTGTGTAGATACAGAAGTCAAGGTTAAAAAAAGCATATAATGAGGAGAAAAAATATTATTACTACAGTTTGCAATTTGTTTCAGATCTTGTTCTTCCACGCTACATTCTTCTTATTTTCTCTACACAAGAAAATTAATTAAAAGTGAATTCTTCCACGCTCGTCAAACTCTCCTCTGCCAAGGCAGCATTTTCCAGGCCTCCCCCCAGTCACTGGGCAGCCCATGACTGAGCACAGGGGCGAAGGGAAGCGGAGGAAAACCAAGGAGCTGCCTTGCCCTGTTAGGCTACAGCTACGCCAAGTATGTCCCTGCGGTCACCCCCATGCGACCCACCGCTGTCGTAAGACTCCCTTTATAAATATACACTTGTATTTGCCTATATACATCAAGTTTTTGGGTGAGTCTCCCTCCTCACCTGACTCCCTGATGCGTCCCAGATGCTGTTTTCTGTCAGTCTCTCAGTTTTTCAACACAGCATTGATAGCACCATGTATTAAAAATTTGTGAGGCAGCCCCTCAAATCCAGAAGTAAAACTCGAATTGTTTCATTGAAAGTATGACATGCTTATGTTCTCATTCATTTTCTAATTTTGCATAATTTCTTTCCCATTTTCAAGCTCGTGTCTGCAGCTGTGTGCACAAGAAACACCAGGTTATACGTGCAAGTTGACACTTCTCTTGAAGAAAGATGCATGTTTCGGAGAGGAGCCTGGTCAGAAGCACCAACTATTTGGTGCTTGTCCTTGTCCTTTTAGCTCTTGTCTGCTGCTGAACCTCCCAAGGCTCAATTCACCCCCTGAGGAGAGAAAATGTTAGCTGGAAATCTCAGAGCAGAGATCAGAGGATGGGAAATGTGATCCTGGCCCTTTCACACCCTTTCAGGCCAGACACGAATGACTCCTCGAGACGCAGGAGGACTGAGCCCACCAATTGATGCATTTGTCATGCAACCAGGAGCTCTGCTAAATAGATCCGTTTTTAATTTCTGTTTTGCTGATTTTATTTCTTTCGCTTCAGAAAAATGTTCTTGTCCTTCCCTGCAAGCGCATGCACATTATTTATTTATCACCCTATGAATATCAATTTGGTTCCTGTCCATAATTAAACTCTGCTGCTCTACATCAAATATACTATGTCCCACTCCCTCCAATGTCCTCACCGCCCCACTAGGGACGTGCTAGCACAAGTCCTGCAAAAAGGATGCTCCTTTTTGGGCATCCTGTGGACCCAAAGCCACCTCTATGGCTGCTGCCACAGCCAGACTTCCCCTCCTGGGCTCCCAGCACATCTTCCCCTCCTGATTTTCAAGTGTTTTCAGAGTCGGGTATTTCAAGACGGATCTGTACTTGCAGTTTTGTAAAGTTTTCCAAATTTGTCAACTCCACCTTCTTTCCAGCTATCTCAAAGGGGAAGAACCCGCAGTCCAGGTCTGAATCTGTTGGGGTTATTATTTGTTTCATCCTGAAAACAACAGCATCAGGCAACTGATTGAACACTGAGATGGGAGGCCTGAGAGCAGAACTGGTAATCTTGCCCCAATAAGTATTTCATTAGAGGGATTAGTTGGTCCCGTTAGAGTTACAAACATAACAAAATACTATTAAAGGGGAAAAGTTGGGGGGGCTGATTTGTGCTACTCAACTCTTTTTGGAGAGAAAAAAGAAAAAAAAAAAGAAAAAATGAGAACTTTTTTTATCCCCAAACATTTGCAGCTGTGGAAGGGACCTGAGTGGGGAATGTGTTATTTGCCTGTTTTCAGGTGTTTTGGGGCCTGCTCGCTGGTCCAGTTCTATTAATGCTGCCCTTGGGCAAGAGCAATGTATCTTCTTTTCCTGGGAGCTGAGCTCTTTAGTGTCCCAGATATGTCCCAAAATTTCCACGTGCGCCAAAATGGGGACTGAGGTATCGAGCCCCCTCCCGAGAGCCACCACAGGCCCAAGAGCAGCTGCCCTTCCCTCCAGTGGTATCTGCAGCCAAAAAAACGGGCTGCAACAGCTCTTTGTGTGGGTGCTCACCACATCAGAAAACAACCTGTTCAGCTCCTTATTGCTTTCCTCATTCCCTCCTCATCAGTGTTGATTTACAAGCTCCTGGCTGTATGTTATCCCTCAGATGGAAGAGCGCAGAATGAACGATTTCGGCGGAGTTTGTGCTCGACATTTTGCAGCTCGTACTTTGACATATGATCAGAGCGGGTAAGCAGAAAACACAAAGCTGCAGCACCTGTTTATTGTGAGCAAGCTGTCCTCTCCACTTCAGCTTTTCTATTTATGTCCCAGCATACAACATGTCAAGCCACATGGATTAGAAATTAAACTGTAAATGAGCCTTTTCCATTTCCTGCCTAAGTAAGGATTAGCATATTTTAAAACGTGCTCAGGGGTTTTGCACTTTCTGTAATGAAACCTGTTCAAACAGATAATTGATACGCAGCCACTAAATAAACATCAAAGACTGGAGGAACAATGTTCTCTCTTCTTATTTTTTTTTATAAATAAATTATTCTCCTCTCCTCGGTGAACATCTCCTGGTGACACTAGCCATTGCAGTGGGCGGTCTCCACGACAAAGTTGGAGCAGGCAGAAAAGCAGACCAAGTGCCTGAGCCTGAGCACGAAATACTGCAACCCTCCAGGAGCATGGCAGAGAGGGGAAAGAGCATCCAAGCAGCACCTTGTCTGAAAAAAAATCTTCTGTCTGAAATATTTCTGAAAAAAACATACTGTGGCAGGGAGGGAAAGCCCCCTGTCTCCTTGCAGGTGGCACCTCCAAACCAAACAGGCACGGCTTTGCAGAGGCACACAAGCCAAGGACACCTCTTGTTGGGTTTTGTCACTGTTATGCTCTCCCTTCAACCAAACAGTTTTTGCCACCTCCAGCCTGCCAGACCCCAATGCCACCCCCTGCAAATGTCTTCTGTACACGAGCTCACTCAACAACTCAAAGGCAATTACCCAAATAACACTTCGTACCAAATAACTCAGGTTGAGCCTAATGAGTTTGTGAGTGCATGAACAAACACGGTCTATCACATGGGGAACGGGGCACCTGCTGGGCCACCATGTCCTCCGCTTGGCCCAATTCCAATATTTAATTAATCTGTCATCTTTCGTTACATCGCTATGAGGCATGTAAATATATTCCAAGTCCCACATCTAGCGAAACAATGACAGAGCACCGACAGAAACCTTGGCGCTTTGGTCCTGATGGTTTCTAAATATCTGTTTCAATTCAAAGGCACTTCAGCCTCCAGTTAAAATGGGATGGCCAGCCAAGATTATTAGCTTGAATATAGCAATGAAGCATTTGTTCTTCAGTTTTTTAGGTGACAATGCACAGAAACAGATGAATTACCATCTGACTGTAGTTTAGAATAGAAATAGAAACATTACACATTTAGTTCAAAATTAAGTAACAATAATAGCTCCCTTAAAAAATAAAATAACTCTAAAGCTGGGCATCTCTGAAATCCCTATTAGTAGACACAGAGTAAGAACCTTCCTGGGAAAGAATTAATTTCCCCCACAGGCTGAACCCATGTGCAATGTGGCCAGCAAACAAGGCAGGAGCTATTTGGAGAAGGGGAAAGGGTTTGAGGGCTGTAACGTTCTGCGTGGAAGCAGAGGCACAGATCATGAATTTGCAGATGTCGGCTTGCTTAGAGACAGCACACACCAGATGACAGTCGTGGCAGGTGAAAAAGCACATATTGCCTTTCAAAATGCAAAGAAGGGCTTAATGTGATTTGTGGGGGAGGTTTTTTTTTTTTATTTTTCATCAGAAAGTGTCTGCTGTTCTGTCACTAATGCTACAGCCCTAGCTGCTGTGATCACATCGTTCAAATGCATGGCTGTGCTACCTCCACCCCCAGTCTAATGGTGTGAGAACCACAACAGTGGCTTTAGGATACCCTCGCCACCGTTTCAAACTCTTCACCTTAAGTTAGATGGGTACAAATTCATCCCTTTGAAAAAGAATACGTGAAGGGACAATTTTCTTGTTGAAGGTGGAAAATTGAAGAGAAAGCACCAACAGATCTGGTCAGATTCTCACTAGCTGGGCAACATCAAGCCCCATGTGTCCAAAGAATGGTGTCCAAAGAAAGGTGGCACTAGACAGGCTGATAGTCATGTTGTATATAAACAACTTTTGAATACCTCTATTAACAGTGATCCCATTTCTTCTTTCAGGAAGGAAAACATCTCCAAGGTGTGTCTTTTAGGTATACACAAAAAAGACACATGTTTTAAGCTCAGACAACATGATCCCGTCCTTCACAGCAATGATGCACCCTGAAAGTCTGCCCTTCAGAAACACTTATTTCACTCAGAAGTATCTTCCTCTCGGATGTCCCTGTGCACAATAAGTGGAGCGTACTCTACATCCAGCAAAGCACACGTGTGATTTAGGAGTCAATTACCATTCGTGGTGGTGAAGGAGCTTCAGGAGCGTACTTTCATACACCACTGACCAAGCAGCCAGTTGGAAATCCACTAGCATGAAGAGAAGCTGAGCTACGAGAAATCCAACCATGGTGCGTTAGGGATTTGTGCAGCATGAGCCATGACCAAAAGCCCATAAGGAGTCACCACGCTATCCTACGGCACAAGTGGACACCTTGCAGACTCACCTCTGCAACAAGTGTTCCCCTATCAATGCCCGGACTCCTTCTCTCTCAAAAAATAAAGTAAAATAAAATAAAATTCAAAGTGATCTCTAAACAACGTCTTAACTCAAATGGAAGGCACAGCTGCTAGGACTAGTATCAAAATCCTATTAATTAATGAGAATATGATCTATTTTAGTATAAACCCACACAGCTAAACTTCAGGGCAAAAGTCAGGACAAAATAAGCACCTGCCATCACTGCAGAGCAATTGTTTTTCCCTTATTTCCTGCTCCAGCCAAAATCTGGGAAAATTAATGCTTTGTTTTTGACCCAAGGTCAAGCAAGTGTTTAAACAAAGAGATTGTTTTTATTTTATGATTATAATCACCTTAGAACTTGTCTCTCTGGAGAACATCATGCAGGTACCTATGGGATTTAGTTGAAAGCAGCAGCAGCTCAGAAGGGGTTAATCCAAGATGCAGAGGTTAAAACCTGGCTTGCTGACAGATCACACAAAAGCCATTTGGTGTGTTATGCTTTCAGTGGTTACTTAAAGGAAATTACATACAATTAACTCACCATAGCTATCTTGCTTTATGCTAATTAAACGTCTGAACACTTATTTTAATATAAGTTTTTTAAAAATGAGCACAAGTTCAGGGTATTTTTTTATTAGAAGGCAGCAATACCATGTTTATTACTTATGCAAATTCCCTTAATTATACCCTAACTAGGTTATCTTATTTATTGCATTTCAATCCTTCTAAGAGTCACTAGCTCTTTAATTAAGTTGAGAGAGCAAGAGGTGTCTTGTTAATTGTAAATTAAATAGACTTAAATAGACAATAGATTGCAAATGGTAGATTTACTTTTAAGTGCTATCGAGGAGTTGCTGGAAGGCCTGAGAGTGCTTTGTACCATCTGCCTCGGCTTGTCGGCAAAAAGGAAACCAGTCGAACCCTACTTCTTTTGCTCCGGAGAGATTCCAGCACACAAGTGGCCTGTCAGCCTTCCAATGGCTTTTCAATGAAGATTTGAGTAAGAGGGAGAAACAAAAAAATCCCTCCTGTCAATCCAGGACTGTGACAATGCCATGAGCAGTGCAGACAGCCTCACAAAAAGTGAATCACAGAATCACAGAACCATTTAGGTTGGAAAAGACCTCCAAGATCACCTAGTCCAACCTATGTCCTCCACTAAACCATGTCACTAAGCTCTACATCTACACGTTTTTTGAAGACCTCCAGGGATGGCGACTCAACCACTTCCCTGGGCAGCCTGTTCCAATGCTGTGAAGCTCAACTTTGAACATGAATTCCTTAAATTTTCTGTGGGAGATCTGCAGGTAGCCATCACATGGACTGCCATGGTTCACCCAGTACCAGTAGACCAGACCACAGCAAGTTCACCTTTTTGTCCACAACCTACTTCCTATGCTTTAAAAAGATCTCAGGGATGCTCTGAATTATAGATGCATTAAAAGATGCACATTCTTACATGCCTATATGATATTGTTGGCATCAGCTGTGAGACCAATGAATCAGATACATTTACATACCTAGAAATAAATTATTGTTAAAAGCCATTACTGTTAGTCATTACCACTAATGTCTCACTGTTGCCACAAAGACGACCAGGACTATTATTCTGAACTAGGGCAAAGTGTATACCATGTATGTGCTTTTACTTCCAAATTAGAAGTCAAATTGATCATCTATGCCATTAGGAGTTATGGCTCATGGAATTTTATCATTCCTATAATGCGCTGTGAAAATGCAATAAGGGAATAAAACAGAATGGCAACTTACAGTAATTCTTTATGAAACGCAACAATATTGAATGTGTCTAGAGTGTATTGATAAACAGATCTATTGTAACAACCAGTGGATATTATGATCGCACTAGTGTTAATCTTCATATGGCCAATTTTCCTCATGGTACATTGGGGAAGCTGGATGCACAAATCCCATTAACCTAAATGGGAAGTGAGGGCAGACCCATGCCTGGCGTAAATCAGTGTACCTTCTCAAAGTCAGCAGGCCTACAGCAACTTACACAGGCTCAGACACATCCCTTGGCATCTCCTCCTCCAGACTTCACGTCTGCGTAACACAGACAGAAGGAAGCACTGGTGTGAATTGGGAATACCTTCAACGTTTACTGAACGGTGTTAAAAGTAATGAATACATACGTTAAAATACCACAGCTTAAGATATTTCTAAATGTATTCACTTGATGTAAAGAAACACTCTGCTTCAGAGGGATGGATAAGCTGAGGAGCAATAAGCCTGTTTCTGCCTATCAAGATATAAACGAACCCATACCTCAGAAGGCACAGAGTGCATATGTAGTTGTGCCTGTGAAGGGCTCGTACAACCCCTCAAGGAAGATATGACCAAGCAAAAGTAGTCAAGAGCAGACAGACACTGTGCACAAATCTATTCCTCAGCGTTTATTGCACAGGGGAATTTCCACCATCGGTACCCATGGAGATAGGGGCCGGGGGGAGTATAGGTCAGTGTTTTGCAAACTATTTTCTGAATAATTGCTGAATCTTCATAGCCCACTTGTGGCTACTAGTGAACAGTGAGCCTGCATGTCTTTGGGCAACTCACTGTAGAGATTTCTCTGTAGCACTGAGAGGAGAAACAACCCTGTGATGACTTATTAACATTCACAGCCACACAAATAAATGGGCTACTTGTCATAGCAGACAAACAAGAGAACAACAACCTTGACATCATGTCTTAATTCAGCAGTGAATGCAGCATCTGCCCTGTAGAGGAAAGGAGCTATTGCTTCATAGATGTTTATATAGCATCTAAAAAAAGTTTTCAGGTTGAGAAGCGGTCATGCCTGGGAGCATCAGTAACAGAAGACCCACGTGAAACATTAGCCATTGGCACTAATGGAAGTGGAGGTGTTTTTCTGAGACTTCTGGAGGTATAAAGCCCATGGCTGGAGAAAGCAGCCCTGTCCACAATTGTCTCTCACTCCTCCCAGCGCTCCCCAAAATCCAGCCCTTGCCTTTCCCTAAGGAAGTGCCGCGGCTGGCACCATCACAACATTGGGACCTACCTACCCTGGCGTGCGGACACTCTGGGGCAGGGCTGGGCCAGCGCTCATGGATGTGTCCCACCACAATTCTGACCTGGACAACATTTCCCACATATCCATAAAAGGTGGTATTGCATTTTCTAGCCTTTTTTTTTTTTTTTTTTCCAGCTACTGTTTGAGCTCTTATTTGGGGAGGATTGTGAAAAGGAAGAGACGACAGCTCTGTCAGACATGCGATTTTCAAGCTGACAGTTTCCCTTTCATTTTAAGGAGCTGAAAAACATTTCTAGTGTCAGACAGATTGAGTTTTAACAACATGACAAACAGACCCATTTGTTGATCTCAAGTCCTCGCTATCCATCTTCAATTAACATGGTAAAAAGGTGGCTTGCATCCAGTGTCAGACATTTGTATAAGCAGCACATGCCCTCGCAGTTGGAATCAATGTTTGCCATTGATAGATTGGGAAGGATAATTTATGGTATGACACTGGGCTCACATAATCACAGGAAATCACATACCCTGTGAAAATCTCTCTCTCAAAATCCCAAAGTCCCTCTAAGATTCATAACAAAAAAAAAAACCAAAAAAAAAGTAATCATGATATTTTAAGGGAATATAAACAAAATTTACTGTGAATAACCATGAAAAAATGCAGCTGATTTTGGAGCCAGTATAGAGCACCACAGTGATGTTCCTAATGCAGATGTGCCAAGGCCATTTCTGTCCAGGACCTGTTCACGACAAGCCATTTTGATTTGATTTCTCTCTTACTTCCTGATAAAATTAGGAATGGCTGGTTCTAATTTAAAACCTCCTTACAACATGTGAGTTTTCACGTAGCAAGAAAAGAAAGACAGAAAACCGAGTACATTTCACAAGAAAGAAAATAACTCATCGGGAAGATTTTGGGTTTCGTACAATAATAGCCTGTGCAGAAGCTTCGGGAGCTTTGTGCAAACCATATGTGCAAAGTACAAACACTAGAAGAATGAAATATCATGAACTGTAATCTAGATAGTGACACTGCAGATTGGAAAGATGACTTTAATGGTACTATTGACTGCAAAACAACTGCAGCTTAAATGCCATTTAAGATTAAGGTTCTTATTTGATAGTTAAAACTGTAAATGGCCGAACTTTTCTGATGGAGTCAGCAAATTCTGAAATCTTATTTATTTTCAAAGACCTGAGGGCTTTGAAAGATAATTGGAAAGAATGCAATAGTCTAGTAACCTGTAGCAGCACAGAAGTGACAAATGCATACTCTAAATTGAGATTTTCTGTGAGCACAGACATTGAGGAACACTTTGTAGTTAACAAAAACTGTCCTCTTTTTTTGTACAATAGCAGTGACTTAACGACCATTTTAATATTAAAATCAAATCAAAATGGTGTTTAGCACATACGCTTGCCAACTGTCTTATACAGCAAATTGCACCATCTGAATATTCAAATCTCCCTGTTTTTCTCTGTATGCGGAAAATAAAATTTCAGACCAAAACGTTTTGAGCTGAGTCCAAGAGATGCTCATTAAACCAGCACTCCCAGTCACCAGTGCCCAAGCTGATGGTGGCTGTCCCTTCAGGATCAAATCCTGCCCCGTTGAGCTACCCTGAGGTCTCTGGGGATGATGTACCCCATGCTCAGGGGTGCCCGTCTCCTCCTAACCATCCGGCAGCCTCATCGGGTCAAGTAAACATGATTATTCTGCAACAGATGGCTACAACTGGTGGAAGGCAGATAAGCCTACACAGAACAGCCCTATGTAGACCTAAATCTTGTGATGCACGTGTTTAATTATTACCATAGAACATAACATTGACCAAGGGTTCATCTGACCCTGTCTCCAACGGTGGCCATAAGCTAACAGGCAGAAAACACAAAGAACAGGATGAGTATAGAAGAACCTTTCCCCAAGTGGCCTCCGAGCCTCTATCTACTTTCAGCCAAAGGGATTTCCTGAACCAGTTAATGTTTCTGGTTATCCAGTGGCCTCCAAACAATCTCTCATCCAATCACTTAGTTGCTTCTGAAAGAAATTCTGGACAAAATTCAAGAAAGCAGACACCAAGCAGGCAGGCTGAAGCAAAGCTTGGCTGAGCACAGACTAGTACTGACTGAGACCCTTGCAGATACGTGGCAGAACCATGAAGCACATAAGCTGAATAAATGAGAAGTTCGCAGTCTGTGTTCCTGGAGATGTGAAGACCTGGCTCGTCTTCAGAACTTGTGGTATTTTTAGACCAAAATGAAATGTAAGGAGAAGCATTAACCCCATTCAAAGAAGCACGCTGTCAGAGGCATCAAAATCAATACCAAAATAACCAGTTCAAGCTACAGAAAAATGCTAAAATGTAACTTCTGTTCACATTTAACTAATAAAGCTTCCAAAACCTAAGGACCATCGACTCAGCACAATGGGAAAAAGCTCCCTCCAGTGTACCACTGGACCACTCTCCAGCCATTTCTTCTCTATCCTGGCTTCCCTAATTCAAGATGCACTGCAATAGCTGGTGTAAACAATATTGTTATGTCTTTTCTATCCCCCTTTTTTCTTAACTGCATTGTCTGAACTTATCCTTCCATCAGAAGTTATTAATAAAATATACCAGGGAAAAACCTTGTTTCTACCCTATCTTACATACTTAACACAGCTCAACTGAACACCTAATCTGAACCACGGTAGCAAGTCATGCTGCCTCACCATATAATAAATTCTTATAAATTGCATGAATAAAATAAACAACAAGCGATACATCATGCAGACAGGACAAACTATTCAAGCCAGTTTACTGGTATTACACACCTAATCCCCAATTTGTCTTGTCTCAGTGGCTTGGTTTAACATTCAAAGGCGCAGATTATCAGATTGCTCTCACTGAGTTCAGTCGCAGTCCTTACAGCAGAGTGCTTAAGTTAGTTTTGGGTAACTCCATTTAAAAACCCAGACATCACCAATTAATTTTGGATCCAAACAAGAGATGCCTAGTATTTTCTTTCTGCAGAAGGGAATTCATATGGTTGGCAGCTTTAATTATCACATAGTAATTACGTAAAGCTCCTTCTTCCAAAGATGTGACCTTTCAAGAAACTCAGAATTTCAGATTTACGAGAACTTGCTGCATAGACTACTTCGTGGTCATCCCTGATCCTCTTATTTTAGATATATGATTTCCTCTCCTTTTAGTGCTCCCACTTGCTGCTTTTCACTATTGGAAAGGAGCCCTGTAACTGTGATTTCCTATGACCTTGAGGGTCTCCGAAAGCCTGTGCAAACTGCACATCTACATGTCTCCTCATCTGCTACACCTACTGCTAGGTCTGGGCTCATGCTGAGCCTGCTCCTGCCCCCCTTTTCTTTTAGGATGTTACCAACCAGTATGAAACAGGTGTAGAAGCAGACAGCGAGAGATGGAGAGGAAAGAGACGTCATTTATTAAGATGCTGCTGAAAAATAAAGAAATCTATTCTCTGCTTTCAGTGTGTGGCTGGTAAGTGGGAAAGCAACGTGGCTCATGACTCAGCCACGTGTCTGCAACACCCCAGCAAAGTTGGTTCCCTGTAACTCCTTCCTGCTGGACGACTGTCGTGGGAGCTGCCGCTCATGAGGCAGCTTAAAGAGCAGCTGGGGACGTGCATTTGTTGGACTCGGGTCAAGGCCAGGAGAGCAAGTGGGAGATGAAGAAGGAGGCTGACCGAGTGCCAAGAAGCAGGGGTGCTATTATCCCACGAGAGCGGGACATTCACCGCCGGCTTTTGTAACGCTACTGGGGTTGAGTCAAGCTGTCTCTCCTTCTTCTGAGATTTACAATCCCTAAGCGATGAATAGGCCAAGGAGCTCATTGTCCTGGACGACTACGTTGCCCCGAGTGAGGAGGAGGCACGTCACAAATGAATGGAGCACAAAGTCCAAACTCAGGGGAACGCCAGGGCTCACATCATGTTACTTGGTGCTCTGACATAAGTTATGGGCGAAGCACTGCGGTATTTTTTGCATCTCCCTGGTGCTAGTTTGCTCATTAAGCAGAGACAGAAATAAAACTCTTTTTCAACCCTGGAGGCAGATGGGGGGAACTTCCATAGCATTTTCCACCTGGGCACCAGCACGACAGTCAAAATGCAGCAGCCTTGTTTTGCAAAGACAGGGGCACCCATTTCCCTTGACTTGGGGCAGAGCCCCTGGGTGCTCCCTTCCCATAGTCAAGCAGGGGGTACCGCAGCACAGGGGTGTTTGGTGTGACATGGCACAACACAAGAAAGAGCACTATGTCTCTGTAAGCAAGAAGATACAGGCAACAGCAGAGACTGGCTGTTTTACAACACACTTACGTCTAAATATGAGAACAAAATGTTTCAATTACAGGTGTAACACCTGGCACTTACACCAGATACAAGCAAAACAAAAGCAAACAAACAAACATAAAAATCAAACAAACAAATTAAGGTAAACTGACCAGGCAAAACACATTTACTTGTGGGAGTGCATTTTGCAGTTTTTATGGATATGGATAGACTTCAAGACAGGCCAGCTTAGACTCTCCAGCACAGCACACAAAATAAATATACACATAATCAAGTACAAAAGGCATCCATAAAATTTCATTAGTAGTACTTAACTTAGGGCTACTGTGGCACTTATGAACAAACTCTTCATTTCATCTCCATCACAGGCAGAAGATCCCATCCCGTGGTTCTCCCATTTTGCCTAAAAACTTGCACAGACCTAGACCAACTATTTTCAAAGTAACAAGTTGTCTGTATTTGAAGATTTGAAGTCCATAAAGACCCATTGCATCTTCTGTGAAACTGTTCTGATGATTAATATATGACTGTTAAAAAAAAAAAATCAATCTAAAAAGTATACCTGGTCTCCACATTGAACTCCTCCAGCTTCAGCTTGCAGCTCCTGTCAATTAAAAAAACTTTTAGCATCTCGTAGCTGCTCTTCTGGTGAAGTGTATATGAAGTATGTACACCCCAGTATCGTGCTGCCTTTTAGCTTTCTCTTGACTGGTTTCAATCCCCAGCTGTCCTTGAGCACCTCACCAAAGGAGATTTATGAAGAGTTCTGCTGAATTTTGCCAAGAATAGGACTTTCCAGTAAGAATGACCAGATATCAGCTACGTTCTTTCTCCACCAGGAGAGGTGGCCTGGCTCGGAGCCTTGTTTCCATTTAAGAGAGGTCACACAAAGATTTGGAAAAGGGATTTTTCAGAGGAGAGCCCAGGCCAATGTCCTAGCCCACCTTGAGCTATAAGGTGTGGGGGACAAGGTTCGGGGAAGGGACAAAACAGAGAAACCCAAAAAGCGGCAGTGTAGAGAGGAGAAAGAGAGAAGCAAACTAAATCTAAGAAAGACTTTTTTTGCACATGCAGTCAGACAGTCTGAACTCCACGTGCCCCAAATGCAGGGCTGTTGACTGCTCTGGGGTGTAATGGGGGTCACAGGTTTTCATTTCATCTGACATCCATCCATCCTGGAGGAATCTTTGCAGTGAACATTGTATCAAACCAATATATTTCAGCGAAAAAAGTTGTTTTGACAAATCACTACTCTGCAGTGAAAAAATACCACCATTCAGAAAAGTTTCCCAAACAGTTCTTATCTAAACATGATTAGCAAAAGCCCCAACACTTAAAGACAGTTAAATTAAAAAAAAAGTTTGATATTACACTTTTCAAGCCTGGCAAAAACATTGCTTTACATAAATTAGCACACAATCCACATTTGCCAAGGCAAAAACATTCTACTGGTTTTGAAAGCAGGGTGAAGAACACAATAAAAAGTCCTGAAATTATTTATTGCCAAATTAATGTTGTTTCTTGGGTTGTCTGAGGGGCATTGCTCATCAGCTGATGGAGAAGATGCAATATGGTTTTCCAGTGACCATCACAGAGCTGACAGAGCGTTATGCATTGTCCAAAAAAGAAGAACAAAAACAAAAAACAGCCTGGAGAATTAAGCACCTCTGTGCTTTCCAATCTGCAGTAGTCTGATTTACAGGCTTTAATGAGTGGGCAGTGATGCCTACAAGTGTTGTCAAAGCCTTTAGGGTGGTGCAGGATGCCGTATATTAAGGTGCCCAAACATGGATTTGGAAGCTTAGTGGTACCCACCTGTTCTGCAAACTCCAGCCAAGAAATCCGGATCACATTCTGGTAATCCTGCAGGAAAAAAGAAACAAAACAACACATTGAGTTGATGAGCACCTCTGTCCATCACTAAGCCCGACACTTCTGTGCAGCATTGTTTTTCACAGTCCTCTTTCATCCATACCCGTTGTGCTCTCAGCTTCTCAGCCACACAACATCTTGACCGAATTTTGTTTCCTATTTGCAGTAAATACAACCAACCCAACTGCAATTTTTCTGTGTTCACGTGACCTACTGATACCGGGATTTCCTAAAAATCATGAGGAAATCAGGCACCAGGATCCCCATGACATATTACCCGATTTGGCAGTCTCTACCATTGTATCTCAAATTCACCTTCTGAAACTTTCTTCTCACACACACACTGGAATAAGCAAGTCATTAACCAAGACGCACTTGAATTTTGCTGCTTCCCAAGCACTCATTTTCTGCAGGATGGATTTTCAAAACCCTTCCCCACATTAGGAGCCTATTATCATTTCTGGACGTGACTGCATCACTGGACATTGGTTTCTCACAGAACAAGTCAGAGAGGCGGTATGTGATCATTTAAAGATGCTCACAGGGGCCAAACTCAATTTGCAAAAGCGGGGAAGAAAATTAAGTCACATTAATTTTTACTGACACGAGTTAATTTATGGAGATTTAAAATCATGAATGTGAAAAAGAAAAAGGATAAAAGGATACAGAATTAAAGTACAAGCTCTGCTTTAGCTAAATCAAGGTACTGAACTGGCAGTTGTGGTTACTGGGCTCCGTTTTCACTTGTGCCCCATGCAGGGTTGCAGGGCCACCTTCCACAAGGTACCTTCTGCTCCCCATTGCCATGCAATAGCCATAAATCCTATCTCCCCTTAGACTAGAAATCCCTCAGACAGAAATCATCTCTGCATGCTGTACAGCACCGAGCACAACGGCATCCTGCCTGCTTTAGACAACGGTGGAACATAATTATAAACAATGGTAAAAAAACGGCGCGTGGTGTCCTACACCTCCTCCCCAAAGCGTCAACAAATGCAAAGGAAAAGACCCCAGGATTGCTTGTAAAAGCATTATTTTCCAGCACAGAGTACTCCTCAAGGCCAACAAGTATCTGCCAGTTTAGAATCACAGAATCACAGAATTGTAGGGGTTGGAAGGGACCTCCAGAGATCATCGGGTCCAACACCAAAAAGCCTGCCTCCCTCTGAACCTTGCCACGGGGAACAGTGCCCACCATGGTGCAAAGACACCTCGGTCTTTCCCAGCAGAAATCCTCTATTTTCTCCCCCAGAGCAAGCACCCTGCATCTACTCTCAGTGAATTTAAGTTCTTCCAGACCCAGAAAGGTAAAGAGCCTGAATTACCTGATCCTCACCTACAGACTTCCAAGTGCAAAGAGCAAGAAGGATATCATCCAGTGGTAGATGGAAAGGGTAGAGATTTGTTTATAAGCTCTAGGAGTGTAAATCCACTTTCTTGATCTCTTTTGGCTCTAACTCCTTTGCCACTATGAGCTTGCTTTCTACCTTGGGAGCCTTTTTATTTTTTCTAGACAAATCTCATGAGATCACTGTGCTAACAGAAAGGATTTTTATTAAATCTAGCAACTCACAGTAGTGTCATAAGAGTGAAAAATATCAATCTACAGAGCATGAAAGTGAGGAAGAAGGGTGAATTGGAGGCAATTACAAAATGTTAATTTGACAGCAAAGGAACAACTTTTGAAGGAAAGAACAATATAAGGCTGACAAACACAAAAAGAAGAAAAAGCATAGCATGAGCTTACCAAAGAGAGATCATACAAGAATTAGTTGGTAGCTTTCTCTGAAAAGATAACTCATTTCTAGATAAAGGACATGCAAGAATGGAGTCTATTCAAACTTCAATAAAGCGTTGGTTATAATGCCACAAGGGAAATACTCAAAATGGAGAAAATGGGGATTAGCAGAGGGATTGAAAGCAGCTAAGAAATCAACTAAAAGGAAGGACAGCAACGGATTGCACTGGGGAGGAATGAACCAGTCTGGAAGGTAAAAAATGGTTTGGGGAATAATTTTCTGTATTATTTAAATTAATAGCCTCTGCATGACTTTTGGAGCTTGCCAATGTGATTTGCTGATGATACGAACTGCCACCCCACAGCAAAGTTGGAACATTTTGCAGCCAAAATTAGCTGGGGGGAAGCCTCGGGATGGAGCGGGGTCCATGGTGGTAATTTGGAATTGCTAACAAAAACATCACTTGATGCTTGAGATGACGGATGAAGAAGGCTCTGGAGGATGGGCTGATTGTGAAAGGGTTACAAAGCAGCAGTCTGAAAGTGCTGTGAAAAAGCCAAATCCGTGCAGCTGACAGTGAATGATGGATGGGAGTGCCATGGGGGGGGCACTGTACAAAGGCAGGGGAGGGGGCAAAGGTATGGACCAGGGCTACTTGAATGACAAGGTTAATGGCCAGCCCAGTTTAGGAGAAGAAACTAAAATAACTTTCTGTGTTTTGTGTAGCAAAACAAAAGTTGAGAGGGTCCATAGCTTCTCCTCATACTTATCTCACAGAAAAAGCCAAAGGTGGCTCTTTTAAATGGATATTTAAGTCAAGGAAAAAAAAAAAAAAACACATCAGTGCAAAGACTGTCATGCTTCTGTAGAAATGACTGCATTGGTACAATTAAGGCTGAGGCAACCTGCGCTGGCAATTGCTCATATGACCACTCAAAGATGAGGAACATGCTGCTGAAGGGGTAAAAGCTCTCACAAAACCATCACTCCCTTGCTGATCCCTCAGTCCTGAGCCACCCCGGGAGCCCTGCAAAACACTGACGAAGGCGAATGTGAGAACAAGACTGATAGCTGTACTGGGAACTGGAAAACATGAAACTCAATAAAGATATTAGTCTTAGGGAACAATATAATCTCTGCCCCTCGCTAACCTTGCCGTGTTTCACAGGCTATAAAGGACCTGGCTCTCATTTTCCTCCCAAAGATAAGACGCTTATCACTGGCTCTCCCTTTGCCAATGCTCCCACTATGCTATAGGCTGATGCCTATATATTATAGTATTTTCTTTCAAAGATACTCTAACTGGTACACATCCAATTGAACTTTCAGCAAATGTTCTTAGCTTTGAAATCTAACTTTGAGAAGGGCTTTTGCACCCAAAAACACTACTTTTTTCAAATATATTAGCCGGTTTAATGAAAGATGTGCTTAGTTGCCAGCATCCTTCGACCATCAGACGTGCCAACAAGACTTTCAGGCTACAGAAGGTAATATCTTGGGGTGTGCAAACTGAAATAGCCACGTGGTCATCCAGACAAAGATGCAGAATATTGTTGGAATTTCCTCATTTACCAAAAAACGCCCAACTGCTCATTGGAAAAGTTTTGAAGTGCCGATCACTAGATTTCCAGTGTGATAGACTTTTTTGTTTCAGATAGAGTTTTACAACAAAAACTGCTTCCTCCTATTACAGAGTACAGTAACTCCTCCAATGCTGCATGCACACACAGAGTTTAAAATAAAGCAATAAAAAGTGAGACAGCTAACAAGAAAACTCAAATCTAATGTTTTGAACTTCACCTCTCAGGAAAGGTTTGGGTTGCTTTCAAACTTGCAGTAATAAAACAGAGTAATAATCCTCCTTGGATGTGCAAAGCACAGCAGAAGCTTCAGATGCCAGCACTTATTTCGTGCTTCGTTGCATAGCCGTTGCTTCATTTCTTGTTATTTATGAAATTTCCCCCCATACATTTTGATGGTTTCCCCATGACCAAGTCTTCAGAGGAGCTGGTACAAATGTTCTGACTCAACAAGTCATCCTCATGAAATGTGAAGTTTCAAAGAAAATAAATAAATCGATTTCCATCCAAGAAAATGTCACTTCTGACAGGATGTTCAGTTTTTTGACTGATTAACTCAAGAATACTTGCAAACAAATTCTGGGGACTTTCTGTCTTCAAAAAACTGAAGAATAGAAAATTGGGGTTGTTTTCCTTCTACATGCTTGTATCTGGACAGAATCGCAGAAGGCCAAGAGAAGAAGGGGAAGCACAGACTAACTCCCCTCCCTCTCTCACAATGGGTTTCAGGCTGATCTTGACAGAAGTTAGAGGAGAAACATTAATTATCAGTAACTTGTAACTCTGAAATTGCCACTATTAACCACGACAAAAGAACAGAATGAAATGGATCCCACTTGTTGCACTATCCATTTTCCAACACTGGGTAAGTGCTGCAAAGGTGTGTAAAAAGGTAAGCAGCAAAACAAAGACACATATGAATTCTATAAATTTCCCTAACAGCAAAGAAAGAAGAGGGTGAACATCTCTAAAATGAAAGGACACAGAAGATAACAGGAACGGGATGTCTGGGGAGAGGGAAAACACCATTTCCTCCATTTCTCCTCCCCCTTCTGCTCACACGTGTTTAAGCAAGCACCAGAGATGTACCTAAGAGCGCAGCAGAAGATGTGGTTAAGTTACAACAGAGTCCCCGTGTCCTGGCTTTATGAGAAAGTTCATACGGGTACAACATTGCCACATGCAGGCCAGAGATACCTACCAGTGCTCATTCTTGAGGATGACTAGAAGAAATCTGCTTTTTTCCATGGCACAGCCTGGGATTTTGTGACATGTCGTTTCTGGGTATGCTGTTTAGCCAGGTTAGAACTGCTCAGTCATCCACCGGTTAAACCTGGATCAATACTAAGAGGGATTTACTACCTGCCTCAGTGCATAAATCTGCAGTGATTACAGCCTGTATCGGAAAATCTGGCACTTAGAGTGGAGTTTTTCTTCTTTCCACTGAGGAAGTAAACATTTTCCCCAAAATACCTTTTGCTAGAAAATTTAGCCTGCTTTTCTTAAGTTTATGATGTAAATGTACATATATTTACATTTCAAAAAACTTTCGTTAGTTCAGTTCGGGAGCACAGATTGGTTGCAAGCAGCTGGCGATACTGCATAGCGAAAAAAAAAAGACAGACAGAAAGAAAAATCAAACCAAGGATAACCAAGGATCAAACCAAGCAGTCGGTGCTTATTTAACACAGATTGGTATGTTGTAACTTCTCTTATTGGACAGATAACATGGACTCTTGTCCCCCGAAAAGCTGGATGGAGTGGCAAAGCATGCTCAGAAAGTCCCTCACCCCCAGTGCTGCCAATACAACCCTCAGTGCAACCGATGGGCGATTCCATGGGAAACACATTTAGACCAGTTTGGTCCTTTTTTTTTTATTTTTCCAATTGTGACACTTTCTCTTGCCATCTAAAGGTCTGTGGCACTGGCAGGAATTTTTCCCTTGACGGCAACTTGGGTCTGGATGAGGCTTTCCATTTTCAACTCTCTCTGCTATTATCTTCCCAGGGCAATACAGAGCCTTACATTTTCAGTTCAGCCAGGCATATAAGCAAGGGTGTTATTAAGCAAACGAACAGATTTCCCCCTCTCCTTACCACCACGAGAAGACTTAGGTAGATCTCCATCCCTTTGCCTGCAAAAGGTGGTTCACTACTGCTAGCCGGTCTCAGTGGATCGACCAAGAAAGTCAGGAGAAGACCCCAAAGTGGCTGACCAAAACCTCCCTCCTCTTAGTGTAACCACTGTGGTCCTCTGCAGATGGAGAGGAGGTCTTTGCTGACATTTTAACTTCCTTCCTGTTCCAAATCACTCCTAAGAGTTAACTTTCTCTGCCCAAAGTACAAATTAACATGCTGAAAAGACCGAATCTGATGGGATGGAAATGCCAGGTTTATCTACCGAGCTATTCCCCAACACATATTTGCAAACTGGCAGTTGCATAAGAGCAAAAGAAACCCTGAGAAGTGCGTGTGTGATAATCACAGCGTAATCATTGCTGATGAAACTTGATGTTCCTTCCATAATCGCTGTAATTTTAAGTGGATTGAGTGCCATTTAAGTGACAAGAGTGTTATGATGGATGAAATATATGCTTCCAAAGTTATATCAGCTTCTTTGACATTCATGGCATGGAATGCTTAGTGGCATTTCATGTTTGTAAATCTTCGGAAATAAGTTAAATATGTTAATTACCACTGGAAAAATCTCTCAAGCTGAAGTACTCAGTGACTGTATCACAGTTGTCGCTAGTGCTATATTCTCTTCTTCCTATTCACTAAGCAAGCATGACATCTTAGGTCAGGGATTACACTCAGGATTTGCATTTGCTTTGATGTTAGCCCTTCCAGGTAAGTCAGTAAGCGGGCACCCAGCTCACACCGGCTGCTCTTCCCCTCGCCCATATTTTGAGCACCCTGACCTGCTGGCTCTTCCTTTTGCATGCGTGGGCCGAGCACGGCAGGCTGCAGGTTTAAGCTCGTGTCTGGCTGTTACATGGGACAAGGATCCGGGACCAGAATCAGTGAAATGGCTACAGTGCTTTAATCCAAGCTCAGAAAATAAAGATCAGGAATGGGGGCACACCGAGCATCATCTGATAGCAGTCTGTGACATACAGCAGTCAAAACAGGTGACAGGATGAGGCCGGCATTACTGATGGCACGACGTTACTGTCAGGTTTGAGGTACAGTTTCCTGCATACAGGCAGAGATGGAGAGAAGCCACCACCAGCTGCCCATTTCTGCCCTCCTACTGCTGCAAACCCTCGGCAACACATTTACACCCCAAAATCATTTCCTGCCTAGCAATAAAAATCAGATTTTTCCAAATGTAATGTGAGACAGTTGATCTGAACCAGGAACAGAAGTTACCAGAACAGGGCAAACAATCAGGGTATTAAATAACTCAGCAATATATTCACTTTTTGGCATCTTGGCAACAATTTCAAAAATTATCCATGTGAGATTCCTGCAAGAATTGCAGGCAATGAACAACAGGAATGGTAGGTCAAGGCAATTGACTTCTTTAAAACTGAAACAGTCCTGTCTGAAAATGACTTGGGATATTATTTAACCATCTTAAAAACAGGTAAAAATATCAAAATGAAGTAGAACGTTTTGTAGATTAAACCTTCACAGACCCTCAGTGATTACTTTCCCTCCCCTCATTACTGGTTTCTTTAGAAGGCAAAATTACTTCATTTTACAAAACTGACACTCCCAACTTTTTATTTTTAAGTAAAGGCACAGAGAGCTAAGAGTGCGCTAGCCTGAGAGTGGAGGATATCTGACTGGCAGGTCAGACTGTTAATTCAACTCTTCCTTTCCTTGAGCTTTCCCGAAATTATCCTCAGCAGCGCAGCTCTCCTACCAGGGTGAGGAAAGTCAGGACAGAAAGCCATAATCCATTTTAAAGCAGCACATCAGGCACTGACCAGAAACACGGCTCGCCAAAGCCAGCCCATAGCACCGCCGCACGCAGTGACCTGAAACTCATGAAATGAACTCTTAATAAGTTAATGCACTTATTATTTGCTCTGTTGTCGTAACTGTCATCAGTTGTTAATTGCAAATTACGAGTTGTGATTCTGATTTTTGCGATCTGAGCTGAAAGACCCACTTGCCAGCAGCCTCACTAAATTCAGGCAGGCTCCAGGCAGGCAGAAGAGCCCAGGCACGTGGCCTGAACTGGGGACGAGGCCCCTGATACAGGACAGGGACTAAAAGCATCCTGGTTTGGCAAGGAAAAGCACATGCTTCACTTTGAATGCGAGCCCATTCCTAATTTTAAGCATACACTCAAGTGCTATGCCGAATTAAAGCCTTAAATCCCATCTTGCAAACTCTCAGGCACGTTACATTAAAGCAGCTTCATTGACATTGAGAGGATTTTTGTAACCTGAGGTAAACTACTCACGAGGATGTTTGCAGGATCGGGTCCTACCCAATTCTAGGCCAATGTAAGATTCGTAATCCTGATATTGCCTTCGGAATATTTCCTTTGTAGGCCGAACCCATTTCCATCAGATATAGACTACATTTTACGAGGAAAGTATTGGCCACTTTGATATGAAGAAAAACCCTCTGGGCTGTATCATTCCCTGTAATAAAATAAACTAAGATAGAAGTGAGATGGAAACCTGGAATCAGTAATGTGACCAAGCTGCACCGTAAAAGCTATTTACAGGCTTGAAATAATCAGATCAACGTGTAAGTCAGAAAGTTTTGCAGTTAAAGGCACAGATTTCGAAAACAGCTCCACACCAGAGTCAGCAAGAGGTTCCTAAATGAGCTCCGTCCCCATCTGAGGCTCATGTAGGGAATGACGAGATTACCTTATGGGCTCGGTGCTGCGTCCTCGCAGCTCCTGGTGCTTGGCATGGTGGCTGCTCGACGCTGAGCACTTCTGAAGACCCAAACGGGCCTGAAATGGCAGTCTGTGAACATTTTCCCCAGCAAAAACCACCCCTCCATCCCTCAGGTACAGCACTGCCCCACGCAGCAGGCAGATATATTTGACTGTGCTGGAACTAACAGGAAAGAAAAAAGTTCCCGTTGAAGGTTGTCATCACTAACGCAACCCTGTCTTCATTTGTGCTCCTAAGCCAAATCTTTGGACTTTCTAAGGCTGATGCAGCCACTTCATTTGCTCCATCTAGAAAGCAACACACCATCAGCTCAAAAATGGGTTTAATAATTTTAACAGGAATACCAGCTGAATAACCAGCCCTTTTATTATTATTATCTGAACACACACTGCAGATGCCAACATATTTCTGAGATGGCAGTAAAGAAATTGTTCCTGCATCTCGTACCGCGGAGTAGTTGCACTAAAAATGATAGAAGTACTTGCAAGACAGAGGGGTTCATATAGCTATGTGGTCCCAGGCACTCCTTAAGTTACCCCAAAATGTACTTCATTTGCAACATCTGATTAGGCCTATGGCTCCCGATGCAATACCTCAAAAGCTTAACACATAAAGGATTGCCAGATCTGGTTTTCTCAAGAAAAGTGTTATTTTGTGAGAAGACAGGAAGCACAGCATATGTGGCTCATGAGATATATTACTTTAAAAAAAAAAAAAAAGTTGAGAATACTTTAATGCAATGTGTCATTTTCCACAAGGATTTATCATAACTCTGCTAAAATCAGTGGGGACTTTGCCATTGACTTTAAGAGGGATAATATTTCACCCTGAGTTCTCCGATATTGATCTGATCAAGTTAAAGTTTCAACGTGTCATTTTCCTGTTTGTAAAAATGAAAAAAACAAAAAACAAAAACCAAGCCATTCCATTTTCATGAAGGTGGCTCGCCAAGACAATTTTCTAACTTCAAAGCTTTTTCATTCTAATCTGTTTCAGAAGCTAATGGCTTCATTTGATAATGTCCAAAAACTTATAAAAGAAGTCTCTTTTTAAGAAGATTCTCTTTAAGAAGGTTCTTAAAGGTATTTAAAAGTTGCACCACAATTTCTCCTCCATACCCGTACTTGGCTCCAGAGAGAGGGTCAAACACCCAAAACCAAGAAAAGAGATGATGAAAAATAATTCCCAAACAATCTGCAGAAAATGAAAGCTTAAAGAAAACAAGAATTTGAGGGAGATTAAAATGTTTTCGCTGAAAATTAAAAGTGTTAAACTATTCACTTTTGCTATTGTTACAGCAATGCAGCTGTAACAGTCTGCACTATGTGAGCAGGACTCATTGCTGCTGCGGGCTGGGCTCTCTGTACTGCTCCTAGATAGCATCACTCATGTTATTTCTGTAGAAAAAAAAACACCAAATATACTGAATTAAACATAAAATGATGCGACTAGTTTGGCCACCAACTGAGGAGGATTTTAAGAGAAAAGCTGATCAGAGATGCAAAAGGAGGAAAAATTAATGGCTTAGGTACACCTTCTTAAGCAGGAACGCTATTGCCTCTGCTTGCTTGAGATTCAGGCGAATTTCAGAAGCTTTAGTGTAACCATAGAGAGGACAAGGGGCTTTTCTGTATGACTTAATGGTGTTCAGTAGCCAGCCACCACAGGCACTCAAATCTTTAAAGCTCCTTAAACACGAAAATAAGTTCTGGCAAAACATCCCTCTTTCCCCACTCCGGTCTCATTTATAACTCAAACACTGCCATCAGGATACCGAAATGGGGGAGCCCCCAGGAAACCTGTAATAGTCCCAGTAAAATCCTCCATGGCATCGTCAGGCAGAAATTGCCAGGTGAGAAGCTGCACGATAAACTGGACGAGGAGCCTGACTGTGCCATGTTGTTTGCACCAGAAGGAGAAGGAAGAATCTCGCTAGGGTGAGAGGAACAGAAATGATAAGCGGACTGCCTGAAATACTGGCCCGCACGCGGCAGCGCTGCTTGAAGCCTGTTGAGGATTTTCCAGCTTGTCTGGTGAGTGAGGCTGGCGCGCGCAGCGCTCCAGCTGGTGAAAAACCTGCGGCTTCGCTTAGCAAAAAAACACCGCGGTTCGGAAATTTGCTTCTGTGGCAGAAAAAAAGGAGAGAGTCCTTTTGAAAGCTTTCATTACAAGACGTGAGGCAGAGCTCCCTGAGCTGGCAGCAGCCTCCTAATTAATCAGTGTAAGGGTGGTGGAAATTCTGGCACAAGTCCCTGCTCTGCCTTGCTTACCCCTGGAGGTTTTGACCTGGAAATGGAAAAAATTGGAACTTCCCCCCACTTCATCTCTCCCAAGTCAGGTAAACTCAGAATAACCAAGCTTTTTATAAAATCTAATTTAAAAACTTGCACACAAACCATGCACGCACACGATACAGGTTCTCCCTCAAAGCCATGCAGAAGAGTTTTCAGGATAGTGCATTGGGACTGACATGAGAGCTGAATGCTGCAAAACCAAGTAGGGAAAGAGAGAGAGGAAGAAAGAGGGAGGGATGGCTTGTACAGAAAGCATTTTCTGAGCAGGAAACCAAGAATCCAGCCCAAGTGTGCTATTAGTCTCCTGTGCCCACACGGCTGAGGAAGCGCTTTCTGGAAGCGGCAGAGCCTCGAAACATCAGAAGCATTTTAATTTTGCAATTAAAAGCCTTCCAAAATAAGCCATCACTGTTTATATCAAAGTCACTTCTTTCAAATGTGGATTTTCTCTTGGATTTCCTATGCTATTTACAAACAACAACATAAAAAAAGAGAGACATTTTTCAAGCCTGGCTTGAATGTTTTCTGTTTCAAGATAAAAACACACCATGGCACCCATTTATATATACACTCGTATAACTGCTCTCTGGAATTCAGTTTAATTCTGCCCTTGCTTTTAATAACTCTTTAGATAACAGAAGTTTCTCATTTCAACTGTGCCTCACTTTAGAGTCCCATTATTTCCTCTTGGCCATAAGATTTTTGTTTTTAATATACTGCTACTTTTCAACTGCCTTTCTGGGCCTCGGGCTTTGGCAAAATTCGGCTGTGATTAACAATATGCTGTTCACTTGCCCTCCACCCTTGGATGTGTTGAGCTCAGATTTTTTGTTTCCAGTCTTCACCATGTTAGCTTTTTTTTTTTTTAAGCAAGTCATCTAACTCTGCTCTGAATGCGACAATACTTTACAAACCTAGGAAGCAGTTTATTTATTTTTCACCTTGAGGTACACTTCACCCTTTGAGATTATTAAGCACGGTGGCTATCATGTGTTTGGCTAGTGTTCAGACGATGCAGTATTCAACAAACTCATAAGATTTTTCCCAGGCAAGCTGAAATCATATCGGCCAGCTCTCACAGCCTCCAGCACTTCTTGTGACTTCTTGCCACACATTTTTATTGGCCTTTTCAAAAGCAGATCAGTATCAGCAGCCCTGTAATTTCAGAGAAAAATGAATCGAAGAGAAGGGATGTGCAAGCCTGGAGCCATGGGCACCACCAAGCTGCTGTGCTGCTGTTGGGCAACCGAGCCCTGTGCTCCCCGATCAGCATTTTGGCTGCAACAGAAAAATCAGAGCAGGAAGACGAGGAGAACCCCCAGAAAATGAATTAATTTACCCACCATCAGGAGGGGTCAGGTTAAAAACAAATCTTGGTCCCATTTTCTGTTTGCTCTCAGGCTCCACCTGGGTCTTCTAGTGGAGGGCAGGCACCTGGAAGCCCTCCTCTCACATCCTTGGGGCCTCCTCGCAAGCAGGGCAGAAAATCCCACTCATCCCTAGGTCTCAAGCCTACTAAGAGCAGGGTATATCCAGACTGCCAAAATCAAAACGGGTTCTTTGCTTAGGACATAGTTTTTGGGGAAAGGAGCTGCTCCCTCTGAACTTTCCTACCTCTACAGCACGCTCTGTGAAGTTGGCTGCTCCTGCTCATTCTGCTTCCAATAAACCCGTCTGACTTCGTGTGACATCCAGTACAAACCTCTTTTTCCTCTTTTTTCCTCTCCCCTTTCTCTTTTGCCCATAAATCAAAGAAGAAAGGATCAAATGGACAAAACAACAAAGTGGTAAAGTGCTCACTTTGGGGTTGTAGCCAATCTAATTAATTTTTCATTTAGGTCTGATGTATTAGAGGCCAATCAATCAGGGATTATGTTTACAGAGTTGTAGAAAGAGGAGACCAAGTCCTCATTTGTTGTCTGGGCTGTCCAAATTAGTCAGTTAAATGATCCTAAGGGAGATCATAAAGGATATGAATAGGTTCTTGTAAGTACCTTTCTTTTAATTACAGACCAAACAGTCAACACTTCCCGCAGTCCTTGACTTCCCGCCTGAAGGGCAGACCTGGCTTCTTGGAAGCCAGATGGACCATGGTGACTCCTGCCACCTACCTTTGGGACAGTGCAGAGTTACCTCATCCCCAGAGCATCAGAATATCCCCTCGGGCTCGGGCTGTGTATCCAGCTGGAGCTGGCATCCAGTGAGTCTCCCTACCCGCAGTGGGCTCCAGTCCTCCTTAATTCTTAGAGAGCGCAAGAAGGGGTATAATTGCAATCAGACCATTTGCAGGACCATCTCTGCTTCCAAAAAGGGTACACAGAGGTTTTAAGGGAATCAGAATCAAATCTGATTGTGCGGTATTTTCATCTTGTAATTCAAACTTCTTTTGAGGGTGATTTAGCAGATTGTATCCACAACAGTCATGTCAGTGCTTTGCTATTTCAGCCTCCACTACTTGACTTTAAAGTACACTGTCAACACAGGCTGTTGGGGCTTATTCCCCAAAAAGTGTATGACTTTTGCAAGGCACCTGTTTTGTCTCTTATAATTAGCTAGGCTACAGAGACAGCGTATGGCTCTTACAATATTAATGGTCCTTAATAGCAACGAGTCAATACAGTGACAACCAAGTAGACAGATGGCTCCAAATGACCTGATAAACACAGGAGGAAGACAAGAGGAAGAGAGAGACTCACTTGGTTATTCTGATGTGACCTTTTCCTACAGTCATTTCACGTGGCGAGTTCCCAAGGACATGTTTAGACCCGAGGTGACCAGCACTGAAAAGTCACTTTCTGTGTTCAAAAGCCAAGCTGGATGCGGGGCTCCTGCTGACTTACGCTGCTCGGGCAGGGGCGATACGTGGCAAGTCCGAAGGCAGCTCCTCTGCCTCGCCAGCGGTGAAATGCACACCTAGCGCCCACGACACCTGCATGGCACAACAGATGCAAGACACAATAACTACAGCTGTAATTGTTCAGGACAGAAGCAACCCTGATTGCTGCAAATATTTCAACCTCTTTATATCATTATGACTTTGAAATTTCAGCAGTTTACTCCATAAAATCTCAAATTAGCAAAAAGCTCAGTACATTAAGGCAGCTTTGACCTAGAATTTCATTCCTTAGCCTTCCTTTTCACCTGCCACAGCAACATATTTGCTTGCAATACAGTGTGTTTCCATTTTTGTAAGTTTATGGAGTGCTATCATTTTGTGCATGAGCTATACTTGGTATCTCAGGGAATTGAGGGCACAAGGAGCAATAAATAACACAGAAATAGAGAGGAGATTGGGCCTTTTTTTTTATATGATGGATTTTTATATATGAGAGCAGAGCTTGAGAGTGCTCAGATTTGGCTTTTATTACAAGCTCACTGACTAGCCACCCTAAAAACATGAAAAGCAGAGAGCAGAATAGCCTCAAATAGCTGCATCCCAATGCCACCCATAACCTGCACAGATACATTCCAGATATATTGGCACATAATGCCATCCCATTCCAGCCTTGTCAGACTGGAGCCCTCTGTCCTTCTGCAAGGCAGAGTCCAATCTGAATCAGTTCAAGCTGATGCAGAGCAGCTCTTGTATGGAGAAACCCGGACCTGAGAGGGTCTAAAGCTTTTATAGAAAATGCCTGGACGCCTAATTGCTCTAAGTACTGTGGAAAATAAGAAAACTGGTGAGATTTTCTCAAATGACCAATTTTATTGGATTCAAATCAGCTTTTCAAGCAAGGTGACTGTACTTGTTGTAAAAAGATAATTTACATTCTTTGAAAATATGGTCAAATACCATCACTGAAGCCAAGCTGCCTTGAAAATCTAATGCCTACAGACACACCAAAACCACAGAGCTTTCAACACTGCGGCTGACAAACCCAGACTTAGAACAGAAAAATCCATTTAAGAACAGCCATACTCACATAAAGCGCGGCGTGCAGCACCAACACCAAGGGTCAAAGCACATTTTGATTTTAGAAAAGTTGCTCTGGATCAGTAGATGACATGCTCCTGTGTTTTGTGCAACTACTTACTTCTTATTTATAAGAACTGAGTGTAGGCAAAGCCTGCCCCCGTTGCCCCTGAGGAGAAAGCCAGTTGGCCCTTCCTGACAATTAGCCCAGGGAGGCAGACAGGGAATAACTGCAATTATTCTGGCAGGAAAAGGTAGGAAAGGTTGGGACCAGAGACCACTCAGAAGGGAACAGACAAAAAGAGTTGTGCTCGAAGGGATGGTGATGTGGTGGCACGATGCATTTACCCTGAGCTTGCAGTGCTTGTTCTTTTATTTTTGTTTTTTGTAGATGCAAAGGTGCCTCTCCAGCTTAGGTGAACATGCAGTAAAGCATCCCAGCTGGTCCCAGACTCGAGGCCAAGTTGTATTTGTGCCCCAAAACCGGACCTGGTGTGATAAAAGAGTTGTTGCTGGTGGACTCATCAGTATTGAGGCAAGCACAATATGTGCTTATCCCTCTATTGCTTCATTCTGAATATTACAAACTAGAAATGGAGGATCATTTGGTACCGACTGGCTGCTACTGTCAAAAACCCCTCTTGGACAGCTCTTGGCTGGAAATTTTGTGTAAATGTCTGCTTTTATTGTCAGACTGTTTATTGACAGCAAAATCCTTTCTGAGGAAAGAAAGTTCTTGATAAATATCCATTGATTTAAAAAAAGAAAAAAGAAAAAAAGACTTTCTGAAACTATTGACATCTCCCATTTTAAAATAAAAAAAAAATACTTTTCCAATCTTTAACGCCTTTCCTTTTAGATTTTTTAAAATGTTTTAAAATAAATTGTTAAAAAAAAAACAGCTAACATTCTCCAAGTGTATGAAGATGACATATTTTACTAGATCTGGTCTAGTATTTTGGTTGGCTCCAAGTTTTAGGGCACTCTATCCTAAGCTGGGGCAGACCATTTTTGAAAGCTCCCTTGGGAACAGAAAGCTGTTTCTAACCCAGCTTCACCTTAAGAACCCAACTTGCCATCCAAAACAAAGATGAAGCCATATTTCTACAAACCACAGGAGACCTAGCCTCATAAACCACACCCGGTGAACCCCCCAGGATGTTTAAGCAAATGGAGGAGGAGCAGCTTCTCCTTGCCTGCTAAGCACCAGCCACAGGCAAAAGCCCATCAGTAGTTAGCTTTCCTTGCTGGCTTGGGCTGGAAAACAAGGAATTGGGTAATTCAACCCTGCTCTGCTGGCCATAATGAACAATCGTATGGTTTTCCACCACTAAACGTATGTGATGGAACCTGATCTATGCGTAGGAGTAAAGGCCCTGCAGCAGATGGGAATGTCTTTTGTGCTTACGCAGGTCCATCCACATGACCATTTGTCTGGCAGGGGAAAAATGTGAATCCACTGTTCCTCCGTGCAAAGCAATGGCTGCTCAAAATCACGCTGGTGGAGAGCTGTGCCATGATGCCATGCAGTTTGGTGTCTGCCATAATAGGATTCACGATGAGATGGGTGGTTATCAGTTCCCAAAACCATAGCAGAAATCCCTACGGGCTGTAATGAGCAATCTTCTTCCAGTCATGTTGGAGCTGTAATGCTGTATATGGGATTTAGTCTTTTAATTACCAGTCTGGAATAAAGCTTTAATCCAGTGTTCCTGTTCCTCAAAAGAAACTGCTTTTTGAAGTGACATAAATCCGCATTGTTAGGCTGAGGAAGTTACTTTAATCCTCAAGCATTTATACTACCTTTTTCTATACGACAAAAATAATTGATTACAATAAAGCACACACACACACACACAAAAAGAAACAGTTGGCAGAATATTAACTCCCTGCCATTTGTGAAGCTATTGATCAAAAATGCTAAGGTGCCAGTAAAAAGTCAATCCAGCTCTTCCTGGCAAGAGCTGTCAGCACTGTCTTGAAAAGCAGCAGTTTCTTATCTCTGCACGTGGGACCGTGCGGGATGGGAACTAGACGCAGTTGTCAGAGCAAGCGCTTTGTGATCCTTGCTTTGCTTTGTGCCTCGCACCCTCTCTTCTGGCAGAGCAGTTGGGTATCTCCCAGAAAACCCTTTCGGCAGCTACCTAGATCCCTTCCCTGTCTTGCAGTCACTTTTGCTGGGGAGAACATTAGGGCCACACGATCCTTAATTACTAGACACTGAAATAATCAGTTGCACAAAACGCAGGAACACGTCATCTACCAACTCAAAGCAACTTTTTCCTGCCTCATCTCCTCTTAATTTTTTAGCAGGCTGGCCCACAGCTCACCAAGCCCTGGCGTGCCAAGGAGACTTGGAGCAGGCCTGGTGCAGGGAAGTATGGGGCAGGGCTGGTGCAAGTGCTGCACTCCAGCCTGCAGAATGGGTCAAATGGAGTGGTGGGGACTCGGAGGCTACAAGTTATGAAAGAGGATGTCTGGATAAACTCTTTGGTACGCAGCACCTCGCTGGTTGGCGTGCAGAAGATGACGAGGAGCCGATGGAGGTGGACCCTCCAGAAGATGAGTTTGAACCTATGGAGGTTGACCCACCTCCAGCAAAGGTGGCAGGACACACAGTGGAGGAGTCAGTGCAGCAGGCCTGCACATCTCCCAGCCACCAACAGAGGAATTATGGAGCTTCAGGTGTTGTTTGAGCCCTTCCTTGCTACCATGCACCAACCTCCCCCTGGCTCTGGGGCCCTGGGGTCTCTTCTGCACAGAGTCCTGAGGGAGATGGGAGGAGAGGGCCTGGCTTCCTCGGGGCTCTTGCACAGGGGTGACAGCACGAGCCCGTCACAGGGCCACCAAGGCCACTGAGGACCTGGTGGTAGGTTTTACACAGCCTGAGGGGATTGCTGACTGAATGTGTGGCTGAAGATGGACCTACTGCCCCATGGCCCTGAAGCCCAGGAACTTACTCGTCTTGACAATAAACAAACAGCAAAGGCTCAGTTCTGAAAAATTTGAGTTTTTCACACCGGCCAGGTCAGAACGTCAAGCAGGCTGTGTGCGTCTGGTAGGACGGCTGAGTGATGTTTCTGACACAGCACCTCACGCAGCTGCCCACACTCAGCACGTCATGGCTCTTTAGTTATGATTTTAAGTAGAAAGCTGCAAAACTTTCTTTCTCATAATGGCATCTGACACCACACAAAACTAAATTGTTTCTGGACACGTTTGCCTACCACTCTTTCATCATGACTGTTCAATCCATATGAAACGAGAACAGGAAGGAAAAAATGCCAAGCAGATGAAAGGAAGAAGGAAAACCATTCCACAGTATGCTAACCCACTTCAATATTCAATATAGAAAAGAAATTGCTACCCACCACGAGCAGATGTTCCTTACAGCTCATAAGCACCCATCTAACATTAAGTCCCTGGTCATATACACACTTGCTTACAGCTTTGATCTCTATCATTACCCATATGAGTAATTTCAGCTACTTAAAATAAAACCTATAAAGAAGCACCTGTTGTTATTTGCATTCAAGCAGCACAAACAGATTGCAGGTAGGGATCATGGCTCAGCAGTACTAAGACATGTACACACACACTGAAAAATGGATCAGTCTCCAAGAGCTGTGAGCTGTAAGTTTTTCTCTTCGGTTCCCATAGCAAAATGGACTTTGTCTCATATATCACAGGCTCATCCACCCTAAACAAGTTCAAAGGACCTCGTCTCCAGTGCTACTTGAAATAGTCAAGTAAACTGAAAAGCCCTCAAAACACCTTCAAGTTCCTATGTAGAATTTCCCAAAGCACCTGGTTCACACACATCCTACTGTGTCATCTGGCTCTCTACTGCTAATGCCTATTTGAAAACAATCCCTGATTTTAATTAAACTGGATCTCACATAATGTATCTGTGCACCAGCCACAGCATACTTCCTGACCTAATGGGTATTTGTTTGGTAAGGTAACAAAATAACTGTGTTTTTGCAAGTGCTCAGCAGTACTACAGCCCCAGGGACGTCCAAAGGATCAAGCGTGCAGCAGCTCCTAAGATCTGGTCTGTGCCTACCTGAGAGCTGAGCTCCCAAAAGGCCAGACCCAATCAGGACCATCAGATAAATCTGATGGTCCTCAATTCTTACCCAGACTATATGAAGAAAGCTGAACTCCCATTAAGCTAGACACGCATATTTCATACACTTGCGCTTTATACATTTTTCAACAGAAGAAGCAGCCTCTCCTATTGCTAAAACAGTTTTCAAAGCCAGCCTTTAAGGAATGAGAATTTGGACAAAGGAAGCACGTTTCAAGCAGTTCACCATATGCAACCTGTCATCAGAAGTGATGGATTAACCAGAACATACATTTCTTTGACAGCATAGCTTGAAGGGCTTGGTGAGCCCAACTTCTTTTCCCCTCAATCATGCTGGCCTACATGAGAGATTTCTTTTTTCCTCCCTTATCCACATTTACATCCAACCCACTGGCAACGTGCCTTACAAACTCTTGCGGTGACTCCTGAGCACCCAATGAACTGCTGTCATCCTCCCAGTGCAAAACCCATCCACTCCCATCAGCCAAACTGACTGTGCCACCCAGTTACACGAAACAGATCGCTCATCTGGGTTTGGTGGCATCAACACACCTTTTTTCTGTCTGACATCTTAAAGGATATGGTGGAAGGACTGTCATTGTAAGATTATACCTTTATCCATGTCTCATGTCAGAAAGCTTTTCTCCTGCTGGACAGCAAGAAAGTTTCAGACATAATTAACTATCTGAGGCCATCCATTATTTTAATGAGTCTGCTGAAGAGCACCGTTCCCTGATAAAAGGCACAAGGAAGACGGAAACCCTCATTATTTCCCAAACAGAAGCAAACCGCAATAGGGGGAAAAAATCCTTGCATTAATACCAGAGAGAAGATGTAGACTGCAGCTGATGTCATGTTTTAATCCTGTGAAGAAAGGGGCGATAGTAATGTTGCCATTTTCCCAGCGATGACAGATGGTGGAGATTCCTCTCACTGTGATGTTAAAGGTGGCATAGGATCTGGAGCTACAGGCTTTGACAATCGCCATCCATTTGCAAAAGTCGTCTTCAGAGGAGAGAAAGTTAGAACAAGGCGCACACAGGCTCACTGTCAGCAGCAGAATTAATTGCCCTAAGTAAGACTGATTCCCTCCTCTTCGTTCCTGCTCTGTATCAAAGACACATGCCAAGCTTCCCCTCCGAAAGCACTTTTGCAAGGAGATGAGGGAATTGCTCTTAGGCCAGCACGAGCAGCAGGTCTTTAGGGAAAAGGGGCTGAAACCACAGCCAGCCCCAATGCGGGGCACAGCAGCACTGCCCCAGCTGCCTACCCACAACGCAGGGCAGGCAAAGCTCTGCCAAAAAACAAAGCGCTGGCTGTGACTGCGTGACTTCAGGTCCCCTGTGCAGAAGAGGGGGAGATAAGGCAAGCTGTGAGAAACGTCCTTGGTAAGGTACAGAATGGCGGGAGTTGCGGGAGGAAAAACAACCACCAAAGCTAACAGCAGCATTAACAGGCTCAAAGAGCTGGAAAGGCTACAGACGGTGACCAGAAGAAAGGCCCCAGGAATCAGTGAACACGCTGCATTTAAATGAGTGTACTGACTCTGTGCAGACCTCTGAAGTTTACCACCTCCAGCTTCCAGGGCCCCTGGGGACATCTGGCCAGCGGATTTAAGGGATTACTGAGCTACACAAAACTCAGCGGCCACACGTACGGATGCTGTAAAGACAGTCTGTTAGCAACCAAGATAAAGACAGGCCATCCTCCTCACATGGCCCATGTTGGTTGAGTTCCTTCAACAGTCCTCCATGGGGGCGTGAGGTTCCTTCTACACCTCAGCAGCCAAGAAGGGTCTCCGTCAACATCAGCTAGAAAGCCCCCAAATGTGATATGCTGCACCATAACCGAAGCCGCTGGGAGGGAGCCCAGGGGTAAAGGCTCTCGAGTTGGTTGCATTTGCAAGGGAAGAAATGACTAAGCCAAAATTAATAAGCTCAAATGTCTGTTTTGTTTGCAGCAGATTTGAAGCGGGACTCAACCCAAGAGAGTCCTCGAAATGGCTGCCAGCGTACCCAGGGTAATTGTGCCGTACTGATTACTGGCTGAAAGGTTAGCTAAGCAAGAGTAGTTCTGAGTGGAAGTACAAAAAGAACATGTTACAGAGGTCCTAAAAGCACTAAACCTATTATCTCAGTATGTAATAAACATCATCCAAAGCAAAGAGATTATAATGCTTAAGAAGAGTGGAAAATCCTGATGTGCCAAGTTATTTTCAGCTAATCTGCATTAATACGGTAAACCAGCACATTAGCACATAGGATTAAAGTGGAACCCCAAAGCCAGGCAGTTGGAAGCGTTTTGTTTCCAGAGCAAAGATGACGGTTTCCAGCGTCAGAAGAGCAAATACAGCACAGCCTTCCGAGGTAGCACCCTGCACTCCCGTGTTCCAGGCATCAAATTGTCTAAAATAGCTCGGGTACTCCTCGGCTGTGCAATGAGTAAAGGAGGATAAGCGCAGAAAATAATGGTATGAACCATCTAGACAGAAAGGCTTCCGAATAAACTCCTCTGTAGTCCTGACCTCTGCTGTTCACTCCAAAAGCTTTCACACTGTCAGCACGGCTTGCTCAAGACCCTGCCCCTAGCCATGCCTAGCCTTAGCCTGTCTCTGTTTCACTGCTAAGCCTCTGATCCCCTAATCTTCCACAAGCACATAATAGTAGCTGCCAGGCTCTTCTCCCCATTTCAGATGGACACAGACTGCCTCAGGATCTCAAAAAACGTTTCAAGACCACCAGAAAATCACATGGGAGCTCAAGGAGACAAGGTCCTAGTTCAAAGCTGGCGGTCCTAGTTCAAACCCTCCTAGGAGGGAGGGTTTGCACTGAATAAACCTCGCCACTTGATATCAAGAGGTGGCTGCACCATGCAGAACAGTTTGCAGGGTTAAAAATCTCGTGAATGTCTATATGAAGGTAATGAGGGATCTGGTGCAACAGATCCAGCAACAGGAGATCTGGTGCAGGCCCCCGTATGTGCACATGCCAATGTAAAGCTCTGCTGCATCTTCAGTAACAGGTCTACCACCAAACCTGCCGAATTTAAGAATAAGCACAGTGGGACCCAACCCTGTTTCCACCCCTAACTGACAGGAGTCAAGGTACCGAGGTGCTCGAGCACTGCAGAACTTTTCTTAGCTTGTGAGCTACGTATCAGGGTGCCATGCATCGGGGTGCAACAGGGTACAGCAGAACGCATCCAACAGACCTCCTGCCCCCAGGGTCTACCTGGCGATGCAGCATCTCCAGCAGTAATCTCCAGCAAGAAGCGTGCAAGGTAACAGCCAGAATCCCCTGGATTATTGGCTGGGAATCCAACCCTCCTTGCTGCCACCTATATGAAATTGAGGCTCTGTAAGAAAAAACTAAAATATTTGTTATGCAAACAGGATTAACAGAGTATGTGACGGCCTGACGAGAATGCTCTGACTGCACGAAGCCAAAAGATCCTACCTAATTCACTCGCGGTTTCACCATTCGAGTGTGTTATTTTGATTTTACTCCTATTAGGCATTTAGACAACTTGACAACATCAGTACTTATTCACCATCCTCCTTAAATCTATGAAGAACAGAAGTTATTCTTGCTGTAAACGCAGGAAAGCAAGCCTTTGTGAGACAGTTTTGCACCCAGACCCTACAGCCTGAGCAGCTTATGAACAAGCTTTGGGCTTTATAATCACGCTCTGGATTCATCTGTTACTATTTAGAGTTTGTACTCCGTGAATGTATAGATCCCCTTCCGCTCTTTTGGGTTCACCTGCCTCTATATAAGCCTACAATATTTATTTTTTATGTTGCCTCAAGGGGATGTGCATGATGTCAAGAAGTCTGCTCTTTGATGGTTATTCGATAGGCACACAGGAACTTAGGTCAATAGACAATATATTATTTCATTCAGCCTAGTATACTAAGGAAATACCCTTTATACTATGCTTTATATTATATTAAGCTGATGTTCCTTTTAATTAACCAAGATGCACAGCCTGGCCATAGCTCCTATTCCACATGTGACAATAAATAACTGGTGAAACCGTAAGTTGGAGAGGAGTTCTGATAAAGACAAGGACATCTTCAGCGCTCTTGGATCATAACCTGTGTACAATCTAAAAGCAAGGACATATGCAGAACTGGAATGTGAAGTCCCCTGGGTCTTCACTCCAAAATCACTCAAGGAGTTTTCATTCCAGTAAATAAATAAGTGCTATCAAGTGGACTGGTCTGAGTTTGTTTTTTTTTTCCCCAGGACTGTATCAGACTTTCCTTGCTACATAGGGGTGGAGCAAGTCAATATTTTGATGGGATCGCCAAGACATAAACAAGCCAGACAACAGTATTGTTCATACAGCGTTCAGTGTTGTTCAAAGCAAATCTCCCTGAAAGAGAATGCTGAATCGTTTCAAAACACCTAGGAGGATTTTATTATCACAGTACCCCCGTGGCAGGAAGATCTGAAAATTACCGGTTCCTTGCTCGCTGCTTGCTTTGACCCCTTTGCACAGGACACAGTCTGGAATAGCAAAAAAGCTCTCCAGCAGATAGAGACAGAGGCTGCAGAGGTTTCCTCCCACAGAAAAAAATAAAAAGAAAACAGTAAAAACTCCCACGTGCCCGTGGATGAACCTCAATGTGGCACAAGGGACGACACACTGAGAAGGTAACTGGACAGATACAGTGGGTATCCACCACATCCTGGGAAATACCAAAATCCCATTCCCCTGCAATTAAGTAGGATCTCAGTGCCATGCACTTTTTGAAGCTGTTTTTCTGTGTTGAAATAAATGTGTTTATCTACAGGGAGATGCAAGAAACGGGAACGAGGCGGCCTTTGAAGGCGGCCTTTGTGGCATTCTGCCTAATGATTCACCTGTCTATTAGTCACCTAATTTCACAGTTCATAAACTTTAAAGGTTGCAGTTACGAACGGGTCCAGTGGTCCTGGGATAAGAAAGTACTTGTCTTCCATAAAGAATAAGAAAATAGCTTTACGCGATGCTGCTCTCAGCTGGTTTTAATTCTCAAACGTAGGCATGTGTGAGAAGAGAGCAAACCCATTTAAGAAAACCCATCAGCCCCAACACTTTGGGATCCAAAAGGGAGAGATGCCTGCGTGCATCAGCTTGCTGGCTAAGACACCCAATGTGTGCATTTTCAAACACCTTCATAACAAAGCTGTCTTTTCTTACAGACAACAGCCTATAGCTTCAGTATGAATACCAGACGCAGTGTAAAGCTGCATATATATGTCACCACTCCCCTTGCTATGTAGGTTTTTCCTTCACTGGAAGATGACCATGTCTGTCTCCTTGCTGTTTACGTATCTACACAGTTAACGGGATTTGGGTTACACATTTAATAACTATGTTGCAAGTGCAATGTAACTTGGAAAATGAAATCCTAACATTATTAGTAGACTGTGATTCGATGTCACAGATGAGGTACCCATGGCACTGGGCTTCCTATAACCAGAGAACATGAAAAAATCACAATAGGAACTCATCAAGTTCACTACTCCTATTTCTCAGGAGGATTCCTGCTCTTCTGTAATCAGTATTTCCATGCAAGCAATGACTTAAATAGGAAGAGTTAAAAGAAATTTTATTCCAAAAATGCTTTTTAAACTCTGGTAACAGTTCACTCTTAATTTCCCTGGGCACATGAACAAAATTACTTTGAAAACACAAGAATCAGCTGGCAAATGTCAATGGCACAGTAATGGATACATCCTGGAATTTACCCTATAGGCAGAAATTCATTTGCCGTCACCCCTCAAGCAAAAGCCTGAGTAAGCAGATGGTTTCATAAGGTAAAGGTCAACACCTGTGTTCTGCTCTGGGACAAACGGGGGGAAAAAAAAAACAAATGCCCAGATGTCCCCAGCCTATAGACATTTTAGGTATATTCTTACCTTCAGTCCACCTCATATCAGCTGCCACGTCTAGGGCTAGCAATCTTGGTTTGTGTGACCTGCCATTGGCTGAAGCATGGCTGGATGTGCTGGAGAAGCTTTAGCTCACAAAGGAGCAGGAGCAGTCAAACAGTGAGTCTGGTCCATAAAAAGTGGAGCAGGGCAGTGAGTGTTAAACCTCTGATGGCAAGGGGTAGGACCAGCTGGAACCGGAGAATCTCAAGGCTGAAGGGACTCAGTTGCACTGAGGTTCACAAAACAGAAGCCAGGCAAAAAGAGAGCGGGGAATTATTTGTTGAATTGAGTGGAATGGCAGAGGCCGGAGGTGTTCAAGAAAACCAAGCAGGTAGCACAGAGGAAGGTGAGCTCCTACATAGCTCAATTTTCAGCACTGTCTTCCTCATTGACCAGGATACTGTCAAAAACTGCTCTCCCAGTACTTAAAGAAAGTATGAGACTAGGAATAACACACAGCAACAGAAATGAATTTCAACAAGCAACCTGGTGCACTGCTGGTGTTTGGTCCTCAGACCTGGAGCCTTCAAAAGTCTGCTCTTCGGGAAGAGGTTTGTCTAAGTTTGGGAATATGCCAAAAATCAGTTTTCCATGGATAAATTGCGTGTCACCTGATAAGCAAATGGTGATCAACAGATCTTTTTGATCAGAACAACTCTGAGTTACTGCAGTGCCATTGTAGAGACTCCCCAGCACCACTTGGAATGGATGGCAAAATGAAATTCCTTCTTTCTTTCTTAGTGAATGATGAGGATGCTTTGCTGACTACCATTTAGGAAAAGAATAATTGCCATTTAGAGGCATAGTCTAAATGTAGGCTTCAAAACAAGCAGCCCTATTTTCAAAAATGGTCAACCATTTTATACGATAGACAAGCCCCATTTTTCTAAATTAAGCATGTTAGGTTGGACACATAAAGCAATATTTTGATTTTCAAAAACATTGGAAATCTGATGGAAGCTATATTTCCAACCCACCAATAGCTGCTGAGTTCTAATCATCTTTGTAGATAGGCTAAGTCATTTAGCTCTGCAGTGGAAACCGAATCTTTTCAAAGTTGAGGCCTCAAAGGTTAGAGGAGATGCAACATTTCAGTAATGTCGCAAGTGATTTCCTGAAAACACATGCAAAAGTTTCAGAATAGATGCCATTTCCAAGAAGAAAATAAACTATCAGAAAGAATGCAAATTGACAAGTGTCATTATTCTTTTCTTGACCAGTCCTTGATATCTCTCAATTGTCCTACTTTTCTTTTTTTTTAAAGGATGTTGCCATAGTGATATTACAGAACCTGCAAAACTGTCCCAGCTATTCATCACTGGAGATTAAAATATATTATGAAATGGGTTTTAATATATTATAAATTATACATGCTGCAATACCAAACTCTATTATAAAACAGGCTTTAAATAACATATTGTGGAGCTAGAGTAGCTGTCCTGCAGTTCAGGTGGAAGATTGCTTTGTATTATAAAGTCTGATTTTTCAGTCTCACTAATGGCCCCGAGAAGGAGTCATCCACTATGAAATTTTATCTCCAGTGTTTTATTCATTGCCAGGATTTTTTCGAGCAGCTGGTGCTGGAGGGAGACACAGGGTTAGATTCAGTGCGGCTGCCTGGGCACCCAGTGTCACTGAAGACGTTGTAGCGGTGCTGAGACTTTCATGTGGGGCCAACAGAGGCAACAAAGGAGCCGTGGCAGAACTTTGCTTTTCTGGATGTCAGCTAGAGGCCAGAAGTGATGCCCAAGGGCATCTCCAATGGCTCTAGAGGCCTATTTTAAACTGAACTGAGCCAGAGAAACATCTTTCGCTTTACTCCAGGGAAAGTGAGGTTAGAAAGAAAATAATCAGATTTGCTTTTAAAAAGGGTCTTGCCATAGCATTTCTTTTCCCTGTGTTTAGGAGGGCAATGGGAAGTGACACAGTGAAAGAGCCCTTAAATTCCCCCTTGAATTTTTCCTTCCATCCCATATAGCAGCATATTTAGTGACTACAAGCCAGCTTTAGTTTCTGGTTTGGAGAGAGCCTCTCTGGAGCTAAAGCTTGACAAGGAAGGTCTCTTCACTTCTAGGTCCCAGCCACAAACCACCTGATCCTGAAGTACTGGGACACCTTGCTATGCACTGAGGGCAGGAGCCCACTGTGTCGCCTTGAAGATAGCTGGTGTCGGATCCCAGTGCCACAGGCTGCGGGCTCCAGGGAAGGCAGCTCCTGGGGCCTGTTGGAGCAATGTCCAGCTCCTTGCACGGCTGCAGAGCCAATTCCTGGGTACTAACACAGAACAATTAATCCTACAAATAGCACTTAACAACAACTAGGTTCTTTTGTACAGCTCTACCTTTGAAGTGCCTCGCCAATTTTATACCCACTTTACGTGAATATTTTGAGCTTAAAAATCACTGCTTGCAAGAGTTTGGGCTGTTAAAGCAGAAACACTTGCATGATCCCAGGAAATGCAAACAGGGACCCAAGTGTCTTATCGGTTCAGCGCCAGCTCCAAGGTGTCTTCATTAACAGCCAACTCTTCTGGGTGCTTTGCAGCGGCTGGGTGACTAGCGGCCAGCCTAACACACATGAGAGTGCTTCATACGGCAGGATTTATGCCGCTTTTCACCATGCAGTGGCAAATGCAATTTTCCTGATTGCACTTTAGGATTGCAGTTTTCAAGCCAGCAAGCATTAAGGGCAAGAACGCTAAACGGGCTGTGTCTGTTAGCAAGCAAGTCACAATCTTTATGACTAACGCTATCTGTCACCATGAGACACCAGGGGCCGGGGGTTTCACTAAAGCAAAGCGGTGACTTCTCCCACAGAAATTCAGTGTCTTACATATGGAGGGCTCACACAGCTGGAGTTACACCAGAGCTCTGCATAAATCTTGGTGGCATTTACTGTTTTTCTGAGCAGCAAAGTTGTTTCCTGACTTGCTAGTGGAGCAACGCGTTTCATTAACCTGGCTTTTATTCATGCTAACTCAAAAAGGTCAGAACCAGTAGCCTGAAAGAGTTTCCTCATTTTAACAATGAAGTTTTCCTACCGATGAGCATCAGGCACTGCCGAGGCCTCAGAAATAAACATTATGCTCATAGGTCCCTTAGGCATGGTAAACTTTCTATGTATCTTGTGGTTGCCAAGCAGGAGAATTTCGCACAGAGTCAAAATGCTTGCTGCTACAGATACACCGCTTTAGATCTAAGCTTTACCAGCCTTTTCTGTAGTTTTAATCACACCCCTTGTGCACATGACACACGAGAGCCCTGACATTATCGGAGCTCATCATCAGTCTCTTCAGGAAGACAAACCTGTACTTATTTGACTTGTGTGATCTGCAGGTTGTTTATGTCTGTATCAGAGACCCATTCTAAATAAACTCTGAGCCTGAGGTTTTTATGATCTTATGCCATCCAAGGGTTCAAACAGACAACAACTTCACATTCAGAAGATCACACACACAGCCAACAGAGTCAATCAATCTGCTTTGCTTCCTTGCCCTGCCTCATGAGCAAGACCCACGCTTGCACCCTTAAACTACGTGGCACTGTAGGTCAGCATTTGTTACCTGAAGAGAAATAAAGATGTAAACTGCATAGGAAGCTCAGTCTACTTCTGGATAGGCAAGAAAACAAAAGATTCCTCCCTAAACCAGATTACAGTTCAGCCTGTTGTGCTCTTGTCATTCTTGACCCTCTTTCTGTGCTACCTTCACCAGCATTACTGAGGTACTCTGCCTGCAAGTAGCTTCTGCTCAAAGTAACAAAAGCCATCACTTCTGACTGATGCCCAGTCTGAAATGCAAATTCCTAATTCATATGGGATACTGCCCAAACTACTTCCCATTTTAGTTTTTTCTCAGTCTTTTTATGTGTAGCAAATTCAGCTGACACGCTAATTTCTGAATGTTTCAGAAGCTGAAAATAATATTTGTATAATATAGCTTGAATGTCATGGATGGTCCCACCAAAGGAAAGGCTACAGCCTAAATTCACCCTCAGCAGAGCAAATGGAGAGACTCATTCCAAATACATCCCAAGCATGGGCAGAGTTTATAACTTCTCAGACACCAGATAATCCAGCCATGAGGCATGGTTGAGGGAAGTGATTGTCCTACTCTACACTGTGCTGGTGCGGGCTCACCTCGAGTACTGCGTGCAGTTTTGGGCACCACAGTATAAAAAGGACATAAAACTGTTGGAGAGTGTCCAAAGGAGGGCCACGAAGATGGTGAAAGGTCGAGAGGGCAAGACGTACGAGGAGCAGCTGAGGTCCCTTGGTTTGCTCAGCCCAGAGCAGAGGAGGCTGAGGGGAGGCCTCATGGCGGCCTGCAGCTTCCTCACGAGGGGAGCGGGGGGGCAGGCGCTGAGCTCTGCTCTCTGGTGACAGCGACAGGGCCCGAGGGAACGGCATGGGGCTGTGACAGGGGAGGGTCAGGCTGGATACCAGGAAAAGGTTCTTCACCCAGAGGGTGGTCGGGCACTGGAACAGGCTGCCCAGGGAGGTGGTCACAGCACCAGGCCTGCCGGAGTTCAAGAAGCGTTTGGACAACGCTCTCAGACATACGGGTTTGATTTTTGGGTAGACCTGTGTGGAGCCAGGAGTTGGACACAATGATCCTTGTGGGTCCCTTCCAACTCAGGATATTCTGTGATTCTATGATTAACTCATCAGGCACCAGACTTTAATAGTCCTGCTCCTTATGGCAATACTTTTCTTTCCTGGGGTGTTGTATGCTGAACCTGGCCCACTGGACAGAAGGACACTGTCAGCAACTTTATGGACAGCACCAAGTTGGGGGAAGAGGTGAGTAAGCCAGCAGACAGAGCTGCCATTCAGAGGGACCTCCATGGGCTGGAGGAACGGTCAGAAGGAAGCTTCATGAAGTCCAACCAAAGCGAAAGGCAGGTCCTCCATTTGGGACACAGGCAACGATATAGGGCAAGCAACCACTGGCTACAGACCAACTTTGCTATGAAAATCAAAAACAAAAAACCATGTGGGGCACGGTTTAGTGCCAGGACAGACACTCTGAGACTGACTGAGGACCTGAGAAAGACGCAATGAATTGCCATTCATTGGTAATGCAGAATCCCCAAATACAAACGCTGACCCAAAGTCCTCCAGGCTGGGGGCACATACGATAAAGAGCAGAAGTTAACATTAAAAACCCAGGCTTGCTAGCCAATGCAGAGATAAATCAACCCATAGTTTTCCCTGGTTCTCTCCAGCTAAGCTAAAAATCCCATTTACATTGAACCAGAAGCCTTCCTGGAGCATAAGGAAAAATAAGGAAAAAGATGAATCAGCATTTTTGATCAACAAACTTCTCAGACACAAAAGAAATAAAACACAAACTTGAACCAACGCAGATCAGATAAACCCTCAGCAGGGAGCACTGACTGTCTGGGCCGAGCTGCTTGATGCATTGGCTTGATCATCATTTCACACACACTAAATAAACCCACATGAGTCTACTGATATTTAAATTAAAGTAAGTACCATTTAAATTGCAAACCGACTCTAGTCAAGCATGTACCTTTGAAAAATCTGAGAAAGTTAGCCAAAATAGATAAGCAATGAGACCAGCAGTAATTTATGGAGATGCAAGGTTGATGAGCTTTCCAAAAGAATGTCTCGATCATGTTTGAACACTTTGAGGCATATGGGAATGCAGCCATGCATTTTTCAAGGCAAACAGAAAAAGCACAGATGAAAAAAAAATTAAAAAAAAGATAATCAACATGTGCTGCTTGGCTTCTGGCTGTCATCTCATCCGATTACACAAAAGGGCACAGCCTGGGCAGGATGCTTGTGCTGTCCCAGGCTGTCACTCAGCGGTGTCATGAGACAGCAGGATGCAGCCTGACACAGCACACCCCAGCTCGCAGGTCAGCGGTAGGCACCTCCTTTGCAAGTTGTGCGATTACAGGCAAACACAAGAAGAAATGATCCTATGAAGCCATGTATTAACCTAGGAACAAATCTAACAGCTCTTGCAGTTGGCAAGGTACTTGGCTTGCTCCGGGTGATGAAGCACGTGGCTTTGCACATATTGCCAGCAGCAGCTTCACTGCTTACTGAGGCTGGAGAAAGCACGTGAATAGTCACAGGGTGTTCAGAAACACCTCACAGAGCTTGGAAATGAGTGTGAGCGATGTCAAACGTTGGTGACTAGGTGTGACAGGGTCCCACAACACTGATACGTGGGGAGAAGAACATAGCTTACCACCACGCTGCCACTTTTTGGGCACATACTGCTGCCCACTGCCCATTACTGTATCAAGGATATTTAACACAAAAAGGCCCTTTCGTGTTGCCACTTGCTCATTTTCAGCATCTTCATTTGAAACTGTAGGCCCTGAGTCCAAAATTCCCTTACACAGAGACTGGCGCTGCTTACTGTGAGGAGAAACACGGAATGACTATAAGAAACATTTATGCTCACCTTAAGGCCATCTCATCTTACCAAAGAGAGATGAAATGACAGGCACGTAAGTGACAGTTTAAAGTTTTCTCTGATTTTTTTTTAAAAAAAAAAAGAAAATTCCCATGATATAGTTGGGTTCACCAAGAAGGGGAAAAAATAGATTTTCTATTTTCCTTTGCTTTGCTTCTAGAAATGGTTGAATAATTTTCAGCTCTAACTTTTCCAAAGAATTAGCCTGAGGCAGAGAGCAAAGATTGAACGCTGCAGCACCACGGGAAAGCTCTAAATACCTGCTCCCAGTTCAAAGTCTCCTGCAATGCCAAACACTATTATAAGCAATGCCTCACAGCATTGCCAAAATTACTGCAGCAACGTATATCCTTCCTCACCAAGGTTCCAGTACCTGGGACAAGCCCTCTGAAGGTTTGAAGGCTCCATTTCCTTCTCTCCATGTCTTCGTGCGCCACTGGTACCCATCCATGTCCAGAAAAATGGCATTTCTCCACAGCAGCAGACGAGCCCCAAGCCCTCTGAAAGCTTCTGTGGGCACTGCAAGGGCAGAGACCTCAGGGAAACTGAGCTCACAACTCGACAAACCAGCACTTGCTGCTATTTTGCTTGCACCAGGTCCAGCTTGGCCCCGTGCAAGTGGCAAATGGGTCTCACTGACCAAACCACAGTACCTGAACACCTGAGGCTGACAGCCTCACCAGCAGCAAGTCTGTGTATTTGCTGGACTAGACGCAGCCCGTGGTGCAGTGACTGGCTTCCTCAAGACCTGGAAACAAGAGCTAGCATGAGCGAACACACAACTTGCTCTTTGCGTTGTTATTTTGCAATCTCTAAACTGCATTACTATGGAAATGAGGTTGACATCTCTGCGAGACTGAAAAATTCCAGGAAATTGTGAGTTGTTGGATTTTTTTGTTGATTCTTTTAAACATGGCTGTTTTAGAAATGACAGATGCTGAAATTATAAAGACACGTGTACAACTTGTACACGCACATTCAAAACTGAAGAAAGGCAGCTTGGGGATTAACATTTTTAACTCCTCATTTACCTTCTTAAAAAAAAATAAAAATAAGAACAAAAACAAGCAGAGAGGAGCTTCATCTTGAATCTATGGCATACACTAATCATTTTCAGCACACACAATTATATCTGCTAATTACTTACTAATTGTTCATATTCCTATAGAATTCCACTGAAAGCAAAAGTTTGTGGTGGGTGAAACATTGCCAGAATATTAAGTGACTTATAACACAATATACTAGATGATCAAGAACTTTTTCTTAGTAGATATTTCCATTTATGAAGAAGGGATTCTGAAATTTTCCATGCTATCAGCCCAGTTTAATTGTACTTGGCTAGAAAATAGATGGAAGGAAGAAAAATCCTAGTCATGTCCTTGATATCCATTCATTTCTCCTGTAATTTAAACATTCAAAATTGCATTGAAATTACAGAATACAAAAAATGCCGCAGAGCTTTAAAGTCAAATCATTCATCTCCTTACTTTCACACTGGCAGCATTTTATTATGTGAAGAAGGAAAAAGGGAAAAAAAAAAAAAAAAGGAAGCTGCGGTCTCATTTAAATGTGTATTATTTTTGCTGGGGGGATAGCAGCTGGGCATCGCTGCTATCAGCACAGGGCAAACTCTGCAAAGGACAGTCACCGCCTCAATATTTTTATATTCAGGACAGCTAAAGCATGCAGAAAATGACAGAAAGGCCACAGATGCACAGAAAAGCCCGGGAGAGCTTTCTGGCTCTCAGGTCAGCCCACCAGACTTGCTCAGGTCTCTGGGGAGAGTTCAGAGGAAAGGAGAAGGGCACTTCCGCAGAGTTCAGCTGGTGCTAAAGAAAAGCCGATCCTCTGAGGAACAGCACTTCAGCGATGGAAATGAGCAACGTGAGGTTTTCTCGCAACAATAGTAAACAGCAATTTTTACCCACGTGGTAACCCAGTGAACCGCAGCTGTGGAGGTTTCTCTGATCTCAGACTCATTTTTGGAGGATGCTGTCTGTTCTCAGAGGGGAGACTGGAGAGGGACGGCACGTCTGGGTTCCCTCCCTGCTTCTCACAGGAGGATCAATTTCACCTGCAGTCCTGGCGTGTGCAATGAAAACTCAAACCTCCACCCAGAAACAGGACTCGCGCAGTGCATCCGAAGCACTTCCTCAGTACCCTGCTCCCTACATCAAAACTGCAAAAATGTATCAGGACCGATGCTGTGGGAAACGTCTCCAAGTTTTCTAGCAACAAATCCGAAAAGATGTATCCTCAAAGTATTTACATTGCAGAGTATTTTCCAATTAGTCCAAAAGGCACACAGGGTAAGTTCCTCCCAGCTTCATTTTACAACGCCAGGGGACACTCTTTGAAAGTTCAATTAATTTACTGAGTTATTGATATCACAGATAATGTAAGTATTCAAATATGATGGGCCAATTGCTCCAATCTTTGTTCTAAAAATAAGGTTTTTTCCTCCCACATGTATTCAGGGAACCACAGCCATAGTTGGAGGATGTGGCCTTTGCAATATCCTACAATTTCACTGTCAGGATTATTGCAACAGATGTGGAAGAAACATGAACTATTGCCAACGCAACTCCTTGAAACAAAGATTAAAATAGTAGCACGAGTTATTTTTCCAGACCCTGCTAAGCATTCGAATTCCCAGTGTCTCATTTTTTATAGCGAAGAGTGTAAGAAGAAGAAAAGTGACACAAGCATGAATCTATCCTGGCGACTGTGATTGACAATGAGCTGGTGAAGGACAGGACTGAAAATGGATCTATGAAGAGACCACAAAACTAATTCCTTTTGTGATATAATCCTGACTCTAAGCTACAGTAGAAATGCTAATACATTAATCTATGTCTCTAATGTCACCATTCTAATTTAATACTTTACTAAGGAGATAAATCTCTGAATACATCCTGCATAAATAGCGTGCATTGTTATGATTTTCTTAATAAGCCGTGGAAAATTAACATAGGCATTGCTAGCAGCTTCATATCCTAACACAAATGCAATTTATTGTTTTGTGGGATGTCATGCCACACAGATATACAGACAAGTTATGATATTACCCTAATTTCTGCAGGCAGCCTTGAGACAGTTGACAAACTAGGAATGCAATGTGCTGGCTGATCCTGTCCCTTCTCAGCGCAGCTGTTCAGCATGAAGTATAGCACAACTGACGCGGGACCAGCAAAGGACGTTTTTAGCTGACAAAGCAGGGTGGAAGATGGGAATTTGCCTTTACGTTGAGGAAATTGTGGATGGAGAAGGAATTTGCCTTTTTCGTTAAAGCGACTGCAGGGCGGCAAGTAGCTGCTGGCTACCTCCTGGGGCAGCACTGCTCCGGCTCTTACAGCAGGGACAGACAGAAAGTGGCAGGACAGACCTCGCTTCTGGTACAGCTGCGTTCACAGTTACCAGCTCATTTCTCCACTCAGTGTAGTAGGAAATGGCTCCTTGTCCTATTTTTACACGTGAAAAGTTGAAGAATGCTTTTGCTGATCCTGGAGCACAATGTCAAGAAGTCTGCTGGGCTCGCTGACAGGTCTGCCCCATGGTTGGTACCCCAAAATGGCTGGATGCTGAGACAAGAAAACACACCTTGAAGCAGGGGACGCTGAAATAGCAGCCTGGGGGTAGGGCCAGCCCAATAACACCCTGCATCTGTTAAGCAAATTTGGATGGGAAAGAGATGGGGATGAGTAGAAGCACCATCTTATTTAATTCCACAGTCCTCCCAGTTTGACAGCACTGGAGAACAAAACGGAAAACATCCTAGTATTACCACACAAATCCATGGCGCCTGAAATAACACACGCAGAGCTGGTCTTGCGTGCCAAAAATTAAAGCAGAGCTGGAAAAGGTATAAATGACAGCAGGAATGATTAAAGGAGTGAAATGGCTTCTGTGTAGACAGATTTAAACAGAAAAGGGCTTCAGCCTGGAAAATACGGTATGGTAGAGACCTGTAAAGTCACAAGAAGCATGGAGAAGAGTGTAGGGAATGACAGCTCAGCATTTTCTACTGCAAAAACTTGGGGCCATCAAATGAAGCCAAAAAGCATTAAGTTCAAGAACGGACCAAAAGAGGTACTTCTTCCTGAGATGCATGGCTGAGCCGTGCAGCTGAGCCACAGGATGCTACAGATGTCAAAACCTTTGTGGGAATTTGAGAAATTAATGGAAGAAAAATCCTTCTCAGGTTAGGAAAGACAGAGGTGCTACCTGTGGCTCAGGAAATCCCTCAGCTACGGACCAGAAGTGAAGCAGCATCACGCCCTGCCCAAGCACCCTGGCTGCACCAGTCTGAGCAGGGCAGCCATCCCGATCCAGCAAGGGATGTTTCCCTGCCACCGCGCTGAGCAACATCCCACTCTCCACACATCCCTGAGCCTCAGCTCCTGTGGAAAAACAACAACCTGCCTGTAGACTGCAGTGAAAAGTCACCATCCTGCTACACTCGAGGCCTTTGCTTTTGCGTGTGGTACAGCAAAGCCCAGCTAATGGGCACAGACACAGCGATGCCAAGATATCAGCACACGTGTTATGTGGAATAAATTGCAGCACTGATAATCCTCCCATCCCCAGAAAATAAACAACAGACCTACAGCTCAAAGAAAAGACCTACCCTATCATTACTAGTACATTTGCCAGCAGCAGCTCAGCAGCCCAGGGACAGAAGCAGGGAATACATTTTGGAAAGGAGCAGGCTCTGCTCCAAGTCCCAGTGAACCTAACTTGAAAAACTCATAGCGATGTATTGCAACCCGGGTGCTGGCCTTCAGCTGCTTGCAGTGTTCACAGTAACCCCCTAAATAGGATGCTGCTAGCTCTGCTCTGCTGCAGCCTCGTGACTGCTCACCTCCAGGACGGACTGGACTCAAATCCAAAAGGCTCCACCACTGAGCACCACAGAGGTCCTCGCTGCATGGGACGTCAGCAAAGCAGCGAGAGGTGACAGATGGATCTCTCCTTTTATCACGTACGGTCAGGAAAAGCAGAAAGGACCCTTCTGCAACAGCAAACCAGCAGCGGTTGGGTAGCACAAGTCTGGTTTTGCAGAGCCAAACTCCAGCACGGGGCTGGCCGAGAAGCACGGCAACAAGTCAGGACTTCCCCCTTCACCACACAAAGATGCAGCTGCCGAAGAATTAATCTGCACTTGTTTTTGCTTTCTTTGACCAAATGCTGAGCTGCCATACTGCACAGAATTCAAGTCAGCAGGGCAGGTTTGATCTTTGCCAATACTATGACAGGTTTGATTTATTCTCAGCTATAATACACACTCGGACTGTGGCTTCTGGCAGCTTGCTTTATTTCCAGATCAATGAGAAATTATTATTGCAGAGAAGCAGACTTGGGGAGTGGATCTCGTTTGCTCTCAGGCACAGAAAGCCCACGTTATTTACATGTGGACAGCCCTCGCTGCGCTGCGTTAGGAGCGTAAGGACCGAGTTTCAGGAGAACTTCCCCAACTGGTGCCAGCCCCAGAGCTGAGCCCGTTGCAGGGGGTCACTTGGAGAGATCCACCGACCCTATGAGGATGGCTCAAATGGTCATAATGTCTATACAGAGGCAACGGGATTACAGCCCATTGTGCTTTAGAAAAATACAACTTGAACAGTGAAAAATAGGAATTATTATCTTTCTTTTCTCCCATGCATTATCAAGATCCTTTCTGGAGCCGTTATACACACCTGTGGCCCAAGAGCCCCTTTTGATGGCCCTCACGGTGCACAGCTTAGTGAAATTTGTGCAAATGATTACAATAGAATTAAGAACTACCCAAAACTGACTCCTCAGGGGGTTATCTCAGGAGGATGGACTGTGATAACAAGGGTAAAACTGAAAATACCTGCGTTTTCTGTCTCCTCATGGGCTCCAAAGTTTAAGAGAGTAAAAGACTGGGTAGCAAACATGAAAAAATACGTATTTCTACTTTGTGGGAGACTCCCGTAATTTCACTATTTCATTTCAATTCAAATGGAGGTGTTATGAACAAAAAGTCTCAAATGTTTTATTTGGGGCTAACTGAAACATTTAATCCACTCTCAAAATGTTTATCTGCCAGCAAACCAAAAAAAAGTAAAAGGAAATCTCTGAGCAGAAGAGGGGCTCCTAAACTAACCAGCACTAAAAATCAAGATTTTACTCACTAGAAATCTATTCTGGAGAAAGATTGTTTTTGAACAGATATGTGAAAAAATAAGCTTCTCAGACAGCTTCTTTGAGAATCAATTTTAGATAAATATTATGAAACCACAAGTAGCATGATAAACACACTTGCTATGCTTCTTCACCCAGCTGCAGCTGGGAAACCAAGCAATAAATACTATTTATTTATTTTAATAGTATGCTTAGTGAAAGTATTACCAATATTTCCCAAGCTTAAAATCATCCACGAATGTATTTTACCATGAGGCTCAGCATTTTCATAGTAATTTACAACTTTAAAAGGGTAAACTCTATTACTCTCCGTCAAACCAACAACTGGGTAAGTGCAGAACGTTACCGTATGAAGTATGATGAAATTTATTGCTGCAGTCATTAGTACATATTGATTTTGTTTATAACAACCCAGGGGGAATACTAAACCGATTACGCTTGTGCTGTGCTCGCTCTCGCTCTCTGACAGGAAGCAGACATGGCAATGCCAGGTCGCAAACCACCGCTCCCGCTCGCTTTCCTCCGAGGATGGCTTTTTGCAAGAGATCGGCGTTGCTTCCTCGGTGAGCGCTTGGGGGTTTTGCTCCGTTTTGTGGCCCCTCCACGCACTGATTGATTTTTAAGGATTTGATTTGTTATTAATCAACACATGATTAAATATATCAACTCTTTGTTAAGCACGATTTCCACAGTTTAAATCAGGTTTTGGGTCCTTTTACAGTGTTAGATCCCCATACTCGGCCCTGAATCACAAGTGCTAACAACAGTAGGACCGGTTGAGGACTTCTCTTAAGATTATTGAATTATTTCTGAAAGATACAAGTAAAAAAACTTTTACTCTGGAAAATCTGCAGACAAATGTGGTTTCTTGCTTTGACTTGTGTGGTGAAACAGCATTATAGACAGATGCTGATTTCATTTTTAACTGATCAAAGACATGGCTTTTCATACTTCTGTAAGAAAACCAAGTATGAAATTTGATTTAAAGAATCAGAGAGTTTCATTTCAATATTTAATTGAAAAATATTTAATTATTTTCACTCTGCAATTAGGACAAAAGAGGTGCTGAAATAGAATTTCCCATATTCGCAGGATTTTGAACATCAGGAGTAGCGCAGAAATTTCCCCTAATTAACCTGAAAAGACTGACATAGTTATTTCATTCCATTCTCTCTACCGTTTTTACTTAAAAGGTATTTCTTTAATTGAAGGGAAAAACCAATTTCAGTCTTAATGACATGAGTCCAGGGAATGGAGCTTTATGAAAAAAAGTGCTGAATTAACATACAGGAAAAGGGAAATTACCAAGCTTGTGACTGCAGGGCCAGCTTTGGAATCACCTTCCTCCACAGCAACCCAGGGGTGGAGGCAACAGATATACTTCTCAAGCTTTGAAGTTGCAAAAAAGATACCTCAATGTTTGTGGTTTGCTTCTTCTGCCCCACGATGCCAGAAGCGCGGGTAACAGCCCAACTCACAGGTGCATGGCCCTGCTAACAGGGGTCCAGGATGGAGTACGCAAAGGACAGGTACCGGCTTCCCACCGCTCTTGTGCACCCAGTCTCGGTACTCATCACGTTACTCTTGCAACAGGCATAAGCAGCCAAATCACACAAGCAGCCCAGAATGCCACCTCTGAGCAATTTCCATCTCATGCCCTTAGGCTGCTCATCTCACTACACATAATACTACACAGTATTTCTTAAGGAGCTGTTCTGAAGGCAGAAATTAGAATGCAGTTTACACAGGCTCAGTAAGCTCAAAAAGCCCTGAAAAGGGCAAAGGTTGCGACTCACGCTCTGTTCTGCTTCTTCCTTTGGGCTTTTCCCCCGTTGTCCAGCAGCACCAGCAAGGCCGACATCCAACAGCTTGCAATGGGAATTCTGCGATGGCCAGGACACGCTGTCTCTGCACGGACCTAACCCAGCACCCACGTGTGAGTAAGTACATCCTTCTGACTAGCTTTCTGGTGAGGATCAGCAAGCACAAGTGCTGTCTTCCCCCCATTTCTGGCAGGAGCTGAGCGTTTTCCCCTGCTCTGCCAGGGAATGCCATTCTGCAACGGAACCGGCCGCAGCGCACGGAGCTACAGCTGCAACAGGGCAGGCGCCCAGGGAATGGAAACTGCAACCCGTGGAACAAGTAATCATTTTATTAAGTTCTGCTTCTAAAGCCAGGCTGATCCCTGACCCTCCCTCACACACATCATTCCTTCACTAGGGGCGCGCAGACCAGGTCGTAGCCACCGGGATGCTTTGGATCCTAAAATCAGGTCATCTGTCGCTCAGAAGGTCCTCATTTTCCATCCACCTTCCCAGATTTTTTTTTTTCTTTTTTTTCGGGGCAGGGGGCTGTGTGTCTACGTGTGCATTATTTTTGTTTGTTTTTTCCCCCTTGTTTGCTGTTATTCTTCCCTTCCGTACAGCAGCCGGACGCTCCAAATCCCTCCTGAAGTCACTAAGTAATGTCACCACTTACTGCTTTCCACCTGCAGTCCCATCATCACTAATTACAGCTTCCATAAATTAGTTCACTGGTGACATCTAAACGAAGCCATTTACAAATTGCAGTAATACCGGGCAGCCCAGCTTCCCGATACGGGTAATGACTACCTGTAAACATCGTCAGACTGCATGGGAGGGACGATGTGGTGAATTCCCTGTTGTTACTGTCCAGCAAGTGGCCAGGACGGCACAGTTTTAATTTTATCCCTTGCATATAGGATTTTCCTGTGCTGATCAAAGCGGAGAGCATGTACTTTGACTGCCAGTGCTCCCCGCCTTCACTACAAATTGAGGGAAAGGGGGAAAAGCATCCTGGAACTGGAGAGCTTCAGTTCCTTGCTGGAGAAAGCATTCAACCAGCCTGAACATTAGCATGGAAACTGGGGTTTTGCCAGCCTTGCTTACACACAGCACTCTCTTACAACACCAAGATGCCTTGAAGGGTAAAAGCATTACTCAGGGTAAAAGGAGAAGTGTATCTGCAGCCTCCCTGTAAGATCTGGGGCAGGATGTGATGTCCTCAGAGGCCTCAGTCAACGCAAGCCTCTCCAAGCAGCCATCGAGGTGCAGGAGGAGGTTCGTGCTGCCAAGCTGCATCCGGACACATCTCCCAGTGATCCTCTCAATGAAGTCACCGCATTCCCCGACACTTCCTTGGCCAGCATCTGCAAGGCAGCCCTGACAGAGGTGCCCACCCTGCACCATTTGGGGTGAAACACCCAGGAGCAGCTTGACCGAACAGCAGCTGCAGGGCCTGGGGAACATTTAGCAGCACAAAAGCCAGTTAATATTTCAACAACCATTTGGGGAGTTTAGTAACTGTAACTCCAGCCTTAGCAATGCCCCAGGCTGCCTCGTGCTCTGGCTAGACTGCGCTGCAGAAATGCAAACTTGCGTTGCTAGCAGTAGGGTGTTCGGGCAGCAGGCTGGAAGCCCTTACATCCTGGCTACAGAAGCCTCCAGGACCACAACCCATTTGAAATGAAATCACTGCTCATACTGCAGGACTGGCAATCGTGGAACAAAGAGCTGCAGCTTTTCTCTGCAAGCCAGAGTTAATATGGTAACCATTTGCTGCTTTAAACCCACCCTCCATGACCCAAAGCATCAAAACAAAATAATCACTAGGTAGTCATGCTGGAAACACCCACACCACAGACCTTCAGTGACAGCATGGGAGAAAGAGCAAGACAAATAATTTTTTTTTTTTAATAACACAAGACCAAACTATTAGTTTTTCCATGGATACTATTGTAAGAGTTTGAAGTACGGTGCTTTTTGAAAACAAACCTTCCAAGTACATTGATTGTTTCTTGCTTGCAGAAAATCCCAACTTAGGGCTTCCACTGATTTATGTCACGTTTAAAAGCCTAGTTCTCTTGAGTTATTCTACCACACTTCAAGCCAAGCAATTAATTCTTGTTTTTGTTTTTGTTTTTAAATAACCTACCTACTGCACAGAAAGTTTCTGGAGCCACATACAGCGCTATAGAAATGAGTCTCTTCGAAAGATGCTAAGCATTCCCATTCCAACGTATTTCAGAGATTGAACTGCTCTGATATTAGCACCCTTTACAGCACAAATGCGTGTATGTGTGACACGTCTGGAACATTTTGTCACTCTGGTGGCATCTGGATGCCTAGTGCGAGAAAGTTGTCGGCAGCTGGTGTGAAGCATGTCCTATCCACCTGCCACGTAAGTGCTTTGTATGTGGAGGTAACCCAGAGAAAAAGGGGTTAGACATTTGACCACAGGGATGCAGAAATGTTATTCTTTCAGTTAAAACTTCATAGGAAAAAAGAATTAAAGGCAATGCATTCTAGCAGCTGAAATACTGATGCCTGCATGTACGGCTAATCTGGAGGCGACCTGCGGCTCTCTGCAACAGTTTGCCTGCCATTCTCAGCACCTGCAAGACTTTTCCCTGTTAAATAAACACATGGGCTGGGACATTTGAGTGCTAAGAGGAGCTCTTCCACCACTTCAGATCTGCACCTACAGGAGCCCGGAACACAAGTACCCTCGCCTTGCTTAAAAGCACTCCCTTAACTTTTTTGCCACTTTTTTGCATTCTTCGCAAGCGGTCAGGTGCGAGGAGCACAACAGCACCATCCTTAGCCCCGAGTGTCAAACTGTGCTAATAGGAGTCCAGCTTGCTGCCAAAAGAAAAGCTGCATCAGCCGCTGTCTTTCCCCGATCCTTGCCACAAGTTATGAAGCGCAAAGAGTCATTTTCAGCTTTAATTGGCTCCCTGAGCCAAGGATGAAAGCTGCTCTGGGGTAAGCACCTACAGCACATCCACAAGCACTCAGGAAATGCAGCGCCAGCCCCCCAGTGACATACTGTAGCAGGCAGTCTTTTCCCAAGGCCATTTACCATGCTCCGGATGCCTAATTAACAGCAGCAGATAAAGAAACCAAATGTCCCTCCGTCCAGCCTGCTTTCACCAATACAAAGATCTCACTGCCGGGGGATGATGGCACGGATAACGGCTTGGTGCCAGCATAACTATTAATGCATTCATTAGCATTTGCACAAGACTTACTCTGCAATCAAAGTTATTTGAACGTCGTTATATGATCATTACAAAAAAACCAGCTCGTGAAAACGCAGAGGCAGCAGAGGTCCAGGGGTGGCCCAGACCAGCCTTCCTGGGGAAGCCTCAGCCCGGCCGTGCCATGCCACCTGCCCCACGTTTGCTGTGGATGCTGGAGCTGTGCAAATGCACAGCGTTTGACCCGGCAGGAAGAAAGAGGGTCAGGGTGCAGGAGGGAAAATAACACTGTAAAAGCTCAGCAGCCTCCTCACCCCCATCCTGGCTCAGCACCTCCCTATGTCCCATGCAGGAGCTGGCTATGTCTTTGGGCAGGATTGCTGCTCTTTTCATCAACGCCGCAGGAGTGAAGAGGCCTCTTGAGCTCAGCTCAGCTCTTGCCATTAGGGAGCACGCCACAGGACCATGCTTTGTAATCTGCCCTGTTTTCCACCATAACCTCAAGCATTTCTGGGGGTCCTGATGGGTTAGCTCTGGTGAGTTTTGGAAACAACTTCACCCACGGATGCCTGTGGTGGAGACAACCCCATGTACCTCCAGGAGCAGAATGAAGCCTGCTCCCAAAGCTCAATCCTCCAGCAGAAACCCCCCTTCTCTGCTTCAAGCACTGGAAAACGCATCTCTTCACCTCGACACAGGACTATGTGGCTTGGGACATGGGTACACGTCCTCTTTGGCAACTGCATGCGAGTAGAAAAAGGCATGACAACTAATGCAGCCTTCCTCCCAATTACACCTAACACATTTGTATTTGCTTTCCCCTTTGGAATCGCATTTTCATGCTGCGAAGGATGAGGAAGGGACAGGTTTCAAGAGGGTGGCCTCCTGCCCGTGGGTGAGGAGGAAGCCTTTTGCAAAGAAGAGCAAAGCCTGGCAGCAAAGCTTCCTTTGAATTATGCTAACGTACTTCTCTGCCTTTTGTTCCCCCATTCAGTTGATGTCTTGCTAATGGTCTCTCATTCTCCTCCACATCTTCTCCTCTAACCATGATGTTTGAAATCTCAGCCATAGCGATGCTGGAGTTGGGCAAAAGCGGAAGGGAAAGGAGACTGAGTGAGAGCAAGCACCCAAGCACATCTTACCACCCGTTTTTGTACAGCACCAAAGGCAAAATGCATGTGCGGAACCAGCTGCAATTCTTGGCTTGGGTTTTTGAAAAACAGGCTCCTATTTCTTCAAACAAATTCCCATGTGCAGTATGGTAGCTTCCTGGAAGCTGGCTGGTTAGCAAATGCCCAAGACGAGGGTGTGTGAAAAAACAGGGGAAAGACAAACCCTCATTGACCTGACTGGGGCCAGGGTCCCCTCCCTCATCATCGTCCCTGTCTCCTGCCTCCACGTCTGTTTCTGCAGGTCCTTCAGCTCCTTTTGGTTTGCCACCATCACTCGGCACAGCTTCCAATGGAGCACGGTGCAACCACAGCTGTGCTTTGCAATCACCTGAAGGCCACAGCCTGGAGCCCACTGGGGAGGCTGCAAATGGCTTTTGGTCCCTCCAGCCACAACCACGTCCAATTTGCAGCAAAAGCTTTCACTTTTCCATCCATTTGCATCCTTCTGCTTCCTAGGCTCATGGCCATGTTCACTGGGTGTAGGTGGCAAGGTTTGGGGCTGCATGGGGTCTCTGTGAGGAGAGGAAAGCCTGGGACAATCTCTCCTCTAGACTGGTCTAACAAGCCAGTGACAAATCTGGAGAATCACCAGTGGCAATACTTTTCCAGGGACGTTTGTGCTTGTGCCCCCGCTGGCAGAGAGCTCGCTGCAGGCTTGCTGGTTCTTATTTGCAAGGAGGCCAGCACTACTTTTCTTTCGCCTCTGTTTTGGGGGGATTGGAGTACAGCCTGACTTACTGCCTTACTCTAAATTCCAGGACTGTGGAATAAAAATCATTTGCTGTTAGTCAACCAAAGCTGTCTTTTCTCTCTCTATTGATTACTCCTGAATAATCAATCGACATTTGGCACAGTCTTATTTATAATAATTCAAGTCAGCAGCAACATAATTTAGAAACTGGCTACTAGGCATGTGTTGGTAATGAATCGAATCCATGGATAATTCAAATTCATAGACTAAAAAATTACATTTAAATAATGTTAAGGTTGTGACAACCTGACAAAAGACTGCAAATTCAATGTGAAAACTTTGCCTCCCCCTGTGGCTGAGAGGAAAGCCTGGAGAACACATGAGAAGGGACCAGCATTGCTGCCTCACCTGCGATCGCGCAACACCCTCCAGCTCACACCTAGATGACACTGCCTTTGTGCTGAGCTGAACTGCATCCCTCCTCCTTGCTCACTCATTCCTACTGGTGTCCTTTTATCCCGCAGAAGGGAGCAGATTTCTATTTTTACGTAACAGATCGCTTAGCCTGGTACAAAGCCAAAGGCGAGGGGTGAGTAAACCTCTCCTAGTTTTGGGGATTACTGAGCTGGTGGTGTGTTTATCCAGTTGTTGCATGGAAATGGGAGAAACCAAAACCCCTGAAGCTCTCACTGATACCCAGCTCCTGTTGCAACCCCAGAAATGGTCCTTTTCTCCTTTTTGCACCCTGGGGCGAGTTTTACTGCAAATAGAGACTGAATCTAGCTTGGAGGGTTCTTCTTAAACCTGCAATGGGAGATACCTGCAAACTGTAGGTAACTTCACGCTGAGCAAACTAATGGCTCCTTAAACAGCTGGCTGGGCTGCTCATTTTCCCGTAGGATTTAAAAGCCACAGAACCCCACAGATGGATCCATCCAACCCATGCACAGATGTACCTACAGCCAGTCCCAGAAGGACAGGTATTCCCCAGAAGCTGGCACTGTCTGTGACCGCCAGCCCTTGGCACTTCCCCATCACCACGTGCCGAGATGGGTTTGTGCTTCTGAATTGCCACGGCGCACGACAAATTATTTCTGTTTACTCTAAAAGCATTCCAACAAGTTATTGTTTCTCCAAATGGAAACCACGGAGAGTGCTAGTGATTTACTATGGCATTTTTGTAGTGGGATTAAATAGCTACTAGCTCATTACAGCCATCATGCAGCCAGGCCAAAGTGGCAGAGCAGCCTGGCTGGGCAGAAGCCCTCACCCCGAAGCAGCAGCACCCAGGGCTCACCACTCCTGCTCTGAAGACGCAGCTGAGACCATGTTATTTATTAGCACCTGAGCTCTCAGAAGCTGTGGGAGTAGAGGTTCACTTCAGCCAAAAACGTGAAAGAATCAATGCTTCCCCAATATTTTAGTATCAGCGTTTCCCCAGTATTTTAGCATCTGTGAAGTATGGCTTTTTAACCATTGGGAAGTAATGAAGACCACCAAAAAGCCAAATTGTATAAAAGAAGAGCCCCCCAAAAGCCTCTTGAATCTCTTCACGCTGATGTAGGGCTTCTGAGATGCTGAGCAAGTTTCGGACCCACAGCACCAGCATCTCCTTAACGGCCTTAATAACACTGAACTATACAGATCAACACATTAATGAATGATTAAGACATCTCAGGGATTCAGCAGTAGGCTGATATGAGGCAGCCCTTCATGGTAACCTACCTTATATATATATTGCCGCTGAAAAAAAAATAACAAAGCTTATGGCTGTGTGCTGGATTGCAAACACTATGGTCTTTGCAGCGGAATTTCAATTATGGGAAAATGCACTGTCAAGCCCTCATTCAAACCCTTAATTACCAGCGCTTAACCACCACATACTTTTGAAGGAAACTATAATTCACTTTGAAAAAGACCTGGTTTATACCTATAATTAAACTAATCATAATTAATTCCAACAACTACTGGTATAACTATTGAAGTATTAAAGAAATGCATTGTCAGGGATTGCTTATAGCACTGCTGTGGTGGAAAAACAAGTGCGCTGCTCTGAGCACTGGAGTCAGAGTCCCCACGCTGCCATGGTGGCACATTTGGATGTCTAAGCCCACTACCCCCAGCACTGCGTTGGCATGTCCCACGTTTCCCTGTGTTTCTGCATCCAGGTCATGTGTTTAGCAAAGGATGCTGAAGTTTTCATTTTCACTTCACCCTCGTTTTTTAATGTGGCCTTCTCTCCAGCCTAAGCCGTGTCCAGCTCTTGGACTTTTACTAGGTAACATTTCTAAGATCTTTTGCCAGCTCGGACCATTGCCAAGGGATCACCTTTCCAGCCTGCTGTTGGAAGTGCATCGCTTCCCCTCGGCACCCTTCAGCTAGACCCCTAATCCCATACAGAAGAGCCTTTCCCGTGCCCATAAGGCCCTTCACCCCCACTGCGGCACAGCCTCTTTCCCTGACAGCGGGAAATATTAACTTTCCCTCCACCTACCGCTGCCTTAGTGCCTCTGCTGCAATTTTCTGCGTGTTCTTGCCATCCCCTCTGCAGTCTCTGAGCAACACCGGGAAGGCTAAGCGCGAGGAAAACTCAGCCGGGAAGAAAGCTCTCAGGGAGCTGCAATCAGGGCTGGGGGATTGTAATCAAGAGAGGGTGGAGAGAAGTTGCAGTTTCTTCTCTTTCTTTAAACAAAATGACAGACAGACTGAAGAGAAGGGAAATATTCCCCTACAAATTCCTGGTTATAGTGGCGGTGTGGTGCACTAACAGATTATAGCATTTTATTGCAGAGTACTGTTAAACGGCAGGAGGCTTTTCAAGCATCACTGTCAAATATTGTGTAATCTGCTAAGTAATAAACTATTAAAAGAACACAGAGCACATCGTATTTCTGACTTGCACAGTTTGCTTAGTGGCTTTTATACATGTCTGCTTTTTAATTTCACAACCAGAATACATCAAGCGCCTTTTATTCCTTCCTTTCACAGGGCTGCCTGGGTTTTGTTTTGTGTTTGAAAGGCAGCTCCTTTCAAGTGCATGGCTTCGTATTCCTTAGCAGCCTTCAGACAAATCCAAGTCTTCAGGGCTTTTAGTACATCATCGGCCAGCAGAGCTGCCTACGTTGTTTCTTCTTCCTTGTAGCTCTGAGCATTGCTCCTCTTGCTCTGTCTGCAGTGATGCCAAAATGTTATCGGTCCTCTCATGATTTCCAGGTGCCCTCTCTGCTCTGCGAACAGGCTCTCTATGACAATATACGGGTCTGAATTTTTTAGCAAGGTCAAAGAAAGGACATTCAGTGCTTTAAGACCACCTTGCAGGGTAGACTTAAGCAAAGTGCTCTTGTTTGAAGATGTGATTATTCATTAATGTCAAATTAAGCATGAGACCCTTCACTTGATCAAGCTGCCTGTACTGGGCTCTCCTGAGAAGCAGCTACAACTGGAAGTCCCTGGCAGAGCTCTTCCGTATCTCACTAGCGAAAGGATTATCAACATTGGCAGAGACAAACAGAAGGAGAGAATTCCTCTGGTAATTTAAAGGAGAAGTTATCCCAAATGTCCTGCTTGTTCCAATGTCGCCATCTTGTTATTTCCATGATCTTCTGCCCTCTTCAATCGCTTACTTTGCCTATGCCTAAAACCAAACATTTCNTTCCCCCAAGTCTGGGACCTTTTTGTTCCTTCTGCCGAGACAATCTGAAATCAAAAACTTGGACACTCTGTCTTCTAAATCAGATAGTTTTGATCTTTGTTATAACTTGAGAATACAGTTCTAAAAAAATACTTTGCGTCCAAAACTTCTACCCTCCAGAGAGCCCTGCTATCCACACATACTGTGCTAATCCTACTCAGAAATCCAGAGAATCAGGAAAAACAAGAGTCTTTCTTTTTTGAAAGTGATCCTCCTAGAACGCTTTCCTGAATGTTTTATGTTGTTGCTTTTTTTTCTTTCTATTGCGTATATTACTGCCACATCTCAAACAGACCCTGCAAGCAAAGCCTCTTAAAACTTTAAGTTGATTATGAAAAATTCTCTTTGTAAACATGTTTGGTTGTTTCTATTGGTCCCTCCAAGACTGTTTTCTAGGTGAACAGAAGCCTAACCTGACTCAAGACACCCTGCAGACATTTGCACAAACCAATGAGTGAACTGCATGGGTAAAGAAAACAAATCTTTCGCCACTTATCTGCTTTTTTTCCCCAAAGGCTTTGAAAGAGAGAAATTCAGTATGGGGTAATATATCAAGATGAATGGCATCAGTTCGTGAGGTGTGAGGTCTGTGACTTCCCAGGGAGCTGCACACACGCAGGTGAGAGATTTCAGCCTACCTGATGTGGCCACTGCTAGCAGAGAGGAAATTTCTTGATAATCTTCATCAACAGCTTAGCAAGCCGGAGATCATCTTACGCTGCTGCTTTTAAAGACAACCCTTTGGAAGAAAACAATGCAAACTTGGGCTTCGGCTGGCATCTCGTAGAGTGACAATGACCTCTCCTAAGGTGAGCATTTATCATCATGGTTGACCAGCTCCACGCTCATCCGCTGTTAGGAGGGGTGAAGGGAGGCATAAAATGATCGCTCGTACTGTTGACTGCTGAGGTCCTGCGGCAGTTCACCGGTGGGATCCAGTGTGTTTGACCCATTTTGTGATCTGCCCTTAGCCTTGGGTTATGCTTTGCACTGACAAACCAGGGCATCTTCTCAGCTGGCACTACCACAGAGCTTTGTATCTCCAGTGGGGATGGTTCCTCAGATTTTAGTGCAACTGCTTCACATCCCACTGGGTGCGACCTTGGCCCATCATTACTGGATCTGACAAGAAATCCCGTGATGCAGGTCCCAAATCTAAAAGCCAGCGGCTGACCTATTCCGCAATGTCAGTTTGATCTTAAAAGTGCTATTAACCTTCACCTGGAGTTTTTGTTCTGTTAACTTAGAGAATATTCACACGTACCCTTAAAAGCTGTAATGAGCTGATGGCAGTGATTAATTGTCTACAGCAGTTCTGTAATAGATGAATGCATATGATATCTCATTTATCAGGGAAATAACCACTTCTTTAAAGTCCATGATCAATCAAGTGAAAAGATGCAGGATTTGTTGACAATGCCAGATGCACTTAAGATGAGAAGGTCTTTAGCTGGTAAGGAGACTGCTGTTTTAAAGAAATGATTTACTGAAAACACAAAGCTTCCAGCTCCATTCTGCCCCCCTTCTTGCTCTGAGCGCATTCAGTAAGCAGCCTGATTACAATCAACACATCAAACACCCAATGTGAAAGGTAGGATTTTTGCCACAAATGGAAGAATCATTTGCTTATTTGCCATTTATTTTCCTCCCATCTATATGGAGGCTCCAGCAGCCAGCCAAAGCTGGGGGTAGTTTTGACGGCTGCTCTAATTTAGCTATTTATATGAGGTATCACACTAGAGCACCAAGGAGACCATGGCTCTGATTAGGTGGCAGAGCAGCCAGGAGCCTACAAAGTACCTCTGACTTCACACCTACAAAGACATCTGCCGGCCAACATCACAAAAAAATGGATTTTAATTTTTTTAACCTAAAGCTGGACTTGCCTTCCAAGATTTGAGTCTTTCACTACGTTTCTTCCTTGATGGCTTGGTGAATAGGATATTTTGTGCTTTGCTGGTGTTTTCATTTAAAAGATGTTTTTTCAGTGGTACATTTCAAAGGTAACAATAGCTTTGAAGCACCTGTTCTGAAATGTCGCATTTATTTGGCTTTTCTAGATGTAAGCCGAGACTGGGGCATGAGCTGATGGAGAGCAAAGGGCCTATCTTTTGCCAGCTGAGTGAACTCTGGGATCACGGTTTCGCCTGCGTAACTCTTAAACTTTACATTTTATTGTGCCTTTTATCTGTCCATGCAGGATGAAACACCCTGGTCTCAGCAGGCCATTCCTCTTCCCCCTTCTTTGCCCACTGATCAAATATAGACAAAGTATTTGAAAACAGTGAAGACTCCAAGAAAAAAGAAGAAAAGGAAAGTCTGCAGATCCTGGGGAGAGGATCGGTGTGAGGGAGCGAACAGCTTAACTCCTGGCTAATCCAGTGCAAGGTGAAAACACCTAATGAAGGAAAATGACTGCTCAGTGATTCTCGGTAGAAAACCTTATGCTCCGAGCGCTGCCAGTCCTTACAGGCAGAGTCTGTAAATAGCAGCAACCTGCGTGGTAACCTCAGTGTCACCTCCCTTCATCTCTGCCAGGCTGCTGGGATGCCCTGCTCAGAGCAGCACTGGGGAAGGTTTAAGCTCCTGCCTTTCTCTCTGACCTTGAAAAGGCTATCTACCCTCAGCCAACAGAGCTCTAAGGTGAGGATTTTTAATTGTACTCAGGAGCACTCCATTGTCATACGAATTCCGAGGGATCTGGATGCCAAACTGCCTTACCGCTTACAGAAAACTGAGTCTCAGGTACACAAATAGCCCTGTTAAGAGTTAAACAGACCCCTCTCAGGTTTAAAATCGGGCATCTGCCCAACAAGCTACTTTTTCTGAGCTCTTTTTTTTTTTTCCCGAGAGTCCCTTGTTACTGGGAGCGTTGCTACAGGCTGCTGTCAATGCACAAACTGCCTTCTTGGCAGGCAAGGTGAGGTCAACCGCTGGCTCAAGCCACCCTGGCGACTGACCACCGCCACCATCCCTTCCACCCAGGGCGGGCGTTTGATAGATCCTCCTCAAGTCAATGTTGTTTGGCATCTTTGTGCAAAAAACAATACAGCTGTTTTCGTGGTGGGTCAGTGCGGTGAACTGGATCGGCGGAGCGTGCAACGAGTGCCAGGATGGGTAGGGAAATGTGTGGATAGGAGCTGGGGTGGGCAGAGGAAAGAGGGCGACTGATCTCTCTGTTGGGTACGTGGTTATGAGACCAGCTCAGTCACCTCACAGAACGTTGCCCCTGGACTGTTAACACCTTTGAACGGTTTCTTTCTGGTATCTGTTCATGTCAAGCATTACCCAAAGGGCCTCTCGATAGTTAAGTTGCTCCTGGCTGGTATCCCCACCTCCACAGTGATACAAACGGGACTCATTCACAGAGAGGAGGAGCAGCTCCCTGCAGAACCGAGGAAAGGCCCAAAATGGGTGTAGGTGTTTTGAAACCTCATTAATCCGGGGCATTTTATGACAGTGTAATTAGCACTAGAGGCTGAGAGGAGTGGCAAAATACATTTATCCCCAACAAAGGCAGATAAAACCTGTAATTCTCACCTGAATTATGGTTTTCAAAACCCTATCTAAGGAGACAGATGTTATGCCAGACCTCACTATTATAGATTGCATTTTTCTTGAAAATAACAAATAGCTAATTAGTTATGGGTACCTTCTGCAAAACAGACGATTTTGTTGCAGGGAGATGCTTTGATCATACACAATTTCTTTGTTCTGAGGTTAGCCCTTCTCCCCTCTGAGTGTGCTTCCCAATACACGGCGCCTGCAAATCACACCCCGAAAGTACCAAAAACGTTTGGTTTTTCTCAGTAGCGTAACACTAAGACATGCTCCATGAAAGGCTGCTGTTTATGGGGAAGAGGCACTGCCAGCCGTAGCTGCATATTGTGGACAACCACCAAGGCCCCTGTGCAGTTTCTGGATGCACTCATCTCCCCCCAGGGTTTCTCCATTCCTGACCGCAGATTAGGGCTCAGGTTTGGGCCGGGTTCAGGAGGAGCAATTGCAAATAGTGAGAGTAGATATGGCACAAGCAGAGCCCAGCCACCGCCAGGGAAGGGCAGGAACAAGCAATGGAGAGGTGCAGAGTAAGGACACTAAGGGTATGAATGGAATGGAGCGGGACCAGAGCAAGATTTTAGCCAGAGGAACTAAAACCCTGGACTTCTTCAGCATGGAGAAGAGAAAGCTGAGAGGAATATGAGCAAAGGTGGCAAAATCCTAAGGTGGGGATAAACTCAGTTTAATGCTGCCATTCACTGGGTTCAGTACATGGAAACTATGGAGTATACGAGAACCTGCAGAAACTGGTGCAGGATCTGTTTAAAACAGAAAACAAAGCAGGTCCCGAAAGGGATCTGCCAAATTTATGAACAACCCTATGGGAATGATGCAGGGTGCGAGAACCATGTAAGAATGTGATCTTGCCAATATGCGGGGATACCACCTTAAATGTGCCATAGCTAGCGAAGCATCCCTATCCTCTTCCCCCGAAACACACACATGCACAAATTCATGGCTACCAGCAGTTAATGACAGATTTGTTAATTAACAGCATGAGGCAAAGCCAAGGTTGATGTTCTAATAAACAGGTCATTAACTTTGGTAATGACCAATTTGGGAAGATGATTGCTCTTACAAACTGTATTCCATGGCTTATAAAAAGCAACAGTGCAGCTCTGAAATACAGCTGGCAGCCAAGGCTTTAACAGAGCAGTTGGTCTGAAACACTGGCCGTTCCCTGGGAAGTTATCATCCCCATTTTTCACCAGACACAATGTGTAACCGGGAATCAGAATAGATGTATTTCGAGCTACAGCAATTAAAATTCCTACAGATGTAAAAATGAAATCAAAATCAAACAGCTTCAAGGCAAGTGACTCTCTTCACCCAAGGTTGTTCAGAAAAGGCACGTGGTTTTTGTGAGCAGCTTTCCCTGATACCTGCCTGCTGCCATTTAAATCAGCCTTTTCTCTGTATTTTTTCATGAGGCCAAAGGACATGCGTGCTCAAGAGATTGGGCTACTCTAAGGAGATATGTCTTTATCAGTAGAGTGTCATTGGCATGGAGTTGCTCCTTCCCTGCAGAGGTAGGCAGGGTGGTAGTATGTGTAAGGACTGGGATAAATAATCAAACCACCTAAAACAGACACAGGCGAGAAGGGCTTTGAAACAGTAACCCAATTTCCCATGACACAGGAGAAGGGAAAGGCACCTGCGGTTTCAGTGCTCTGCAAAGCAAACCCCAAAAGAGACCTATTTGCAATGACTCATTATCAGTGAACTATAAAAATCTTCAGGACTGGGAACAGAAGCAGGCTGAGATCATGCTGAAAAAAAATCCTCAGTTTGCAGGACCTGTGCCATTTTCTGATGTTACTGGAATGAGAACCAGAAGCAAAGAGGACTAACAGTAATGTGTGTCGTGAGCCAGAGGATCCATTAGGAACACTTTGAGGCCTTTCGGGGGATAATTAAACATCCTAAAGAATGGTCACTTAATATCACAGTACTTAGCAGTTACTAGACAGTTAGTAACCAGATACCAGAAGGAAGAAACTACTCTTTCTATGATTTATTATCAACTGGTTAGAAAAAAAGATAAAGTTTCACACATTAGAAAGGTAGGCAAATGGGAACAGCAGCCTGGATTGGACCCATGCAACAGGAGTTGCATGGACATGAACCGTATTAGGGGAGCAGAGTTCATGGAAGTCACTTACCCACAGTGAAACCAAACAACTTGAAAACTTTTTGGGGAATTAGTCTTGATAGTGGCTTAAAGTAGCCTGTGGATAAAAGGTCTGGACTTGTGGCATGGAGATAAGAGGTATATACACACGTGCCTCTCAAATTCTGTGACTAGTAGTGCTGTCTACAGTAATGCTGTTAAAACACGGCGTTTTAAAAGGCTCACAGAAAGCAAACTTTTCCAAAAGTGATAAAACTGAGCAAAAGGGAAATCTGCCCCTGATATACTGAAATGGCATTTGCTTGTGGCATGTGTTATAGACTAAAAGTTAAACTACTGTGCTTTTCTGGGGCTGATATATATCATGTATTTTTCTTTCTCATACTCCCCTCTTGCATTTCAGCCCGGCTATGCAGTGTCTTCAAGGTGAAAGCTATTTTGGAAGAGGTTATATAAGTAAAACTTAGCAGGATTGCAACACCCCACCATCAGGCAAGGATCTCTCAGGCTCCGCGATGGACAGCTATGTAATCATGCACAAGCCTGGGAGCTGTGCCAGAAATCCTCCGGCAATTGCATCCTTGCACAGTCATTTGAGTGCACAAGGGCTGTTCCCTGCTAAGTACTCTCACGGGCTCTTTCTGCCTGAAAAGGAATGAAAAGACATGGGTAACTGCTGATTCTGCCTCCTCACAGTGAGCTCAGTATCATGAAACACTACATAGGCAGCAATATGGATTTGGACCGAGGGACCACAAGCATCCAAGAAGCTTGTTAGGATCCCATTGATTTTATATGTGAAGAATCAGGCCCAATGATGCTACATAATTTTAACTCAACAACTTGAAAATACTGACTTTCAGGGAAATCCGATTGATTTTACATCAACGCATTCTTACTAATGTTTTCTTTCTTCAAGTATGTAAAATGGGCTGAAGAGACCCACAGCACTCTAGAAATCCAGAGATTATTTATGAACACCTTTCTTATTCAGATGAAAATGTTTTCTCTTTTGGCAAATGTAACATCACTCTAGAAGCAAAAAATATTGACAAATCGACATGCATAAAAATGATGACAGAGGCATTTTTTGTAAACAGGCCGTTTCCTAAACTTGCAACACAAAAAAACCTGGGAGCAGACACAGACAAAGACTAAGTGGACAGAGACTGACTATATCCATCCATCGATACAGCAATGAAAACTCATTTTGGGTGCAGATGGGAATTTACCAACATAAGACAAACGATCACATAAGGCAGAAGAGAATGTTACTGAAAAAAGTGAGAGATGACAAAGCACCTGCTACTGCCGGATGTAGCAATCAGAGCTGACACATTCCAATTGTCCATCCTAAAAAATGGGCTTTATCACCAAAGAAGGTCTCAATTCATTATTTCTTCATTGATGTTATGTCAAATATGCAGGTCACATCATCAGCCTGCTATCTAAGAGTGAGGAAAAGCTAGAGAACATCTTTAAGGACACAGAATGAATAAAATTTACAGGGGTGATGGAATTATTTTTAAAAGTCACAACCAAGAAGAAATAAAATTCGGCAGGAGGAGAAACAGAGTGAGCAGACACTCCCTCATTTTACTGTTAAGTTCCTGACTATATAAATTGGCCTAATATTTCAAAGTGACTGGCATGTTTAGGTCTTTTCATCTCTGTGGACTGAACTTGAGGGACTTATAAACAGGCCAAGCCTTTGTAAAATGCTCCAAGTTGAGGCTGAGGTAGCCGAAGCTGGACATATTCAGAATATAGTAAGAGATGCAGTGCTTACCAGAGAGGTGGCTCTCCTCTGGAGCACACCTGCAGATGGTGATAGCAGCTTCACCTTCTTTTGAGTGGATGAGGGCTTTTTTTGACGCATGGAACTTTCTGTTCTTTTGGCCGTTGATTTTGCTCCACGGGAATCCTTTCTTGTCACTGAGCGAGAGAAAGACATAAATGAAGAAATTTAGCTCTATCAAGACCAGACCAGGACCAGAATTTACTTACCCTGTACGTGACAATGCTCAATGAAACAAGATGCATAATCCAGTATCTTGTGCACCCCACAAAGCTCTCAGCAGTGGCTTCTCTCTCTTCATATGGAAATTTGTATTGATTTCACTGGGAAGAGATCTAAGCCAACTCCTGGCCCTGCTCTCATGACTCTCACAATATTTGTTGTCTTTCTTAAAACACCAGCTCCTGGACTCACCTGATCATGCAAGAATCTCAAATGCAATCAGCCCTCTGGGCTATGCAGAAAAGCTTGAAAATCAGCACACTCAAAGGGAACAAAAGTCAGCAGAAAAAGAAACCACCTGATTTAGGGGGGGTTGTACTTTTTAACCCTCGAATGTACCCTCTCCTTGCAGTCACCATCCATCCAAGTTACGAAAAGTTCTGTGGGGCAGTTTGCCTGGCAAAGGGAAGGAGATGCGTGGAGGGGGGCAGTTTGCATTGCTAGCCGGCAGCTAGAGACCCTCGCTTTCCTTTATGCAGAAAAGGGCTCATCCTGCAATACAGGGAAACCTGCAGCCAAACAAACCACTTCGAGTCCAAAAAGGGTGCAGGGGGAAGAAAGGTAGGATTTACAGCCATTTATTTGGAAAGGGAACAAAAATCTAGTTTCCACCCAAACTTGAGAAAGATACATTTGACTCAGCAATTAATTTGGGGCCTGCTACCCATATCTGTGCTATTCACTCAGAGCCATTCTTACAAAAAGTAACAGGGAAGGAGCCAACCCCATTGAACACAAGCAGTAAGTGCAGAGAGTGAGCAAGAACACGCTGTGAGGATGCATCCGTGCTTTGGAAACACGGTGCTAGGCCAGTGATTTGCAGCTCCGACAGATGCACAATATGGCATTTGGCTCCGAGATTGTATCTGTGGTCATCGGGAAGAACCAATTTGATGGCATCTGGGAGAATTGGGATTTTTAGAAAGGGAATTAATTTTAAAAGGATTCAACGACCTTTGCTAACTTCTCAAACAGAAAAAAACTCATGTGGATTTTTATATTCAATGTGCATTAGTTGCTCATTCTCTCTGAGGTGATTTGCTTTTTTTTTTAAGTTTTATTTGCATAAAGCACAGTCTGCATGAAAAGACAAGCCAGCAAGCTTTGTGTGCTCTCATACAGCATTTTGCTGTAAAATTTTTGGTAGGTTTAATGTTTTGTTTTTTTTTTCACTATTTGCAACCTCCCATCATTTCCATTACAGAGAAACAATTTATTTCCAAACATTGCTGTACACAGCCCTCTCAGACCTGACCCGTTCCCCAGCTTTCCACTGCCGTTAAAGCCAAATCACATTTATATTTAACAGCTTAATTTTCCAAATTGGTTTTATCGGTGGCCCTGTTGCCCTGTGAAGACAGCACGGGAGGGGAGATGAGACCTGAACCGCGTGCCTGGCTGCATTGCTGACCTGCTGGCTGACACGGCAGTGCTTCCCTGTGCCTCTGCTCCTCTAAGCTGCTGCTGATTTAAGATGCTAAATCCCTCAGAGGAGAATCCACCTTTTGCTGAAGGGCACGCGACGGCACTGCTTTGTGCTCGACAAGACGGCCAATGGTGGAGGAAGCTCAAGGTAGATGTGAGCCAACAAGCAGGATCCCAGCAGAAAGCTCCACAAACCAGCAGATGCTGCGAAGTATGGGCATCCTGCCTCTGACATGGCATGCATCACTTCCTCGGCATTACAACGCTTCTCTTTTCACGCGAGGAACCTCAATTCATTTTCCATACCTTGTCTGTGTGCAAAATATCCAGCTTATTTTTCCTTATTACGCTGAAAAGCATCACTGACTGCTCTCTGTTTCCAGTCCTGCAGATTGCCTTTCCCCTATCCTAGGCCCAGGTCCAGATATTTTAAGCTTGCGAAATATTTTTTTAAGTCAGCGAAGCATAAAGAATTGTCAGAAAAATAAACAAATACAAATAGTGAAAGGGGATGTTTAAAAAAAATTTCCCATGAACAAACAGGATGGGTCTTTTGCTTTCATTATTGTGCAGAAATCTCACTTCCCTCTTGAAGTGGTTCAGGGTCAAAATAGGAATTCATTTCGAGATTGAATTCAAGCAGGAAAGTATAAAGCAGGGAAAATGCTCCCTGGTGAAGTAGCAATGACAATATGACATCACGTGGCGTCCCGTGCATAGGTACAGAAGGATGGACCCGTAGATGAACCAGTCAGTGGCACACAGAAATTACCTTCAGCCACACAGATAAATACATGTCTATGCCTGAAAGAGACACAACCCATCACACCTATTCAGAGAAGTGCTAATGAGGTCTCAATTTCCAGGTTATGCTTGGATGTCAGTCTTGCATTGACAAGAGCACCGCCACGAAAGGGAAATATTTTAATTCCACGTGTGCCAGGATTCTGTCAGTTTTCAGACATCTCTATTTCTCCTCTCGCAAACCCTCTTAAAATGTGTCCCCTGGGAACACTGCTCAGCTGCAAAGTGCCAACCAGGAACCGGAAAAGAAAAAACTGACTGAAAAACATGCAGATCTTCAAAGGCAGCAGAGAATTACACTGCTGGAAAGGAGACTGCGGCACTGAAAGAAAAAAAAAAAAAAAACCCACCTGTGGCTTAGCTGCACAGAAGTCATGGGCTTCATTCTGCCAGTCTTTGCTCCCCCTGATCAGCAGCTAATTGCGGAAGTGCTGAGGATCTCGGCGCTGCTACGCGGTGAGCTCTCGGAGATCAATAGCTGTCCTCAGTCCACCAAGCCAGCTGTGCCATCGCACCCCACGGAATTACCACTGCCCTTACCGGGCTCTGCAGCTGTAGTTTCTGAGCTGTTAGGGCCCCTCTGGAGAAAAGCCCCAGATACTAGGCTTCTCCCTGCAGGATGAGAAGAAAATGGGGTAGAAGCAAAGGCCAGAGGCGAACTGTGGGGACCTTGCCTGCATACAAGGAGCCAGGCAACATGACCCTACAAGATCATGTGCTGTCCAGGTATCTGTGAGCGCTGAACAGCTGGGAAATTCGGGGCACAGGAATGGACAGATGGGGGCAGCAGGGAGAGAGGCACTGGGGAGGCTGGAGTGTTTAGCAAAAGCCAGGATGGACAGAAACAGCGGGTGAGGCGATGGGATGGCCACAGTAAGACAGGCTACAACAGCTTGTGTATGTCGTATGATGTACAGGGCAGCCTGAAGGAGGGATCTGGGATTGCTTTTACAGTTTTCATGTTGGAGGGGATTGGGCAAAAACACCAGGGTTCGCTTTGCCTTGGGAAAAAAAGAAAAGCCCCAGATACTACATTTTGCCAAAGATGGAAATGCATCAGAAGTTGTCCGCCTAGGGAAATGTAACAAGCAAGGATTCCTTTTGGGTGAAATGTTCTGGGGGCAGGGTCACCTGCCTGCTCCAGAAATAGAAACAAGAAGCAAAGGGAATTAAAGCAGAATCTGTTTTGTTTAAAAAGGAAAATGGACATTTTGACACAACCTCTTTTCTCAAATGCATTCAGAAGTGTTGTCTCCATCCCAGAGACATTCCAGAGCTGTACTGTTTGTCCTTCACTCTGCCCCATCTGCAGCTTTAATAGCATTTTTAATGTATTCTTTACATAATTAATATTTACATTTCAGTAGCAGCTAGCAGCTCCAACAGACACCAAAGGCCCTATAGTGTTAGCGTGAAAGGGATCTGTTCCTCTCTAGCCAGACAAGAAAGACAAAGCCTGAGGGGAGGGAGATACAAACAGGTTATAGAAATGATTTACACACAGTGATTAATTAACTCAGAGCCAAACCTGGGACAAAGCAGTCGTCCCTGGCTCAAGTGGGGAGCTTTCAGGACTCCAAATCCAGCTGCCCGAGATCAAAGCTTTCCCCAAGGCCAAAGCTTTTCCCAAGTCCACTGAGGCTTCCCGAGCCTTTTCCGAGCTCAGCCTTATTTATGGAAACTGGAAAGGTGGGTACAGTTCAGGTTCCAGCCACTATGCGGTTTTAGGCAGGTCACTGAACTAACCCTTGCCCTCCCAGCTAGGATTTACAAAATGGATGATTATGGGAGTGTTGGGAGCCCATTATCTACTGTTGACTATCACGGGTGAAAACACACGAGACAGACAGACAGGCACAGATGGAATTTCAACTAACTTCAGAGATCCACAGCGCCAGCAGCCACAGATGTGCTAAGGTAACCTCCTTTCATAGCCAAGGAAGCAAAACCAGCTGCTTTCAGGATGTAGTTCATCTGAACAATTTGTCCACCTAGGTTAAGGCAAGGTCATCTGGGCATAAACAGAAGGAGAGGTCAGAAAAGTATTTTCTAGATAGATGTGTGGATGCTGACCTGGATAGGGAACTTCATTCCCAATAGCATTTTTTATGGTGGATTTTTTTCTGTGGTCAACCCACAGCTGCCCACACGGAGTCCTTACACTTCTGGTGGTCTCTGCCCTTGGTGAGGTCTTATAAAAGGTGCCGTGCTTTCCACCTCTGTCCACGTTGACTGCTGGTAAAGCTATCAAAGCCCCGCATGGCAGATGGATGAATGTGGAACGGCCGAAGGACTCCGCTTGTGTACATTTTGTCAGGCGAGAGGTGGTTGAGGGCCACGCCTGAGTGACTGATAGATCAGGGGAGAGGCTGTATGTTTAATGGCAACGTTGAACCAAACATTACTTCTGCCAAGATAAGTAACTGGTTGGTTCAATGGCAACGAAAATTTTAAGACGTTGTGAATCGATACCTTATTAATTGTTCAATTAATTTCTGTCTGTCATCGTTTTCCAAAGCACTTTCTGGAGTTTGTATGTTACAAAGGTTATCTAGCTGCCTTACTAGAAGCCTGTAGGCAACTTTCAGCCCGCTTTTCTCCATTTTTAATTTCACAAATGGGGAAGCAACCCTACCTTTGAATAAACGTACTCTCTCAGTTTCCAAGGGACGTTTGCTTTCCACAGGGTTTGAGTTTCACCTGATGACCTAAAAGGAGTGAGAAATAAAATAACAGGGCCTGATCCCTGCAGGAGAAGAAGGAAGAGCCACTGTGCCTTTGTGAATAGTATCTCCATAGTATCGTGAATAGGATCTCCGCAAACAAACCCCAAGGAATCTAGGTTACAGGCAGGGCTACAGGGAAGGTGGGACTGTGGCCCAGAGGACATTCTTCACTGGCACGTCCCACCATGTCGTCGAAAGGGAAGCGCAGACCAGAGTTCAACTTCATTATGTCGTAGTCAAGGTCAGATAACTGTGAGGGTTTTGATTAATGCATAAAACGCAATCAAATTAGCTGAGTCGGCACCCAGCTCTGATGTTCGTTAAAGAAGCTGCCATGCTCATCAGATGGAAGCGAGCCACCTAGAAGGTTAAAGCTAATTTTGAAAATGCTGCTAAGACTCAGGGTGGCAAAGCAGAGCCTGGCATAGCAAAGAGAAGAAGAGAGAGATGCCTCGGTACCCGAGCACTTCTATGGACTTTGTCACCAGAGTTTTCAGTGTGCTGCATTTGACGGCAGCAATTATCCCATGGCAGCCCCTACAAAAGGGTTGTGTCCTTGCCAGGTGTAGACCTCAGCGTCTGGCAGAGCCAGTCGTTTGCTCCCAGGATGCTCAGGCTCCGACTGAGACAAGACTAGTCCCAGCACCTGTCCGAAGCCCCAGGCTAAATGAACCAAATACAATTTGAGAAAATATAATTTGAGATGGTTGCAGAAGCAAGGGAGACTCCTACTCCTGTTGTCCTTAACTTTAAAAGTAAAAGGAAGCAGGGTACCAGCAGAGCTCCTCGGGCTTTAGTTTGACTACAAGTTATGCTTAGGTAAAGCTGTAATTACAGACAGAGCAGGCTAAGAAATTACTCGAAACTGTTTTAAGTAGTAAAGTCAGACAGATAGGTGGGAAATCATATTTCTCAGGATTTCCATTAAGCTTTCAACAGCAGACACCAGACTCCAAATAATAAACTGCAAGGACCAAACAGATATGGTAAGGTTTTTACTGGAATAAAGGCAAGAAAATTGCTGAACTAACGCTGACCTTTGTAAAATAATAAAGCCACAAAGCCATAAAACAAAGATCATAGCAGTAATGTTTAACTACCACTGGGAGCAGTTACCCTTGTTGTATTTCATGATTAAGACATACTAAGATAATACGGACCAAGAGACTTTGCCAACCAGGCTCTCCATACAGAGCAGTGTTAGCTGTGTCTGAAAGTGCTGGAGAACATCATTTTTTTTAGCAAATACCTGACATATTTTGAACCAGACATATCCGTGTTTCAATACTCTGTTCAAAAGTGCCACACGCTCCAACATTTTTTCATATGTTTCCTGGAGTCTTGACATCAGAAATTCGGAGATTGGATGTGTATCCTATCCAGAAAGGGAATAACCCAGGCGCCGGAGAGAAGTGTGCAGGGATTCCTTACATTAAGCATATTTATCTGGTACATCTGGTGGCAATTTATTCTATGAAAATGATGTTCTGTCAGCTCTGACTTTATACAGTCCAATCATACTGTTTGAAAAAATGCAGACTGACCCAGAAAGTCACTTGAAAAGGAAATTTTGAAATGCCATTGAAACGCCTCCCTTCTCCTTTCAGCTGACCATTAAGTCGCCAGTGGAAACCACCTGTGGCTGCAAAAACTTCTCAGCAGCTCCACGTATAAGTTTAGCTTGTGGGGCACTTCCCCAGCCCCATTGTGAAGCTGGGGTGAAATGTTTCCCCAGGCTCACTGCAAAGGAAAGAATGTGTCACAGCCCATGGCTTAAACCCCAAAAGAAATTTGGCTATGGCAATGTTTACATGAGGCTGAAACCTGCTTTTGCCCTTACTAAAATCTCCTGCACTGAGATCATACTGTTCTCACTGTATCTATTTTAACAGTAAGCAAACAAATGCGGGTTCTTAAATAGAAAAGGCATCCCCACTCATTTTTATGTTTGCAGCGGCTGAAGATGCTGTGTTTCACACAGCACCTTCCAGCTCTTCATCCACCTTGCTGCTGCACCTCCACATGAACCTCGCTGGCAGAGGGGGACCACAGCCCTCATTTTGCTATTAAAATGCTAACAAGCCAGAAGTCTTCTTTTGATTCATTCGGTCCTCCTAAGATTGCTTTGCTTAAATTGGAAACACTGGAAACACTCATGCATGTGAGTGTCAGCATGCATATATTTATCTGAGATAAATATATATACATACATATATATATCTCAGAAAATAGGCAGTATCAGGAGGAAAGAGATTACAATTTTGTGGGGAAAAATCAGAGTTCTTCCCACCCTTTGTTCACCATAGCAACTCCCTCACACACACACAGAGGCAGAAAAAGGGAAAAAAGAAAAGCTCCCACCTCATTTTCAATCAGGCCTTCTCCAACAACAAGAGCAAAGCTTTTATCTTCCAGATAGGGAGAAAAGACTATTCTAACAGTTCGTTTCGTAAGTGTGCACGGACTTTTCAAGCAAGTACACTTCTTCACTCCCCTGCCTGGGAATTTAGCACAGCCTCTGAGGGAATGCATGCGTACTTCCCAACATTTCAGTGTCTCCTAATGGCTGTCCTGCTAACGCAGGAAACCTAACAGCTTCCAGCATATTTACCACGATGTTACACGTGCATGCACGCATACGTGCAACCCATTCATACTTCGGTTTTCAGCAAAAGTAGAACAGAGATAGAGGATAACAGGAAAGGTGATAACTTTGTGTGTTACTCACTGGGATGTGTGCTTTCGGAGCACTTAAAAGAGCCCACAGGTAGCATGGGGACTATGCTGTGCAAGATGCTGTACAAAGACATACAGGATATATTGAAGTCAAAAAAAATATATCTAATTCTTCCTGAAGAACCCACAGCCTGCGGATATGAGCAATGCCTGCTGAGGTCACAGCAAAGAAATCCACTGGCATCAGCAAGCTCAAATTAAGCAAAAATATCCCCAGTTTACACACAGGTCACTGAAGGACAGGAAGGGTAAAGGACCTGTTCATGGACACACAAAAAGTTGCTTGTGGAGAGGCTTGAACATAAATCTCCCAAGTTCCCCTTGACGTCTTAAACGCGACCTATGTGCCTTCAGTCGGGAACCTACACTGCCCTGTCTGCTGCTTTGCTTTGTGCCGCTTATTTTCCTTTTTTCTACAGAAAGCAGCACCACTCTCTGAAATCCGCTACTAGCATTACAGAAGAAAATAATGTATTGTTCACCCTCAGTTGAGGCCCGATGTCAGAGCTGTTCTTTCACAACAGCTACACCTATAGTATTTTGAGCACCTGCTGAAAAGCTGCAGCTGTGACTGAGCTGGTCGTGAAACTCCTTCTGCGGAAAGGATCTGCTTTGCCACGGTTTTCCCCCAGCATTATGTTTAGATGAGACTTTGGGGATAACAACAAAGTGTGCCAGTCATCGAGAAAAGTCATTAAGAAATGGCACACCTTAACGGCCTCCGTGGCCAAAAAAGATGAGTGTGGTTGGCTTTCCCCTGTGCGTCACCTTCCAGCCTGTTGTCACTTTGAACGCGCCGTGGTCCAAGGGGACTCCAACGGTGAGGATGCAGAGGAGGCAAGGTGATGCCGACCAGGTCTCATCACCGTAAAACCCACCTTCAGCCAGCACTGCCAAAGTACTTCTCTATTTTTTTTCGCTTATTGTAGGCATCATTCAGCTGCTGATCTACCTTTTATTTCTCCCTCACCAACAAACGTGCCGGCTTGCCCAGTGTGGCGAGGCAGTCTCACAGCCCAGAGAATGCTGCCCGTTCTGCTGCCGTCCTAGCACTCAGGAGGGCCTGTTCGTTTGCAGAAGAATGATTGATGACAACAGGAACCTATTTTCCTTGGGTTTCAAGGTCAGGAGACAAGTTTAGCTGGCATGCAAATAGCCCAAGCTGAAAAAAGACCATCTCTATCTTGATGCACATGCTAAACGTTACAAATAAATCATACTTTCAGGTTTTATTCTTTCAAAATATAATATTTGCAGCAAGGCTAAGAAATCCCATGGCCTTAAATACTATTATTTAACAGGTTACTTACCACTGCACCCTGTGTGGCTGCACCACTGTGACCATCGGTGCCTGAACTATGCATATAGAAGGATCTCAGGCACATCTACCCAAATTGCATTCCCATCTTGGGGTGCAGCTATGCCCTCAGAGATGGAATCAGCTGATGTCCCTCCCCACTTGCTGGATGCCGATTTTTCATATTTTCCTCTTCTAGAAGAATGCTTAGGGTTTTTTCTTCCCCAATCCCCCATCTTTGATGCCACGCCAAATTAAATTGCTCTACATTTTTTCCTCTTGCACTTTTTGAAAATGCGTCTCTGCTAAGCAGAAGACTGAAAGGCTTGGTAAATAACAGCACACTGCTACTGCCCCAGGAACGGAGATGCTGTATTCAATACGCTCACGCACGTCGTCAATTCTTTATACCTTTATACATTGTCATTCATGCTTTGGCTTGTATAACACGGTGATTGAGCATTTCCTCTGAGTAAACGTGTGTGTATCTTCTCTACCGAGGCATACACGGATGCACAAGGTCTCCTTGAGGACGTAAATCCATTTTCCTGTCTTTTTAGCGACGTGGCTGATTTTGGTGTCATTAGCTGATCCACGCTGGAACTTCCTTGAGCCATTCGTTGAGGCAAATGTCTAGGCTGGTGAAACTGATGTTTCTCTTTCCCAGCCAGGATGAACCAGTTCATTTACTCAAGTCGGACATATTAAGAGCAGAATTCTACTTACTTTATAGCCAAGAATTTTAAAAAGAGGTGGCCAAGGGGCACTCAGCAAAATCACCATTGATTTTTCAGCACTGCCTGGAATACAGCCAGGTCTCCCAGGGCCAGAATAAAATGAATACAGGACCCAAGTCTTAAAATGGTTAAGTGGAATAGCACATACAGGCCTGTCAGCCAAAATCAGTTTGGGCAGGTGAGAGGAAATGGGTTAGTAAAGAATGAAAGGACGGGATAATTAACCTCACTTAACGCGGGTTTATGAGGGCAGGACACCTTGTCAAGTTAACGTAATACTAATTTTGGAAAAGTCCTAAGGTCTCTGACACAAAGATTGCCTCCTGCTTAGACTGTTGTACTTGGGACCACGAGGCACTTTAATCACTAAAGTTTGGAAGCAGCAGAACACAGTGAACAGATTTAAAAGGAATTAATTGACGAGCCTTGATTTTGGGGGAAATCTTGGGCATTGGGGGACGCTGCTAGTGGGGTCCTGGCACACGCTCACTTGCAGTTCTTAGATACCCTGAAGACAGGAGCAAAGATGCAATGAGAAACGTCCTCCTGCTTTTGTCTCCAGCCAGGCTGGAGTGTCATATCGTGCAACTAAACCTGTCGGTGTGAAACGTCCAGCTTGTTTTCTCTGCCAAAGAGGTTATGGTAAACTTGAAAACAACTGGAACGTCTCCAGATTCCTGGTGTCCCAGCAGACCTCCCTCCAATATTCAGTTCCGACCATTCTTAATAATTTATCTGTGTGCCTGGGGTTTGATTAATACTAATTGACTGTCAAAAATGCAGCTGATTGCCCAGCGCGCTCTCTGCTGTCCCTAATGGGATCGTGCTGTAGGAAAGAGTGCAACGAGCTCCAGCCTTGCCCCCACCTGAAGCACGCAGCCCCCTGCAGCGCTTTCAGCTCCACGCGGTGCGGAGCGGGGCTGCGGCCAAGACCGCAGGACCGGAGCGTGGCGGCTCTTGCTGTCCTTCATGCACACCTGCAAAGTGAAGTCCTAGGAAGATACGGATGCTGTGAGCCATATTCACAAGCCCTACGTTGCTCGGCACCTTCCCAGCCAGTGACCGGCCTTTGCTGCTGCCTATTTATTTTCCCCAGCCGCTTTCAATAAATGGTGACATGGGGTCCTTAAAGGACTTAAGGTTCGGCTTTTGGACAAATTAAACTGGGCTCACTTGCCGTTGTTGCATCTGTGAAAAATGCTACTTCTTTTGCTGCAAACAGCTGGAACAAGTTCAATTGAATTTATATCAAGACTGGGTTTGTTTCTGAGCTGGTGACTCATGTTCTTGTCTATTTCTGATTAAATATTATCCCTATAAATGGCATACACATTTTTTTCCTATTTAATTGTCATGGCTGAGGGGATTTAATCTATGCACCAATTCAATAAAATGTTATCATCGACTAGCCACACGAAATGCAATCGGACTGCCCTTGCACGCATGGCTACGAGGCTCAGCCGTGCATCCTGACTTCGGGGGAAGGCCTTGGAGATAGGGGTTGTGTCACTCGAAGAGAAATAAGCAGCTAAAAAATCAAACTGATGCTGCATTCAGAGCCAGATGTCTGATACGTAAACAAGAGTCACGAGCAGCATAAGAGCGATCCCGGTACACTGTGGTATTTAACTGATGCAATTTGATGTTCAAAAAATCAGTGGGCAATTCCCACATATATGTGCTCACCAACGGGAGGAAGAGCAGCTGGGGTGCCAATGGCATTATCCCAAGGCTTCTGAAGGCAATGAAAGTTATCTTCATGCGCATCTCTGGGATTTGCCTCATGTCAAAAACTGAAGGTTTTGAGGTGCTCGGGGCTGGAGTTTTTGGCTGTTTAATTCTCACCAGTGAGGCTAGGTATCCAAAAGAGCCGAGCTCCACCTGATGCAGTTCTGACAGATTTTTTTTCAATGCAGCATGCTAAGAGCTGATGAAGATTTGGCAATTGTGTTTCTTGTTGAAGCCTGCTAGGTTTAGAAGTGCCACTGATGCTGCCTTCTTGCAGGAGAGGTGTTTTCTTCGGCTATGACAACTGTTCATGTCCCTTAGGGGGTCTGAGCCGAGCAGGCTGCCCAAGCTGAGGAATCCCACTGCCCTGCTGACTGGTCCGGGGGCACATCAGCATATCTGCACCATGGATTGCATAGCAGTTGCCCACAGCCCCCAGAAAAACCTCCCACCACTCATTCCTAGTGTTTGTGGAAGCTGCTGGAAGAAGACAGTCCATTGCCTCTGCACAAAACCAAGTGACAGCGTATTCCTCCCAAACTGCCTAGCGTCCAAATGAAATCAGATTGTTCAGGCTCTCACATGGTGCGGCCTGGATTTTTTAACTGCAATGCATCAGGAGATAATCGTGAGTTAATATAGAGCAATGGTAATGAACAATAAAGAACGCTTTATATAGTTTTATAATCATCATACGGCACCATTATTCCCAAATGCACCCATAAATCTGTCAAAGGAAGCAGCTCTACAGCAGAGACACTTTTATATGTATTTAAAAAACGGGATAAAAGTTATATCAATCCTTGGCAGACCTAATTTAGTATCACACAACATTTATCATAATCCCAGTAGCATTAAACTAGATGCCCACTGCACCACAAGCTCGTGGCAGTTTATTGCAGGCCAAAGACAACTGGCACACTGCGCAGACAGGGCCTTTGCCGGCAAGAATAAAGCGCCTGTGAAGTGCAATAGGGCAACCAAAATCTCCCTCTGTACCATAGACCCCGCTAAAGAAAGCTAATGGAGGTCCAGACGCTGCAGAGATTTCCACAGCGGTCTGCACAAAGCCCTAAAAAAGCCATTTTAACAAATTAAGACTAAGCCTGGATGCGGCCCCAGCGGCAAAGGGTCTGGTTCCCACCCGGCAAAGTGCTTGCGGTACGATCCGGTACGCCCAGCAGCACCGGTGATCACACACACTTGCAGTAAGTTGGATCTGAAATGTTTCTCCCAGCCAAGGCTTTCATAAAAGAGTAAGTGCAGTGCTCGCTGTCAGAAAAATCTTAGGGCTGAGAGCTTCGGCTTCCCAAATCAGGCTGCAGAGAGGTGGTTGAAAATTTCCTTACAAGCTATTACTCGAGAAAACGTCGGACTTTCAGCTCATCAGAGGCTCACACGCACACACACAAAGGTCTGTTTTCAGTGAAAAGCTCTGATTTCTCATCTAAGCAGCAAAAAGTAAAGAGCATAATGTTTCGTGGAAAACACATTCGCAACAGGAAACCAGAAAAGCAGAGCCCTTGAGTACCACTTCCACTAGGCCCTGAGGAGGTGTTTCGGGACTGACATATTTAGCCTTTTGCCTGCCTTGGCATCTTATACGTTTCCCACAGACTGCCACAGTACCTATCTGGGAAGTGTTGAATCATTTCCCCCACTTCCCATGGCATATTCTGAAGGCATGCACAGCGCTGTGTCACACTTGCAAACATCACTGTGATTTTTACCCTTCCAACTTGCACCTCTCCCGGCCGTCAGTGCAATCACAACCATTCATCCACTTCTCCAGGCTCCCGATCCACACCGAAACCCTTATTCTGACTTTCCAGATCAATCCTGGTTTATTTTTTTAGGATTATTTGCAAACACTGCTGTCTGCTGCTTACATCCAAGGTACTTGGCACTAAGTATTTTCACTCCTTGGTTTGTGACCTAAGTCAGAAATCTGGGGTTATTTTAAGCATTTCTCCAAGAGCTGTATGCATTCAGCAGGCTGAGCAATCTTCAGAAGAGTGATGGAAGTGGAGAACTGGAAGGAACCAAGCCCGGCTTTAAAAATGGAAACCAAAAAACTGCTAGTACCGCTGCGGGCAATCCAAAAGGCATGCCTGAGCTGCTTCTAATCATATCAGCCCTGCTCCCCAGCAGGAGGTGAGGGAGGAAGCGTGACACAAAACTGACAAACATACCTTTTATTTCGCATCAGCCAGACTACCATGCTGAGAGACGTGATTCCGGTTTTTCTTACGAAAACTCGTTCTGGCCTATTGGGAGCATCATTTTAGCAACCGATCAGTGTGATCCCAATTAGAGAGAGCAGCTGAAGCCGGCGACAAGCCCCTCGCCAGGGTTGGATCCTGCACCGCAGCCTGCAAACACACTTTCCGGTACTGTTACCGTCCCTGCTGGCGATGCATCATGCAGACCCGCCCGCTGCCTGTCCGTGTGTCCCGCTTCGTCAGCGATGTGTCCTGCATCGCGCCCGTGGGCAAAAAGGATGCGCCCTCGGTGTCACGCGGAGCAAAGGAGACTACAGGGAAGGGTCACAGACCTACACACTCCAGCGTCTGCTTACGGTAAGTGGTTATACGTGACGGTGGATACATAGAAATAATTTGAATTTAAATCAGACAAATTTGCAGCAGCTCAGCAAATGAGAGCGTAGGCGAGCCAAATGGCCCAAATCCAGATTAAGCAAGCCCACATGTTGCACGGACACGTCCGCAGCTACCACACCACCGGCAGCTGGAAAGGACGCTTTCCAGGAAGAGCCACCTTGCTGCAACTTTTCATCACTGCATGCATTAACAGCCTCACCTTTACAAGACAGAAGGGCACTTTGTCAAGATGGACTAAGTTAGCCGCTTGATCATTTAATTACCCTTGTTTAATTATAACAGTTTGGATCGCGGAGCTATTGATTTTTCACAGAGGCTTTCCAGACCTTTCACTGGGCTCTACCTCAAAGTGAACTAACAAGTGTTGGGGAATGAGGTATGCAATATAAATAATTTAAAGCAATGTATAATCCAAGGACTACATTAAAAAAGAGTGTTGGTAAAAGAGGAATATGAGCCGTGGAAACATCAGTGGAGAGGACATGCTGTCAGCCTTTGATTTTCCTATGAGCAGATGTTCCGGATTCCTTTAATGGCCCAGCAAAAATATGTCAGAATCTCAGCTTTTGTTTAAAAAAAAAGTTTCTTAGGATTCTGAAACAAAGCATGAAAACAAATATCATCAAAATTCAAATGCAAGTATAATAAGGAACAGGAAAACGGAAAAGGAAAACGGAAAAGGAAAAGGAAAAGGAAAAGGAAAAGGAAAAGGAAAAGGAAAAGGAAAAGGAAAAGGAAACCATTATTTTGGAAAACAAACCAAGGTTGTTATGACAAACCTATCATTTTTCAGTCTATTTCTGAGCATTTGAGGGCTGCGCTGCAACTACATCATTACGAAGGAAACCCAGTGCCTCCCAAGTTCATCAATTGGTCAAGAAGCTGAAGTCCAAACAAATTTAGCAGAATGGACAGGAAGGGGTAAGATTTTGAGAACAGCAATGAAAATTCTATAAATCCTTTTCTTGTAATATTGTGTAAAGACTCTTACTACTCTTAAAAATAACTTTGTCACCAAAGGACTCAGCAACAGAATTATGGCATGCCAACCTAAATTACAGCCTGTCAACAGAAGCAAAAGCCCTAAGACAAGAAAAGACGCTGTAGCAACCTACAGCAGTGGGATGTAGCCAAGATGGTTTAATATGGAAACGTAGGTGGTGCACTGCACCCTTCGAGTCAAAATCAATGGGCCTGAAGTTTAGTGATCTGCCCAGAAAGAACATAAATGGTAAGGTATATCAGCGCTGCGGTTTCTAATGAATGCTGCTAACATCACGGCAGGACTTAGGCACACTCAGTCCAGCCGAGCTTTGCAGCCCTTGGAGGGGATACAAGGGGAAAAGGATTGTACAATGCCACAAGACAAGCCTTAAACTCTGCTCACTGAGTTATGCAATTATATAAAACCACTGGCTCTCAGCAGAGAGCCAGTTTGCTTTTAAATTGCCAGTGCTCATTATGGCAAAGTAGTATTTGAAAATGCTAAATGAATGACACCCGAGACTTTAGAAATAGGGAGAAATGTGTGTGGGGAAAAAAAAAAAAAAAAAGATCTGGGTTTGGTGGTTGTAGGGTAGAAGATGTAGTGTAGATGTAGAAGATGTAGTGTCCCAGGTGGGACAGGAGAGGATCTGTTCTCTAAAGAGGACCGTCAAGAGAAGTAGGAAGCTGGAGAGCTGGTATGGGGATAAGCCTTGTGCAAACTCTAAAATTTCAACATATATTTCTCTTACTTTAATTCCTGTTGAAAACGAGGCATCCTGGGCATTTGGGATAATTGTACCATTACATGCCTTTCTTTCAAGTACTAACTGCTGTTGCGATGGTAAAAAGTTGGGGGGGTTACTATTGAAATCCATCTTTTGAAAAAACTATCAACAGCACAATTATTCATCCTGTGCTTTGGGGAAATTAAAAATACCTACAAAGCTTTTTGAGATGCACATGCTTTTTCTTCCAAAAATTTTACATATCCGTGCTTTTATATTTGTGGAATTACTCAGAATTAAATGGTTTGATCGTGGTAAGGTGATAAAAATGGTATCACAGAGCTGTAAATAATGCTAAGAGAAAAGGAAAAATGCAGTGGATTTCTTTCTCAATTATGGAAACTATTCAAACTTTAAAAAAGCAAAATGTTATTAATTTTTCTTTCTAAGGGAACGATGAATTTCAAACACTGGGTATTTTAAAGGGATGTATCCTTCCATAGACATTTGGGTAAAGAGTAATTGCAAAGTGTTCCTAACATATTCGGCCACCAGCCAGCACCTTCCAGATCTCCTTGCTTCAGGCAGCAAGACGTGAACGTGCAAACCAAACAGGTCTTCCACTTGGCTTCCACTATGTGTTTCCAAGTAACTAGTTATCTTCTGTCATTACAGGTGGGAAATGATTGCATCCATGCTAATTAGAATCAATTTATTATTATTATCAATTGCTATAATCAACACAAATTGGCAGCTTTCCTTCCTGCCACTCAGCCACACCTTTTCTAACGAAATCGGCAACGCGCAGTACCTCACGCAGTAACACAACAACAAATTTAACCTCTTATCTCCTTTGGCACATCTTACTGCTGACCTGCTCATGGACATGTAACAGGTATTCTGTGCTAAAGGCAAGCAGTGCTTAAAGCACTGTTATTTTAGGTCCCTCCAGATCTAATACATTGAAACGATCCATATAATAAATATAAAAGACTAAGAGATACACAAAGAGCTATGCGTTTGTTTTCATCTTGGTGATATGAAAAGGAAGCTTGTGACATATAGGAAATGACCACGTAAATTACACGCAGGAAGAATAAAGGTTGTTTGACTCAAAGATTTAGTTGTATTTGGAGTGTGAAGGATGAACTGAAAAAGGCAGTTTGGGAGAACTTTGACGGATGCGTGTGCACACAGATGTGAGGGTATGGGCATGTTTATGCTCATATTTATTTGCAATAGAAGTAAAAGAATGCAGTCCAGCCCATGAAACTGGAATTGGTTTTGCCCGAATTAGATGAAAAGCTACCAAACTAAGGACTAGAAAACATAAACAGGTATCCATTTAAGACGGCAAAGCATCCAACAGACAGATAAAGAGGACTTGTTACAAGAATAAAAGACTGCAAATCATGAACAGAAGGGTGAAATAATATAGATACTTTTATTTCTATATTATAATACATTATATTCTATAGTTTTGTATCTGTGTATTTATGTAAACCATGTAGAAAACTCACGGTCGGTTGTTTGCTCAATGTAACTACCAGAGCTGTGCGGAGCAGAAATGAGAGCCAAACTTCATTTGGGCTGTTCTGTGCAGTGAATCCTAAAAAGCTGAATCCTAAAACACTCCTAATTTCTCTGATTTTGAAGAAGACAAACCAAATCGCAGAGGTGACAACGATATTTAAGGCATGCAAAACTCCACTAGCATCCTTCCCCATCAGCTCATAAAAAAACCCTCTCCTTTTGTGGGACTTCAGACACCATAGTCAGGAAATAACTGAGAATCTTCCCAAATAAGGTCTCTTTTCTCCACACTGCCACACTGAAAGCTTATCTACATCAAAAGTAAAGACTCCCAGACAGAGACATAAGGAAAGCCATTTAGATTTTTTAAAATTGATCTTTCGGCACCTCATAGTCCCTACTCAAATTTCATTCACCCCTCGTTTTGGACTTGGCCAGATAACGTGTCTCACATTTGGACTTTGGCAGACTGAGGGACATGCCTGAAAGCGAAGCATCAGTGGTGCAGGTGGCCTTTGTAGGTAGAGACGGCTGTGTCTTGAATGCTAATTTCAATCTTACAGCCTGCAACCGAATGCCAGCACAGACCTGTTTTCTTTTCTCTTTAGTAAGAGGGAAAAGCACACATGCTATTGCTGGAGACAGGCCAAGCAGCGCCAAGTGTGCAGCAGGTAACTGGCAGCAAGGCAACTGGAGCTATCACGCAGGAGACAACTTTCATGCTCTTTCGGAGCGAGCAAGGATTATGCCAAGCCCTAATGTTCCGTATGAAGGAAATGAAATCACTCAACATATTTTACAGCTCAGGGAAAAATGTTGCTTCATTTTTCCTCAAATGAGGTATTTAGCTCTGTTAGCAGGACATTATTAGATTTATTATCATGTCAAGTCCAGGAGAGCTACCAGTTTAACTCTTAATACAGCCAAAGCGCAATTTGGAGGGATGAGGAGACAGTGCACACAATTGGAGCGGGCAGGAATTTTGTTAAAAGATGTTAACAACTCTGACTGAGCTGAGCCAGTAAGGTACATTAGGAGAATGCAATTATCTCGATAGTTTGGAGGGAGATACAAGACTAGAAAATATCATTCCAGTTTAGAGACCTGCATATAGTTATGCACAGCAAGGTTAATATCCAGAGAACAGAATAATGCTACAGCTCCCACCTAAAAGCAAGCAAAACTGTTTGGGGCCCTACGTGATTTGGAGTTGCACACTGTTTTCAAAAATTGCTCGGGCTCTGAATTTAATATGATTTAAATCCCCAAAGTGCACTGCATCTCCTTAGCTGTGCTATGTTTTAAACGCTTCAGGTCCAGAGTCCAATACCTATAACTCTTGCTGGGCAGTACCTTACTCCTCCTTTTCCATGAATTTCGCTGTAATCATTTGTGGAGTAATACATAATATCCAAGAGCATACCCTGCTCACCATCGCAGCTTGACACCGCATCTATCTCAAGAGCTAGGGAAGAGGAAACAAAGAGTTTCCAATAGTACCTTGCTGTTTTGCACATTTTTAAGCACAGTGTCCCACGGTACCCTTTTAGTACACCTTACAGCATCAGTGAGTGCTGTGACAGGTCCTTGCATCACCATAGTAACACTGGGATTCTGTAAGGGACAAGACTGGTTAAAAAAAAAAAAAGAATTAACAGGCTGTAGCTGAAGATTAGGAGGTGAAGGAGCCAATTTAATGCTTAAGGGAGCAAAAGCAGAAAAATACAACACCAACAGGCCCAAGTTTCCCCGGCTCCCACCAGTCACCAGCTGTTCACCAGGAGAGTTCACCAGAAGAGTTGTGTCTGATGGTGTGGCTTGCACAATGCATTGACCACAGGCTCTGAGCCCCACTACCAATAGGAGCTGCTGTACAGCTGGGCAAGAGGGAGCAAAGGGAAACAAAAGCACCCAGCACTGGCCAGGCAGCATGAGGGACGGCTCAATTCCAGTTACCCAGTGGCTCCGCAAGCCCCTTTCTGCCTTAAGGATGGAAAATCAGCACCAAAAGTCTCCAGCACTTTACAGCCCCGTGATACAAAACCCACAGCACCTCTTGTGCTAGAGCAGTGTGTCGATGCACTTTGCACCGATTTGGCAAATATTTATTTGTGCATACAGATATACAGAGATATATATGCAGATGCCAAGTCTGAAATGCTCAGTGTGTGGCACTTAATTCGAGAAACAAAGAGAACGACCCTGCTTTTACAAATAGCTGTAAAATCATGCGGTTGCAGGACTCAGGTGCTTCACATCCTCTAGAGTGTTTTCCAAAAGGCTCGGAGAGCAGATGCTGGGCTGCTAACCGATCTGAAAAGCAAACATGCTAAGCACGGGGTGGGGGGAGACCAGGACTAATCAAACCCTACAAACGTGCTTGATGGTTTCCACAGCCGGGGCATCTTTCTGAGTGACAGACAATTCATCTTTCAGCAGCCCCCATTGCCTAGAGATCAGTTTCTTGGTTGTTTTCAGCTAAACCTACATAAACCAAAGTATTTTCAAACAGGAAACCAGATGTGATGGGGCCTGCCCCAGCCCGTGACAGCGACATGAGGGTTAATTATGATTGATGCCGTATCACTCTTCATAAAGCACCCACTTGCCACATCAGGTGTTTTTACTGTCATTTGTGGAATGATGGGGGAGATGCCAGCAACCGAGGTCTGGGGTCAAGGAGAAAGGGACAGCAGTATGAAATAGCCAATTAAGCTTCCCCCGCTTGCCAGGAGGAGGAAATAGAAACATGCATTAAGCACAAGCCATGTAGGGATTTTTTCTTGCGTTTTCTTGCCATCTGTTCCCCCCCATTGCCATCGCCGCTCATACGGAGGAAGCCCCTGCCAGGGTCAAGCTGTGGCACCGCACGGGTGAAGCTGGGAGGGGGACATGGGGCCTGCTGGGGACTGCCAAGGGGTGGGGAGCTGGCCATGACCACAGCAAGAGCCGTAGAAACAGCAGCATTTCAGACATGGCTTTGCTGCACAGCTCATATCGCTCCTCTAGGGGCTACACATTGATGAAGCATCTCTCTTTTCTAGTGCGTCTTTGACTTTGTAAGAGGAAAACGCAAAGAAATTCATATATATTCGTGAATTAGCGTGTAGGTACAGCTGAGCCCGGGGCATTTTTCTCATTTCTATCCAGCCATGGATATACATGGTGTGCACACGCACACGTGTGCACCTGGGTGGAGGAACAAAGATTCCCCCTGCTGAAGCACTGGCTGGTTTAGATGGAAGAAATGCCTGAATCTGGTATTTCACCACAAATACGATGCAACCTTCTCACGCTTAAAATGGGTTCGCCGTCACATGGTGCACTTCATGCGTCTTGTAATCCCCTCAAAAATAGCTTTCAAGCCCTTTTTTTTTCTCTTTTTCTTTTCTGATCAACAAGAGCGAGTTCAATAACTGCTCCAGCCTGTGGTCTCAGGCAAGTTACATTTCTCTGCCACCCATTTGGCGAAGGGTCAGCCGCATCTAAGATGCTGACAAGGAGCTAGTGCTGCTCTGCTGGAAAATGGTAGAAATAAGAGCAAGAAATGTGCTGGTGAGCCAGGGAGGAAAGCCTAGGCACAGCTGTCTGCTTTAACTACTCAGAGTTGTGTCACATTTTCCAACTGGGGATGGATGGCTTTGTGTGTGACAGCAGTAGCTGTCTTCTCGTGTGAGTTACATATATGGGTGAATGGTAAATGAACTATTGTGCTTCTCTTTATCTATTTTATGAGTTAGACCAACTTATTGTATTTTAATGAAAAATCAAGATAATAAAGCTCATAAATGAATAAAGGCAATAGTGCCTGCAGAGCCTGCTATTGAACGAGCTGGCTAATTTCATGTGCGAGGTTATTTATCCTCCAGTTCCAGTGTCACCCTTTTTTTTTTTTTCTCTATTCAAACTAATCAAAGACATTTCAGGGAATGAGGTAAAAAGGAGTCCTAAAATTGGTTTGCTCAGGCGTCATTGCTGGCTCTTAGCTCAGTGCTGGGACAGAAGGAGCTATCAGACAGTCCAGAAAGCTTTTGCACACTATTCCATTGGGTGGTGCTGGCTGAGCCCAGGGGGAGCAGGGGGGTTGTGAAGGTGCCCCCAGCCTTCCCAGCTAGCCCCTGCACCTCTGCAAAGAAGTGTGCGTGTGGGGACGCTGGTGCCACCACCTGGTACCTCCTCGCCTACCCCAGGGGTGCAGGAGCACCTTTATTTGGGTGTTTCTTCTGAAGTTCAGGTGTTGCCTTGGCCTATTGAAACTCAATGAGTAAAGAATAAAGCTCATGTCTCCCAGTGCGGCTTGTCCGCGTGTTTCTCCAGCTAACTTTTCAAGGCTTTTTCTCCTACCTTTGCAGCCCTGATGTTCCTCTGCGGTGAAATGATCAACACTGAAACAGGGGATCATTTTTAGCAGATGATCTGGGTGGGGTGGGGGGGAAATAAACAACTTTCACATTAGTTGCAGAGAAGTGCACAAATGAATTACCCGCTGTTTTCAGCCAGTCATGAATAATTCAAATTCCCCTGTGTCGGTGGATCTAATTAGTAATCATCCAAACTATTCTTAAATTATCTAGTTTAGAGTTACTTGCATAGCAACGACATTCATTTCCGATAGGATTATTAATCCATTTGCCAGTGTGAGATTGCCAGGGCAGAGGCAGTGGGAAGCCATACCATCAGTTAATGTTATTAATGTTTCTTTAACAATTAACCTATCCAGCGTTCAGGGACAAACAGCATATGTCACGTAGAGAGATATTTTTAAAGCTCTGTGGATACGTGCCATACATCCTGCTGATTCGACCACCTTGAAATGCGAGGAGCTGTCATTAGCGAAGGCTTGACCCTGAATGTGCAAATTGCATAGGAACCAAGAGAAAATATGAAATAAGAGAGTTACCTAGATATCATAGCAATAGCTGAGGTGCAAATCCACCCCAAAAAGTGATTTTGCAAATCCAAGGCCCACTGGAGTGCTCTTCACCGATTCCTGACTGCGCAAAGGAATTTTTGCATTTTTCCCCCATTGCTGATTTAAAAGCTCCCAAATGTAGCCCATGCCTGAAGCTCACTCGGGAGGTCCCTTCCCACCTCATCTAGCCTGTGACTCTGCGGTCAGTTCTTTTTTTTAAAAAAAAAAAAAAGGCCATTTTAGCATGCTTCAAAAGATGGCATAGCTGAGATGTGTCAGGAAGCTGTGTATTTTAATTTATCCAGTAAATAATTAGTGTTTCATGAGCTTTCCCCATCCCAGGTACTCATAGTAAAACACCTGCTTCAGCACTGATCTGTAACTATGCAAATCTGGGGTGAGACCTTTGTTTAGGGCAAATCATCCCACATCTATTATTGTGGGAGTTTCATATCTTATTTAGAAACATCTGGCACTGATGCTTGTCACAGATGGGATACTGGGTTAGATGAAGCTTAGATCACACGAAAACATGCTCCCAAACTTGCTTATTTTTAAAGGGACTTTTCAAGTAAACTGATCCAACATTCCCTTCAAATATATCCTACTAGAGAGGCAGGGCCAGCTTGCAAAAAGATAACGGTTTGATGTCACATGGAGAAGCCCTCGCCCTCAGCCAAACAGCATTCGGGTCTCCGGGTAGCTCATTGCCACAGCCCAATTCCCTGCATAATCCAAAATTGTTGCTAAACCAATATTCACGCAGCTAAATAGCAGGGGGATGTGTCTGGGGGAGCTACCAGCCCTAACTCCGTCATGGGGTGAAGCAGGGCCACCAAAGGGAGTCACTCCAGAGGGCCAGCCACCACAGCTGCAAATACCAGCAACCCACTTCTATCCCTTTTAATTCACTCCACATCATTTCAAAAGGGGTTCACTCATTTTGAAGCAGGTCTTGCTTTCTTAGTCACTTTGGGGGCTTCACTGGAAACTGATGCTTGCAAGAACACTACATAAAATACCTTTAAAATCAGTAAAACCTAATGGTGGAAAGACAAAGGAGAATTGAGCCTTTACCAGCTCAGGAAAATCAAGAGACCTGTCATTAATTAGAATTGCGAATGCTTTCTCATTAGCGCAATATGTTGTGCTGGAGCTGGCCATGTGGAAAAGTTCTGCATGATAGAATAGCACGGGAGAGAGCACAGCACATTTCTTTTTAAATAAAATAAATAAATAAATTGATGCCACCAAAGGAAAGGAATAAAGTTGTAAACATATTTCCCAGACATCAGCTAACAGCAGGAGTTTACGGTTTTTCTGCAGTGGCCAAGTATAATAAAATTGATCTGTTGACTATACAGATCCATAAAATAGTTTACACAGAGTTAGACTTATTGCCAGTTGGATCAGAAACAAAATTCTTCCTAAAGAAAGTGGCCTCGTAAGCATCCTTTTTCCATTACACATCTCGGCAATTGCTGGGTAAATGAGGGACAGGTTTCCAGAGTTCAGCACTTTGGGATATTCTGCATTTGAACACTGCTCGAGGACCATGTGTAGGACAGCGGGTGAGCTGGAAGGGACTGGAAAGCCCTTGGACATTCTCCCCGCAGCGGTAAATGCGGCTTGTACCTTTGACCCAGGCATTGCACTTACCCTGGCAGCGTTAACTGGCTTGCGGGGCACTTCAAACACAAGTCTGCTTTTCTTTTTCGGCAGCAAAGGCGATGGGAGGTGCTCTCTAACATCCCTGGGAAGGTGACAGGGTGGAGAACCACAGGCACAAACACCTTAAACCACCGCTGGCACCAGTGCCTGGTGGCTAGTGGCATTCAGCCTCCGAGTCTCATTGTCCCCAGCATGAACCAGATCGCCTCCCCACAACTATGTCACTTGCACAAACCCCACCAGGCCAGGCTTTCAACATGTAATCACTTCTAGTCTATTACTGAGAACAAATTAACTGAATCTTATAAAGATCTTCAAAAAAAATTCACTTAAAAACTCATTCCGATTCAAACTTTGGTGATAGACAGTTCATAAACTTAACCCAGGAATCAGATCACTGCAGGTGGACATGCAATTGAGCGAGGAATCGAGGAGATTTTCTCACAAAATCTGGGGAAAAGGGACATCTGGGCACAGAAAAGCGGGGCTACGAATCCATCCCTGTGAGGGCGAAAACACTCCTGTCTCCATTGCACACACATGGTTAAATGACCAGCAGGCAGCCGGTACAGAGCGAAAAACTGAACCTCAGGCTCCGAGATCCCTGGCTAATGCCCTAAGCACTGGAGTAGCCACTAGGCTACTGCAGGCCTCTTCCCTAACATTAGTCTCACAATTAATAAAGAAAATCAATATAGAAAGTATGCAAAAACTTAATTCATTATTTCACTACGCAACGTACACAAAATCCTCCCCAACGCGCTGGCATTTAGTTTCAAATATGCCAAGGTTAATAGCTATAATGTAAAATCGTTATCTGCAGCAGAGTATTAATTAGGGCCCTCATGCACAATGCATTAACAATTTGCATGCAAAGAGGGCTGCAGCGTTTCTCCGCAGGAGGCCGGGAGTTATGTTACAGCCGACAGAGAGCTGGAAGACTTTGGGAAAAGCCTCGCGCTGAGCTGCCTCGCTGCCCGAAGCGGGGCTTTGGGCAAGGGCCAGATGCCTCTCTCCCGCCTCGTGTGCCGGGGAAAAAACCCTTTTTCTGGACCTCTCCATGTGGCCGAGCAGGCAGGATTCAATCACCTGCGCTCCTCTGGGTGCACAGGAGCCCTGCACGCACCAGGGCTGTACCGCAGCGTCGGCTGCTTTCACCCAACTCGTGCCAGGCACCCTTCAAAGCCTCCTGATGCTTCGCTTTTTTTGGGCTGTGTGTTTCTGGAAGAACAGAGATGGCCGTGAGCTCAAGTCTTCACAGAGAGCTTGTGCTTCCCCCTGTCTTTTTATTTTCTGTGTCGGTTAACCACAGTTTTCAGACTTCTTTTTTTTTCCATCCGTATCTTTTCCATTCTTCTGTGGGGGTTACTGGCTTGGGTTTTCCTGGTTGTTTTTGTAGAAAAGTAACCGCTTTCTAAACAAAATCAAAGTTTTAAAAAAAAAAGAACGCACAGGACACAAACATCTTTGTAAGACTGTTAAATTCACGGACTTTCCATAAAACTGGCAAAGACACCTGGGAAAGGTGCTCCTTCAGAAGAAAGCAGCCTTCCTTATTTTTAATCCTGGAATAGAAACCAGGATCTCTCATCTCAGAAGGCTTTAATCTGAAATGAAGAAGGTGCTAGCAATTTGCACATATCCTTTGCCATCTTCGAGCTGAAATACTACAGCTGGGACAGATGCTCAGGATTTGGCTGTGGCGAATTTGAGGCTCTTATTAATGTGATCCATCATCAATGGTTAACACATCAGTCTTTTTACAGAGACTGTTATCTTGCTGCCGAACTCCAGAAATAAATGATGGCTGTGTGACTTGCAAATTGCTGGGTACAGTCAACGAGGCAAAAATCAATAGTCCCTCTAGAAAATTTGGTCTCTAATCAGGTCTGGATTTGATACAATGAGGACAAAAACATTTTCTTCTGGTGTTTTTAGGCTATGAGAGAGGGAGATCGCTCACATTAGGGACTTGACAGCAGGGACAGGGACTCTGGCAAAGTTAGGTGCCTCTGAGCTTTGCATGAAACCCAGAGTGAGTTGCCCATGAGTTTTAAGATGGAATTTGATAGCCGTATAAAGAGGTTTGTACAATGGGGTTGTATGCAATCGGGGGAGTCAAATCATGACCACCCCCTTGCCGTATTCCCCAAAGAGCTTTTATTTTTATCAGAGCACTGGGAAGAAAACCCAGATGTCAGGTGTATTCTATCCCGAGCAGGTGCTAAAAAATATTTATTCAAATGCTTTTTCCACCTTTTAATCATCACCAGAGCTCCCTCCCTGGCTCTTTTTGGAGCTCCTTTTCCTCCCCAGACATGACCTGAGAGACAGCAAATATTGGTGTGGCTTCAGCCAGGGCTCAGATGGCTGTGGGCTGAGATTCCAGCCAGAGAGGGCTGATGAGAAACCAGGAAAAATAAATCTCTGCTTGGAGATGCCTGCCTAACTCATCACCTGCTGAGCAATGCCTCCCTGGGGACCTCTTTGACTTTTTAAGGGTTTGTTTTATTTTTCCTTTAATAATGAACATGCAGATGTTCCACGTTTCAAATTACTCCCATTCACTTCTCTCGCTCTCTGTTTTCTCTTTTGTTTCCAGCACGTTTAGGGCAGGGCAAGCACTTGAGACACAGCAAAGCTGAAGGTAGAAGGCCTCACATCCTTGAACCCCAGGAAAAGAAAATCGCATCCCTCTGACATTGCTCCCCCCACTCAATGACAAAACCCTGTCCCTTTCCCCCTTTGGACCGTGACCCGCTACCGTACCCTCTGCCACCCCTCTGGCCCCTTGCATTCTCCTCCTGCCACGTACTTCCCTCGCCATCCAAAACCGAGGCGCAAGATGAAAGGGATGGAGAAGGCAGAGACATGGCCACTGCACCGCAACGTGTCACAGGCAGGTTGAAGACTGCAACCGCTCACACAACCTCTCGTGCCTCTAAAACAAAGTTCCTTCCAAAATTCCCCAAATATCAATGGAAAAGTCCAAAAATTCAGTCGTAGTTCCCTAATGCACATAATACTTAACACCTTTTAAGACAAAAGCTGTCAGTAATAGGAGCTTCAAAGAAGTTTCACATCTAAATAAAAGGTCTTCCTCTCAACAGCCCTAGTTGCTGCTGGAAGCTCTGCAGTTTTTTTTAATTCAGCCATCATGATAAATTGCCTGAATACACTCATTTTTATACTCAGAGCTACTCACTATACCAAATTCTGCTCTCATTTCTACCCAGAGTTACTTGAAATAATGGAGTCACCTCATTTATCTCGATAAGTTTACAGTTGTCTGGCTAATCTTTATGAGTAAGAGCTATTGAAGCATTTTTCAGCATATATTTTCTCTAAAGCAGGATTTTTCTTCAGCAATTAAATATACTAATTACAGACCTTTTTTTTTTTTTTTTTAATGGCCTGCAACACTATCATATTGTAGTGTCCTGGTTTTTTGGCTGCTCAGGACTGTTTCCATAACCCCTACTGGTGACAAAAATATTTTGATAATCATTTGAGTAACGTTATCAGCAAACAAAATGCTGATTCAAAATCTCACAATTTCCTGACAAATTTGGGCAACAACTGGAGACAACCTACTTAACTCTTTGAAATGCTACACCCTGCTTTAAAATACCTGCCCTCTCTACGCTGTGTTTAAAAGTCGTATTACCTTCCCTACGACTGCAGCATTTGACAAAGACGAAACTTCAGATGTTCCCAGCTTCATGAGAACAAGAAAACAAGAGGACAGCAGCCCCAGTAAGTCCTGAAGGAGAGAACACTGGAATTTAATATCGTGACCCCAGTGGCTACTTGATTCCGCGACTATCTGTGGGATTTACTGCTCCACAACCCACTGCCAATGCATTCCAGATTTACAGACTTACTTTTCAGGGTGTTTTTGAGAATATTATCCTGGGTTTGTTTTCTTTTTAATGTGTGGATTCCCACATTGAACATACGAAAAATTCTCCAGCACGCCCAGAGAGTGCCTGTGAATCTACAGAGCTGCAGAAGAGCTTTCCTGGAAGGAGCCGATCCATCAGAGCAGCCCTCTGCACTCTGTCCAACCTTTGCACAACTACCTGGGTCAGTGATAATTATTATCAAAGTAAATTATATTCTCTGTCACATCATATCTCAATTAACCAAGCAGCCATAATCATCTTCCGGCTTGCTGGGTCCCTGAGCAGGCAGTCTGCTCTTTGCGGTTGGGAGATAAGATAGATGCCCACCTAGCTGTGAGAAACGTCCTATTGTCTAGATACACTCAATCCATTTCAAAGGCGATAAATGGCCAACAGTGTACTATTCTGCTGTTTTCTGTAACTTTTCTCTCTCCACAACCTGATTATCACAGGGATTCTGCTTTCCTCCTGGCAGCAGCCCCATTTATACACCTGTCCATCGTTTCTCCAAGCATGGGCAGCATGCACCAACTTCTGAATGCAATCCCCCATGGGTCCCATCACGATTAACCAGCAGAAGGCAAAGCAGGAGTCTCTGGTGCATAAAAAACAACCCTAGCACAAGAGAGTGCCTCCCCACCTCAGTGCACCTAAATTTACACCTCCATGAGCCAAGCTTCTCTGAACACATCAAGTCTGCTTGAGCGTAGTCTTGTGCCTCTCTCTACCTTGGCTGTCATCTCGTTTTGGGGGATCAGAGCTCCTGAAGTCAAACTGTTTATGTCCAACCCATAGCAGAAGTCCCACAAACAGCCAGTCAGCCCTGTGTCATCCTTCCACTGCTTCTAAACAGCCTCAATGAGAGCATAAATAAAAGCTAACAAATGGTAAACTTTTGTAAATACTTTTGATCGTTACTCACTGGCTTCATAAATCTTTCACACATTAGACAGTCAGACTAACAGGACACACAAATTTTGCTCTTAGTGCCATAAATCTTTCTCACGCTTTTTCTATGGCCATAATAATAGAATTATTGTTGCTTTCGTTTCCTCCCATATTCTGTGTAATTAATCTCGATGTGCTGCTGTGTACATTTAGAGACAGTACATTTTGTGTCTGCCCATTTGTATTTTCTTCAACAGCAAGTCCCATCTGAGTTAATATATTGTGTTATATTATATATAACCACTGACCATAACTCAGATAGAACACAACACATTTTCATTTTGTTGCCCCATTATTTTTGCAGTAAGTCGATACGATATGAGGTGAAGCGTGCCTTGCTCAGCACTTATTGATCTGTCTGTTTGTTCATTGCTTACATCAAAACACCACTTGTCAGCTCTGGCTCTGTTATGATTATCTTATCATGCAGGAAACGACAGCCTCAAAGACTAAATGCTAGTCGCCATCCAAGGTCAGGTGATAACAAAAACCAGCCCAAAGGGTTTTCAGCAAGGCCGAGATAAGTAAATAGCACCTCAGGACCAAGTCTCCTTTTTATTAAAGGTGCCTTTACATTGCATTTGGGAAGACAGATTCAATCAGCTCCAACCAGCTCTTGCAGCAGTGAGGCTCAGTGCAGGGATGGTGGTAGAGGCACAGTACTCAACAATGACGGAAATCCTATGGACCGTAAATGACAGGCTGTCTTCATTTTTCGGTACAGAAAGGAGTTCAGAGTGTACCACAAGCTCGTCCATCTTGCTACGAGCAACACCAACCTCACAGAAGATTCCAGTGGAGCAGAGATGTTGTGCATTAGTTTGGACGTTTTTCCTCAATAAATGCCCCGCACACTGGAAAACCGTAACCCTGCTTGTTGTTGAGGACATTTGGCCAGTTGTCTGTCAATGTGGCATATCAATATCACTTTGGACTGAGACCAAATGTCCAACATTATGTCACCTCTGGCAAACTGGCTGCATACTCAATGCACCAAGATAGCATTTGGAGTTCATCCATCTAGCCCTGACCTCATACGATGCCACATCAGCAACAAAAATCACTGCCCCCTCTTCCCTCTGTTTCTAAATGATATGCTTTACCTCTCTCTCCTGCAGACCGCTGCTCTTAAGTAGTTAAAGAGCTTTGAAAAATATGTTTGGAAAGGCAGCTCTGCTCTTTCAGAGCATGCAGCAGGGCAATGCCTGAATAAATGAATTTGATTAGTGAACCCCTGCTTAAAGGATCAATCACTTTGCCTTTGGAAAGACGAGTCATGGAGAGACATATGCCAACAGCCAACCTGCTGATGTGTTTTGGAGCTTGTCAGCATGGGGGAAGGCAGGGCTGTGAGTGACAGCAGGACCTCACTGGGGTTTGGGTCATGCTGCCTTAAATATCTGGACAAAAAAAATCAAGATTTATGGCTGGATTACTGATCAAATGAAATAATTTAGCTGCCCAGCCCAAGAACAGCAAAGGGTCACTAGCATCCTCCAGTGTTCTGCTTTTCTACTGCATGGGGGTTGAAGCTTTAAGCATGCGGGTTTCCAGTCCTTGCATATGTATGTAGGGGTGAGCCTTCAGTGCAGGAGCCTTCTCTCTCTAGGTTTTATAGCCTCTGCAGAGAGACCTTGCCTACAAGGTGATTTAGAACAAGAGAGAAACCTAAGTATCCCCTGCCACAGAAGCACCCTAGGGTGCTGTGCCGGAGGCTGGCTGCCTTGTTCCCCAAATCCAGGCGTTCCACAGCACATCACCTGTAAGCAGGGCATGCCATCCAGAAGGAGACTTCTTACAGAAAAGGTTACAGACAGGGCAGTTCTGCTCCCTTTTCTGAACCTAAAAGTACCTACATTTTCCCACAGGGCTTCAGGAATGACAGAGGTGGGTCTTGGAACATGGTTTTTTTTCAGTGCTAGCTATCAGGATGAAAAGTGCTAGTGCCTTAAAGAGCTGCCCCTTGGATTCACTACCCACCAAGCAACACCTTCCAGAGCTGCAAGGATAGGTGATCACTCACTACTAAAGACACTGCTACAATTATACCAGGATTTTTAAGAACTTCTATTGAATGTTGCTGCTTTTTCTGGTCTTTAAGAAAGTAATTACATGACTGGCTTCAGTCGCAGAGTCAGTTGTACCACCTTAGTCGAAGGGTTGGCAAACAGCAGCACAGCAGGGAGGAAGAGTGGGAAAGGGAATTTCTTAAACTTTGCCAAAGACAAACATAATCACCTCTCATGATGTTCTGCAAGCACCTCAGAAGACAAAAGTTACTGTTGCTCTGTTAACCCCAGGGGATATCGCCAGTCTGATCCAGCCCCTGTATTTTTCCCTTGCCACCTTCTTTCCTGCAATATGCTACCCTTATCACAGAGGGTTCCCACTGTAGCACCCACTTGCGTGCCAGAAGCAAGAAGGCATTGCCAAGGCTACGTTACCTTTCTCTCACTTCAGCACACAAGTCCTGTGAGGTTCCTGCTCTGGAACTTGCTGCAATCTCCCATTTATTGCAGAGAAACACTTGCTGCAGTTTCACTGAGCAGGAGTGTCCCCTTCCCCAAAGGCATGTAATAACACATCAGTCTTCCTCCCTCAACATAAACCTGAATGATGATGATGAATGCAAATGCAGGCATCTACATTTGAAACCTCTTCTTCTGACCTGTGTTCAGCTGTGCATAAAGAGGCTAATCTAAGGAAAAAGCAGAGCATCGCCTCTCCATTTGCCTGTCCTCCTCCAGTGCCAGCACCCAGGGAACTAACTGCCAGGGTCAGAAGTCTTTGGGGCAGGCAAGATCTCTTTTTTCTTTGTCAAAACACCTCTTTTCATGGAGGCATGTGCCTGTTTCTGTCTCTTTAGCAGCTGCTAAACTGGCAGGAGAGTGCCAAAAATGCAGTGCTGTGCTCCCTTTGGGCTCCTGGCCCTGGGACAAGCCCAGCGCTGCCCACGTGTTTTCTCTTGCTGTCAAAATCCCAGTAGTTTTGTTCCTCCATTTGATGTTCCTGGCAAGATAGCATTGCTATTAACTGCAGCAAGCGTAGCTAGGGCAATCTCTTTGTTGCTTTTTCCCTCTCATGCATAGGCTTTTGGAGGAAAAAAAAGAATTATTCCCATCATGATGCTCCTTTTCATTTCTAAGATTTACTGACATTTACTTGGGAATCGAGCAATCATTTTCTCTCAGCAGTCGATTTAATGCTGGTGGGAGCGAGTGCCAGACAGGAGCCCGTGCCAACGCCTCAGCTATCATTTCAAGTCCAAGGAGCTTGATATTGATGCCTGGGAAAGACTCTTCAGCTCCAGCCATGCATCTGCTCACCAAGGGTTCAAGTGCCTGGAGAAAAGGACGAGCATTTTGCCCAGCAGGAGACAGGGAACCACCGGCTAAAAGAGTATGGTCACCTTCTTCTTCCGCATGATGCTGCCCTGTGCTGGCTCCACAAACCCAAAACCACGGCTTCAAGCAGGGACAAGGCTTTGTACCTTGCAGTCTCTCATGCCCGTTGTCAAATAATCCCCCAAACTCTCCTTGTCCAGGCATGCCAGTTGGTAAAATGCAATACAGTTTGAGACACACCGGTCTTTGAATGACACTGTTCAAAGGGACAGCAAGGGGGCAAGCAAGGCAGAGAGCCACGAAGGGGGCAGACACAAGCTCGTGGTTCTTGCCAGTCAACTCCCTTTTCACAACCCTGTGCCCAAGGAATACAAGGCAGAGTGGAGGCTTCAGGTGGGAAATACCTGCTCTGGTGGCCCTTGCTCACCATCCCTTGATCCCACGCCTGGTCTGCATGATAGGGTCAGAGCAGTGGCACGAAGGCTCCCTGTTCATCAGACTTGACAGGGACCACTGAAACCCCAGCCAGTGCATTTCATTTAGCAAACTCCTTCCATCTCTCCACTACGTTTATGCTCAAGAGGAAGGTTAGAATCCACCCCTCTGAAAGTTATGCAGCGCATACCTTTTTTTCCCTGCTGAGTATTAATGGTGACAAATATTGATGTAATGAAGTGGAACTTCCTGTTATTTCAACCTGGTTCATCATTATATCACTGCAGCTAGGAAGCAGAATGGACTGCACGTGCCATGTCTTAAAGACCCAACAGCTAGAGGCCACGATAGGGAAAAATTAGTAAGACGTTTAGAGTAGTATAATTAGATTTGCATTGTCTTTGTAAGAGAGGCCAGGAAGGGCTTCTTTCCCAAGGTCAGCTGCTTGAAAATTAAGAGCACTCCTGTTTTAGCAAGGTTGCTCAATGAGAGCAGTGCAGAGTGGCACAGGCCACTCACCCCATCAGAGTCCTATCACAGCAATGGCAATGTGCAGAGAACGTGAAAACCCCTCCACAGCACCAGGGCATTACCCATTACCAAATTATCCTTTGTCTTGCTCCGGTGCTTTGGAAGCACAAGGTGACATCCAAGTGATGATGCCAAGCTCCGGCAGCATGGATGCAAGGAGGCTGTCAAGCAGCACAATACAGGGGGGTGGCAAACCCTTGTGCACTCTACCACACACCTTTTCTTTTTGCCAACTCTTCTCTGTCGAACAACTTGAAGGTCTTCTGTGATAACAGCAAGGGTTATGACTGGACCTACATGATGGCTTGGGGACACAAAGACAGTATAACCACTGTTCGGGCCTCCACGCATGACACACGCCAGGTCGGGGGCTGTGTAGACCACAGTTTCTTGTGCTTCTTTCAGCATAAGGCTGCAAAACAGGTTTAAACTAACTCATTTCTGGTGGTACAGAGCCAGCACCCTGGAACTCGACAGGCCAGATAAATGCAGACCCAAATTATTTCTTGTAACATGCTTATAAAGAGGAACTGAAGAGCATTTCCATGCTCTGCATGGCTTGCATTACCGGTTGTTGGTTTTTTTATGTAATCCAATAAATTACAGCCAAATCTGATGAGGAAACAGCTCACTGGAGTCCCCAGAGGATTGTTTTCATGTGTTCCCTGATTTATGAGTGTTTAATTTCACTTTCATGTGCTGCATTTCTGACTGCAACCTACCCATATCCAAGTTTCAGCCCATATGCCAGGCACTCCTGGTTACTGACCAAGGGGGATTCATAGTCCCTCCCTCACCTGCTCTGTGGCCTGATCCTGCCTTCAGAGCAAGACCCACTTGCGGTCTATAGAACCCTATTCTTTACACCGCTGCATGCTCAGTTTTCCTGCCATGTCTCTCCTTAAAATATCCTTAGCTTCTGCTTCTGAGTTTCACATTTTCCAGAGTCCTTTTTCTTCAGGAAATAGGAAGTTTGTGGCTTCAGGTGGCCTTATAGGTACCAGCTGAATTTCCCTACTGCAGTTTGCAGAAAGCACGAGCAGCATCCTTTGGACCCACTTCTCTTCTGTTATCCAGAAAGACACTTCGCTCCACCAAAACTGTGAGGGGCTGCCAGCAGTAAGTTGCTCCCACAGTCTGGTGTTTCCATCCGCTGGGACGATGCAAGGGAAAGGTGCTAATGACATGATATCCATTTTGCAGCTGCAGTATGCTTCTAGGGGGAGATAATCTAATTGGTACCTTATTACTGGAGCACTTTAACAGCAAAATCAGTGACAGGAATGTGCGCGCTGAAGCGCTCAGTCTTTTGGGGAGAGTTGATATGAGCTGTGGTGGCTGGGCTCATCACTGTGAACTCTGAGAAAATTAGATAGAGGTAAGCTCAGAAAGGCAGAAATTCCTGAGCAAAGCTTGGAAAATCAGAAAGGCCCAATTAGCTTTCCCCCTTATCCCTCATCTTTTGGGGTGATGTGGTTTTGAAACCCACAGTTCAGGACCTGTGATCCCAACATCTTACTTCTCAGAATCCCGGGAAACTGGCATGGGCTGGGGAGCCTCCACTAAAATGCATGTTGCATGTGAATCGTGCAATTGCCTGGGTGCACCAGCCACTGAGGGTCTGCTGACATCCTTTGGGGTTTTATCCCTTGGCCACGTCTGTGTGATGAGGGCATCTCCAGCCTCCTGACACCAGAGCCGCCAGAAACCACAAGTGAACTGATAGAGTGCAGCTGAGTCTTCATCTGAATACTCACAAGGGGAAAAAAAAGTTCTTTTATTCAGTTCATTCCTCCTATTATTCTTCTTTGCACATGCTGCGTTTGTTTTTGTCATTAGGTTTCCAGTGTCCCTAATAAGATATTAATGAGATGCTAATTCAACATGCAAATTACAGGAGACTGGCATGGAAAGGTTGCTATATTTAGAGCCAGAGCAAGATTTTAATGGCTGTCTTCACCCATCTTGTGCCTTTTTTCAATTGCTTCCTTAGTCTGGTGAGCAGCCTTGCATCCCTGAAGCGTCTAGGTGACCTTGGAGGTTAGTAGGAATGACAAAAATTCTGGACTATGGTAGAAAAAAAAAATTGAAAACCAGGTTCCAATGACACTGTCAAAAGGAAATAGCGACAGAGAACCTTAGCTACCATCAAAAAAATAATAATAATACTTTGGACCTTTGTCTATTTAGGAGCAACAGAAAGGGGATGGGACGCCCAGAGAAATCAAATGCTCATAGGTATACCAGTGCTTTGGTTCCTTAATATAAATGCCATTGGTAATGTAACCCTAAGTAAACAAGCAAGCAAGCAGAGCACTCGGATATTGAGGGATGCTAAATAACTCAGGTTGGGACCCTCCGTTCCTATCCCCTTCACATCCCTGTGACATAGAGCTCTCCCACTGCCTGCATGAAAGTGCATCTTCTTGCATCAAGCTCAATGGCCAGCTCTACAAGTCATGCCAGAGCTCAAGACTTTTCTATTTTGTCACCTGGAAACTGAGAATAAGGATGCAGACTTCTATTTATAAATACAGCACAGCTGACTACAAATAGTGATTTTTAACCACAGCAACTTTAAAGATGTTCAAGACTGAAAGACCACCCAGGTACTGAAAGGAACGTCCTTTCTTACCAGAAGCTGTTAGCAAGTGCCCTACCCCGGAGGTTATCATGAGAGGGTTGGTTCAGGTTTGTTTCCTACACTTGTGATGAAGGTCAGACCTGACAGGGTCACCATGTTGCACTGCATTTTTAGGGTCAGCTTTCAGGGTGCTGCCTGAAGGAACAGAATTCTGCTTCTGTCGCACCAAGGACCAAGCCGTCAAAACACCAACTTCAGGATGCTTTTGAGAAGAAATGGATTTTTTTTTTTACTACTGAAAGGCACACACAGTAAAGCTTGCTATCTCATTCGCTGTCACCATGTTATCATGTGCACACCAGATGCCCCTGACTTCATTACAGCGCACAGCCAAACCGTCGACAGTCATTCCCATGGTTACTCACAGCAACCCGTTTTTGTGACTTACAAAGCCCTAAAAGATCCTTTTTCAATTTGTAAGGAGATGCTCACCTACGGGGACTGACTTACTAAGTTACTAAGTTCCCTAAACTGGGCTCCCAGGTCATGGAAGACAGTTGCACATGCTACGTTGACCACGTTTGCTTGAGCACACGTTGACTCGGTGTTTGCAGACTGCCTTGCCTACCAGGCTTCTGACCCACAAACTCTGTATTTTTCCATATGATCCTGAATTTCTGGCTGGACATTTACTTGCAGAAGGATGTCCCTGTGGCTCTGATACTTCTAACACGTTTCGACCATTTGCATCAGCTGAGAAACTGGCTCCTATTTTATGGATTTTTTTTCTCTGAATCACAGTCTCCAGACTAAAATGCTACCGAAATCTCTGCAGACTTCTCCCTCCCCCAGTGGTTTCAGCTGTTTTTATTGCTCTGAGGCACCAGACAGTTTTGTTAATAACGGTAAATCCTTTTAGCCTCTGGTTAGTGCAGGTTGTGCTGTGATTGACAAGGTAATAAAAGTGTTAATGAGAGAAACTGGCACAGCCAGAGATCAATAGTTGCCAATAAGAAAAACAATTCTGATACTTAATTTTGTAGAATTCCCCCAAAGCGGTTGAAAATACATCACAATCGGTCTATTTTATTGTTTAATAGATGTTCTGTCCCTGGTGCACTCAGATAGAGATCAAATTAACTAGAGATTGGGCGAAATGGCAAAGAAGGGAAGAGGATCCTTGATCCTCCAAAGTTTGCAGGACTGTTGGGACATGGAGCTTTGGGGCAAAGCCATTTCTGAAATAAATGGGCTTGGGGCTCCCTTTCCCAGCCACGTGATCTCCAAAAATCGCTCCTTCTTTGTGCACGTTTTTCCTGCAGCATGAATACAGAGGGTAAATAACACACAAGGCCAACTGTAGTGCCAGTGGTAACAACTAGATTACAGCCCTAAGATCAACCATTAGCAAAAATACTGTGTAAACCGTGCTGCCCCAAAGGGCAAAGCTACAGGAACACCAAAGGAGCCAGGGCAAATGTCCTTTCAAAAAATAAAAAATAAATCAGATTTAAGATTAGTGACAATCTAGGTTTCTGAGAGCTAATCAGAGTGGTAAAAGCAGATAAATCGCACACAAGAATGGATTAACATCAGTTGTTTGCTAATGGGCTCCAGCACATGGCACAACTCTGTGTGGCCCTAAACACCTCGTAATACCCCAAACCTCCTCTCACAAATCTGTCTGAGGCCAGATGCATATAAAAGCCTAATCCCATGTCAAGGGCAGCTGTTAAACGTCGGAGAACATGCCGTCGGTAGGAAGTACTGCCAAACTGGGAATGCAATGAGAAGGGGGAAAACAATTTCAAAAAGAGCATTGATAGGTTGTAAGTCAAACAGAAGGGACACTGCTATACATTCATGAAAATACGGAGAAGGGGAATGGGACTAAACCCACTAAACTAAACTTTTGTGTTATAACACAAAAATGACTATGAATACATTTTCCAGAGGCCAGTTAGACAATGCACAGATGGTAAGACTATTTGGACAGGCAAAAGGTGACAGCTTGCACAGTCCCATTGGTTGTGCATAGGGTGCCCTTGCAAAGACAAAAAACACCAAAGAAGGCCTCTCCAAGTGGACTGTGTTCATGAAGGAATGCTGTGAAAGCCTTTCCAGGGCAGGACAAAGACATCTCTAGCTCCAGTTCTGACAGCAATAATTTCTGATACATATGCATTATCACCTGACAGAAAATTTCAATTTCTACGCATGCATTATGAGAGGTTCATGGCTTTTTGTGAATTGGGGAACACAAAAGGACAACAGAGGATATCGGCATAAGAGTGACTTTGGGCTCTCACTAAGCCCAGCAGTCACCAGATTGGTGGCAAAGCTTCACTTGACTTGAGAAAGAGCAGAGCTTGGGCAACATTAAAGGCTTTTGGAAATCCCTCCATCCATCATTTTTATGCCTAAGAATAATACCTAGGTTCTAATGTAGACTGGTATTACACCTCACAGGTGTCTGTGTGCTTTAGGACAATTGCAGGGAGGCTAGGAAATGCAGATACTCTCACTTTACCTCAGGAAAGTCCTGCACAGTGATAAAGTCAAGCTATTTTTTCAGCTACCCTGCTACACAGGTAGCAGCATACCAGGGGGCTGCTCTTTCTTGAAACCTTTGGCACAAGCTCAGAGATGCTGTGAGCTGCTCTCTCAGCTGACAAAACGGCAATTGCGTCCGAGTTTTCCAGCACAGGCTCTTCAGGTTATGACTAAAGCTATATGGAGCTGGTGTATGGGTCCAGTCAGGCATGCAAGGCCTCCAAAAGCAGGTTCTGTCAAGGTGAGAACTGATATGAATAAAATTTTGAGCAAATACAACTATGGAAGAGTCAAAAAAGAATAGCTAGATCCAAAACTGTTCTCCTTCCTTCCCCCTCCCATCCCACAGCATAATTAAACAAATATTCTGGCTTGTAAAAAGAAGGAAATAATTGGAATCAAAGAGCATGAAGGGAGAGATCAGCATGAAAGGATACCCAGATGACACTGAGGGGTTTGCCTTATCCCTTTGGCTTTATCCCCCTTTTCTTGCCCTGTCTGTATTAATGTGGTGCTAAAACCTTGTATTGTCTGGTTGCATTATTATTAATGGCAACTGGTACCCCAGAGGTCAGGGTGGCACTGCAGCTTGCCATTCACTTTAATTATCGACGCACATCGCCAGCTTGAGAAATAAAGAGAGATAACGTGAGGATTATTGAATCCCATCTCATGGTGTGTGTGCTACCTCCAGATCAGTTCCTATCAGCCTTTCTCAGAAAATTGCAGTGAGGATGGAGGGGGGAAGTAGAGAGGGGGAGGGGGACGTCTCCTTTTTACATTTTAATTTCGCCCCCATCCTCACAAATTTAGCCAAAGCAACTTCTCACCATCACATTAAAGCCTGCATATGCACAGGGACTTGGCTTGTGGCCACAACAATATTTAAATATTTAGCTCTTTAGATAGCTATATATATAGGTATTTAAGTCTTTAAATACCTAAATATTTAGATGTGTCCACAGGAGCTGTTGTACTTCAGGACTTTGACAGAGACGAGTCATGTTACAGGTATATGGCTTAGTCCCATTTGGTGGGACCAGATCAGACTCTGAAGAGAACTTAAAGATGTAGATACAATAGATATTCACCATTCCCCAAAAAAAACTCACCATTCGCTGCCTTTTTACAGTCTGAAGAGTGAAATAAGCAAGCTGAAGCAAAACAGGGAGGGGGGATGTGGGGGCGGTGGATTTTCTAATCAATGGAAAAGATGAGTAAGATCACAAGCACGGTAAATATTTTTCCCAGCAGAGTCCTCCCAAACCAAAGAGCAAGCTCTTACGTGCCATATTCAAAGAGAGAATTGCCGGTGGACAAAAACGAACAGATTCCCTGCACCTGCAGAGAGTACCCTCCACATGGTGGGCATTGCCACAAAATTTTATTAACATATTATTTATGGAAATGTATGCAAAAACTAAACAACAGAAGCCATCCACATGCACTAAGCACCCGTGCTAATTTTAAAAGGCAGCTCAAAAAAAAAAAGGTAGCATTTTATCTATCCTGTCATTTACAAGCCATGTAACTCAGTTCTTGAGTTACAACAGATTGCAAGCTCCCAAATGTAACTCATCATGTTTGTTGGTGTTAAAACAAGATTAGGAGAAAGAAGGGCTTGAATAAACCTTTCTTTGGGGAACACTGCCCAAGCCACTATACAGCTTTACCCCATTTTCATGCAGGTCACGCATACCTTGTTAGCATTTCTTTTAATACTTCCAATTACGATCAAGAGGCAGGTAGGCCCGCCACATGAGTTAAAGAAAAGGTCTTTGTCAAACCCCTTTTAGTATTGAAGCAATGAAATATATATACACACACACGTCTCCAAACACTTCGCTCCCTTTCAAAGCGCAATGATTACCTCTTACAGACGCAATGACAAGAGGCGCCTTTGGCAATCCCACGGTCCCCTTCTCCTTCTGAGAACTGGCAGAACGAGGGGGGAAGAAAAGCCCAGAAGCCTTTTTTAGCCTCCTTATTTTTCTTTGTCACATCATTAAGGGTTCAATGAATCTCCAATTAAATTTCCCTGGCTGCTGTCACCATTTTGATTGATAGGTGTCCTTGGATCAACCTCACTAGGGCATGTTGTTGCACCAAGCCCCCCTTTCCCCTCTCCATCCAATATCAGCCCCTTGTCATCGTTACCTTCACATGTCAGTTCATTTACCACAGAAACGGTGTCACCAACGAATAGGGGCAATAGAAAAACATTTGTTACAAATAAGGACAAACTCTAATAAATCAGGTTATGCTTCAGTTTGAAACTATTGGAGAAACAGTATCTCTCCAGCATGCTTGCTTGTAATTCACCCTCTAAAATATTTGTTTCTTGTCCATACATATGAAGCCCTAAACACACACACACAAAAAATACACGTGTGTAGAGGGCACGAACAAGGCAGAGTCTTGTGCAGATAAAGTTAAAACAGCTTTTACAGTTTGTTTTTATGATTCAAAATGAAGAAAATCCCAATCTGAGCACCTGAGTAACTTCAAGTCCCTGATACACTAACAATATTTAAGTTACAGAAGATAGAAGTCTTCACTACTAACTATTGCTAGAGCTGTCTGGAGATTTTCTACCAAAACAGCTTTTCATCAGAAAGTTTATCAAAAAAAGTATCTAAACTGATTCAATTTAGAAGAACATAAAAGTTCCCTTTTGACTTTTGCATAGTCTCAGGACAGAACTTGGATTGGTTTGGGAACTTTTCTGAAATGCTGAAAATCCTCACCGGGTGGGAAAACCGTACCGTGTTTGGCTCCAGTGCAAGGAGCAGCACGCACGGACTTCAGGTTATGTACGCACCCTCCCAGTGACCTGGCTGGGACAACAGCCAGGGTTTTGCCTCCTGTTTGTTCAGCATCTCGTGGAGTATGAATCCATCTGTGATGGATATGCTTAGTCCCTACAGTGACTTATCTGTACTTTTTTAGCCTCTGTACTTTACACACCAAGGACTGTATCCCCAAGGACTGACACACACCCACTGCCGCGATCCCCTTTCTCCTTTTTTCCTCTGATCACCACCAAAGCATGGAAACGCTGCTAGATGCCTGCTGATTGACAACCCAGCCAGGAAGATCTACCCTTCAGAATAAATTAGGAAAATCAAAATAGCCTTGCTAAATTATTTGCAAATGAAACCTAATTGCAAGCGCACTGCAACACACCGTCACCCCCATCGCAGCAACAGCTCCTGGTAGAGGATGAGATTGGCACACATTGCCCTGAAGCCATAGAGAGCTGCAGCCTCCGTTTGTACAAACACATTTCACCATTTGCTAAAGGTTTTGCCCACCACAGTAAGGGGTAGAGGTGTTGGTGTAATATGTGGTATACAGCTTTACTTAAGCTCCAGTCCAGTCCTTACCTCTAGTTTCCAAGAGCTTCATCTATTCCAAGGGAGACAGCTAACCTCACGCAGGGGAAAACTAGCTTCTTCCTTAGGGGTTTGTTTTGAAGACCATCTAAGCAATTAAAAAGCTTCATTGCTACCGACATCAAGAGAATTAATGCTCTTAAATCCCAGGGATCCTTGGTTCATCAATCCAACAGTGCCTACTTTTTCTACCCTTTTCCTCCTATCTGCCCATAACTGATTTTAGCTGATGCACCTGGGAGCAGCAGAATGGTGGGTTCACGCAGGGCAGCTGCTGCTTGCCAAGCAGAGGACGCAGGTTTGCAAAGGCCACTCTGGAGCACCACAACACTGCAATTTGCACTGATTTATTATGCAATTAGCAGTGGGTGCAGCTCAACGTGTATGAGAGCTAACACTGGCAAATCTTAGCATTTAAAACTGACTTCATATTCAGGCACCTAAATAACCACTCTAACTTTCTTCACTGATTTCAGTAAGAATTTTGTCTGAAAATGAAGATAACTTTTAGATATTCTCAGTGCTGAAAACCTTCATCGAAGACCGCAAAACTAGGAACCACAATTTTAAATGGATGACTTTCACGTAGCCTTGCTGTACTGGACACTACACAGGCACAGAACAGACACGTGGACTTAGCTGACTGTAAAGCCATGGCACAAATGCTTACTATGAAATGTAAATGCATAGACAAATTAGAGATGAGGGAATCCTGTGGGAAATCAAAGCCATATTGCAGCTATACAAACCAGATGCACTTGGGGAAGGTTTTCAACACATACGCATGGACCATGATAAATGCTAGGCACACAAGGGCTGGGTGGATCACGTACAACTGCTTCCCATACACAGACCACACCAGCAGGTAGCAAAACATGGGGTGAACATCTCCTCGCAAACAACAAAGTGATTTCAACTGCCCTACTTTCTCTGCAACTTTCTTTTGCTCAGCTGAAATCCCATGTTTGCAGCAAAACTCTCAGTTCCTGGGCCCCTCACAACGTGGATCAGAAACATGACAAAGTCACCCACTGCACTTCTATTGAGTATTTGTTCCAGTGGCTGCCGCTCATTCACTGGATAAAAAAAGGCAGGGCAAGACAATTACTGTTTGTTTTCTTGTTTTTTTTTGTTTTTTTTCAGATGGCTATTCCAACATCTCTGAGCATGCCCCAGCTCTGATAGCCTACTGCATGTGCCTGCAAGGCAGCTTCCCTTCCATCTGCCATGCAGAACAGCAGGGCTATTTTAATTCTTCCGTGCATTATCAAAAGCCTCTAACCAAGCAAATAATTTTGCAGGGTAGAAGCACTCCCCTTTGTCTAAAAAAATTTCTCCCAGCCCTTATAGAAACATAAGTAAAACACAGGCACACAGAAAGGAAAAACTCCTGGAGGACTATCCAGAGACAAAAAAAGAGCCACTCACTGGCAAGGATGGGACATGGTGCTACTTTTCCTGTCACGGGGGAAAAAACTGCTGTTATGTCTTTTTTCAGTATTTGTACATTTCTTTCTTTCCTCACTAGCAACCTGAGAAGATAACAGAAATGCCAAGCTGCTAAGAGGGCCTAACTAGAGATCAGAGAAATAAAAATAAAATAAAATAAAATCTAACGGCGCATTGCTTCTAGTGATACTTTTAGTAGGGGATGCCTGAATTGCAGTTACAAAAGTAGTAAATGAGCTGAAGGGACAGGCCAGCCCAGTGTTACAGACCTTAAATAGACCCCAGGCTGCCCTTGGGGACTGGGCATTGGACACCTTTTTTTTTAAACCACCTGTTTGACCACATGAAAAAGAGGTTACTTAAAAATAAACCAACAGCTAAAAAAGCTGTAGGTTTTTTTTTTTACTTTATTATTATTATTACTAATCAAAAATAACTTACAGTCTGAAGTCTGACTTTGGCAAGAGATCAGCAAACACTTCCCTCCTCTGAAGCCAGCCACCACCTCACGACAAACGGCTCCGTCCTTTACAAGATGGCTGCACCCAGCACTGGGGTCGAGTGAGCTGAAATAAGGCAGCATGGAGGAGAAAGCTCAGCTCCTGGAGGGTGCCTTTGGCCAATCTGTTAGGAAAAGAGCTGAACTAGCCACCCTCCTGCCACCATCTTGTGGGGGCATCTGTGAGGAGGGGCTGGTTCCAGCTGGTTCTGGAAGGTTCCAGAATGTTCCTCACCCGCCCCTCCACAGAGTACAGCCTGTCGGCCATGTTGGAAGCACCTCAGGGAAAAAGTACCGAAGAAAGGGCAAAAAAGCCACAACCAGTGACAAAAAAAA
>VXAA01000634.1:532862-618880 GCA_013399115.1 Anseranas semipalmata
AAAAAACAGCCCTACAAGCAGCGAAGTGAGGGAAGGAGGAGGAGGAGAGGCCCCTGGCGCCAGAGCAGAGATCCGCCCTGCAGCCCACTGAGCCCCACACCGGGGCTGAGGGCTATCTCGTGAAGCAATGGCAACCCGTGGAGAGGACCCGTGGTGGAACAAAGACAAAAATGTGAGGAGGAAGGAGCAGCGGAAAGGTATTGTTATGGACACAATGCCCATTCCCCATCCCCCTGCACCGCTCCAGGTTGGGGGGCGGGGGGGGGAGAGGAGTCGGGAATGAAGGAGTGAAGCTGAGCACAGGGTGGAGGAAAGGGGTTTGAATTTTCTCATTGTTTCTCACTATCCAAATCTAATTTAATTGGCAATGAATTAATTTTCCCCACGTGGAGTCTGTTTTGCCAGTGATGGTAACTGGTAAGTGATCTCCCTGTCTTTATCTCGACCCACAAGGTTTTTCGGCATCTTTTCCACCCTGTTGAGGAGGTCAAGGGTTTCTGCTGAGACCACATTTTTCCTCAGTCCAGGAGTAAGCTCTTCTCAGAAGAAGGGACTGTATATGATATCAGTGCCTCAGCTGGTGCAAACTGGGAGTAGTCCCCAGAAATTCAGCAGCTCCCAAAGGACTCCCTTTGCTTTGCACCAGCTGGCAGCTCAGCGTCCCACAGTGTGATGTTAGATAGGAGTTACCACATAAATCATTATTCCTCTCAGCAGTTCAGGAGTTGTCTCTCCTCCAACCTGAGATGAGCAGTGGCTGAGGAGGAAAAGACAGTGCTAAATCCCTCTTTTTATTTTGATCCACTGTAATTGGGGTCAGGTCAGTGACCTTGTTTAGGCTGCAAGTCCTGGGCAATCAGGGGAGATGGAGAATTGCTCAATCAATCATGACGTTGCCCAGCTCTGTGATCTATAAATGCAATGAATAGTTCAGATGACAAAGAATGTATTTTTGTTATTGGATGGGCATCTCAGGCCAATAGATTTATTGCTGGGCAGTTGAAAGCATGGATAGAAGAGACGTGTTTTCTGGACTTGCGCATCAGCTCATACGATGCACGTTTTAATCTCTCTTTCTATCAAACAGCAGCATTAAATCACTTGCTAGTCGCCAGCCTCTCCCTGGGTGATACCTTGGACTTGCAAGTCCAACGTAGAGTGAGAAGAGACATCATTACGACCCCTGTGGCAAGCAGTGTTATAAATCACAGTTGCAAATAACTTTCTCACAAAGTTATGATCTCTAGGGCTCACCCCTTTGCTGCTATTGCCGAGAGACAGCTGTTGATGCTGGTTTCATCAAGGGTGGCCTGTGACACCCCCTTTGATGTCTTGGCAGAAATTTCAGCCCTCCTGTCCTCTGCAAGCAGCTGAGCATGGTAATTCTTACAGGAACATGTCAATTTTTGTTCCTAAATCATGTTGGCTATAAAAGGTTATAAAAGGTATGTTGGCACTTGGAGGTGCCATAGGCATCCGAGGAAGTGTCTATAAGTACCTAAATAAATCTTAAAATAATCTGACAGTTGCTGGGGCTTGCATTTTCATCTTACATATATGCTGCCTGCTAAATTCAGTCAAGTGTTGCTCTGCTGTAAATGCACTCCATGCCCAGTTCCCCCTCGTTTTTGTGCCCCCCCCCGTGGCTCTGCAGTTGCAGATGGAAGCAGGGAAGTTTTTTTTTTGTTCTCTTCCTTCCTGAGCCTCATCACACAGACACTGTTGGTCCTCTCTCCTCCCTGCCAGTTGCTTCACCTGCAGTTTCATCATAGTTGCTATTCCTTTTTGGACTGTCTCTGCAAAAATACCCTGAGGTATTTTTGTCATAAAGCCTCCGAATACCTTAATAACTTACTTTAATTAATCAGCAAATATCTTTGAGAGTTGGGAAACAATCAAAAGATTATTTATGATAACTAAGCAAACCTAAGTGACATGAAAATCAGTTGCTCTGCATCACCACTATCAAAAATGAGTTTCAGCTTGGACGTTAAATGTGTCTGTTCAGCATCGTTAAAAAAATGGAGGGTTAATTTATAAGTAAATGAATAAAATAAGAATTTTCTGAGTGTATGCTATCAACTGGCAATTAGTAAGCGTAAAGGAGAGCAAAGCCAGAGACAGAATAGGAGTTGCTTAGTTCAGCGTAGTTTCGTCTCTGGTGCCCAAAAAAATGGGGCACCAGACCTCAGTCAGCTCAAGGCTGCTCAGATCATCAAACCATCAGAAACTACACAAGAATAATTAGCAATAGATTGCAAAGGACTTCTGAAAGTATTTTGTGATATTTGTTTGAAAGGAAATTTTGCATTTTCTCCTCATAGGTATCCTAAAGTAAAGCTCAGCTAGAAAAAATTTAAGGGTCAGAAGTCTATGAACAGCAGGCAGTGAACTTACTACCCAGCCATGCTGCAGCTGCGCTAGAAACTTTTAGTCTGAGTCATAACACGTTTTAGAGAGAGGCACACAGTTTTGCCGTAAAGACTTAAGGCAAAAGGAGATGCACCACATCTCCTGGGGAACTTTTTTAAGGGTTAATTCCCTGGTTGTTAAAATCTGACACTTTGTTTTGTAGCCTTCAGCTTTCAGCCTTCAAAGCTGCTTGCACCCATGTGTGCTCAACTGAAGAGCTCTTCAGCTAAAGAAAACATGGCTATATTCAGTCTTTGATCAAATCACTTTTCAGTTTCCTCTTTGTAAAGCTGAAGGGGCAGAGCTTCTGGGCAGCTCCCACATCTTTCATTTTGAAGGGCAATCATGGAAAATGCAAGATGTTATTCCAGGGACAGCTTCATGGGGCTCGGTACAGACCTTATTCTCCTGGCCCTACCTCATTAAAAAGGCCGTCATATTTACACAGCAGTATCTTTTACAGGATGAACAATCACACTAAAAGCAAGAAGCTGGGCATTCTCCCATCGCCACAAGATGCCAGTTATTCCCCAGCTCTGCATCTTGAAGCACCCTGCAAATGCAGGGCAGTTCACACAGTCACAAGAAGGGGATTAACACAGACCAGAAAACTTTAATGGTTATCCCTGTATCTGTGCAAGTACGTGTAAAGAAGAAAAATTACCAAAGATGGGGAAAAAAGGAACATCACCTCAATATGGGGAAACACAAAGCTAGCATATCAACACCAAAAAATGAAGCAAAACCTTTGTCGCCAGGTGTTTGCCTTCCTGCGATTTTCCACAGCCAAGGATTGGTGTGCACTGGTTTTACAGGTGCTCAGAAAAACAAGAATTGTTGAAGGCTGTTGAAGTGCTTTTTACTGAGAGAGCAAGCAAGAACTTGCTGGAACGCTCAGTGCACCCACGTTGCTCTCTCCCTGCTGTGCTGGTAGGCACTAGGAAGAAAAGACCAAAGAATTAAAAATATTAACATGCACAATAGAAAAAGCTCCACTCACTTTAAAGCGCTGCTTCATTTTATCTCTGTTTTTCCCCGTAATCTTAACCCTCTAATTCACTAATATTTTGCTTCGATAATTGCTGAAATAGAGGATTCCCTCCTAGCCGTGGGTATGAAGAGAGTTACAGGCTGGAACTGTTTGATGTCCATTTCACTGCAATAAGTGGGGAAAAATGCAGAAAAAAGTAGATGATGCAGAGTTGTTATCATGATTAACACCATTCGTCATCACCTGTGAGAGCTGATGGGTATATTGTTCTGTGTGAGTCGACACAGGCAGGCAGCAGGAACAACCACGGACTCGCGGCTTAAATGCAAAGAGTAGATTTATTCTCGTTACCTCACCAGCCGGGGGATCCCCGAAGCAACACCTGAGCAGAGGCACGTGGGCGAAGGCATGTGAACGAAGGCACGCAAGCAGGGACGCAGGAACCACTAAGCAGGGCCCATACTAGGAGATCGCCGGCCTGCTGTTTTCACCTGTACCAGACTACAAAGCACGATGAGCCAACCTGTGATAAGGGAGGAAAACAGGAGTATCATCTCCTTCCAGTAATACATACACAGTTACTCCTGGTCCTTCAGCTAATATTACTCCAGGCTTGGTATGTTGAGATGGGGTGATTGACCACACAGATCGAAGAGCTATGGCTTGCGGTTTTTTAGGTTGAACTTCTGTTTGATGTTGTGTTCGTGACACCAATAACATTGTTCCAATGCTAACCCCCCTTAGATAAGGCACGGGTATCTGTCGAAGGTACCTGGAATACAAGAACTCGAGAATCTGGTATTAACAAAGGCTATAGGATAAGGGGAGAGTGCAGAACCACAGTGCATTCTCAGGAGTTATTACATGAATTTTCACATCTAGATTAATAGGTTGCAGTCCCACCACGCAATCTGGCAGTGTAAACAGTTCCATTTCCCCTGTGGTCAGTATTTTGGGGGTTACACCATCTGGAAGAATTTCAATCCTCACCATGTTTTGTCACTCTGTATTCGGTGAGGAGGTCCACACTGATGCGTTAGTTGTTCTAATGCTTCAGTTGTGCTGTGTTGATTATTAGCATGGTTGGTGGGTTTAGCGAAGAACAACCCTGACACTGTACCCACGGCAGTGAATACATGCCACCACCCCCTCGATAGGGGCAGGGGGCCAGTGTAATGCCTGCCAGCTATTCAAAGCCCTCTGACTGCATGCCTGTACGCCTGTTTGCCATAGTATGACTCCTGGAACCGGAGCATATACAACTGCTCTCCATTGCCTTTGTCCAGTTGCTGTGCATGTTGCACTCCCATGGTGAACCAGGCATCTTTTTTGTGCTCCTCTATTGACTCGTCATAAGGGGGTGCTTCCTCCGCAGGAGATGTGGGGGGATCTCCCCTAATGTGGGCACATGACTAAAGGATACGGTTACTAGAAAAGTGGCCACAATCAATAGATCATCAATATAATGGTGAACAGTAACTGTACCCGAGCATAGTGCTACGTCAGCTGCTACCATGTGGTGGCAAATAGAGGGACTGTGTGTATATCCCTGCAGCAATACTTGAAAAGTATATTGCTTTTGTTGCCAGGTAAAGGCAAACTGGTCCTGGCTTTCCAAAGCAACAGTTACTGAAAAGAAAGCATTAGCGAGATCTATCACCCCCTTCCAGGGTTGTACATTTTTGCTAGTTTTTTCTATGAGAGTAATCACGTCTGGTACCATAACTGCAAGTGGGAGAGTGACTTTATTCAGTTCTCCATCATCTACAGTCTTTCTCCAAGCACCATCTGATTTCTGAGCAGGGCAAATAGGATTATGAAAAGCAGTCATAGTTTCTTTAACGATTCCCGCTTGTTGAAGTGCCTGAGTGGTTTCAGTGACTTCCTCCTCCCCCCTGGAATGCAGCACTGTTTTACAGTCACCACCTTGGCAGGCGTGGGCAGCACAGCAGGATCCCACTTCAGGAATTCACACAGAACAGTTATAGATTGCATAGCAAATCCTGCTTGCAAAGTCCTGAGGCAGAAGTGACCATTTACTGTTTCAATTGTTCGTCCTGCCGACACATCAGTGCCCAAAATATATTCTTTAATTGGACCAATTAACACCATTGTGGTAAATGGGGTGCTATTTCCTATCATTAAAGTAAACTTAGCTCGGTGAGCAGGGGTGGGATTTCTCCCCAAGCCACAGATCTGTGGTGTGGCTTCTTTATCATTAATATCACTATGTAATACAGTAACTTCAGCACCAGTATCCATCCGGGCCTGACACATGTAAAATCCCTCCAGACTGACACTTTATAGTTGAAGGAACATAGGCACGTCAGTCCTCCTCACAGCAAGAGGGTACAGTGGCAATCATTCTGGGGGACCCACCAGAGCTATCTTTCTGCTGTTTTGGCACTTACCAGGTAGTGCCTTGCCTTGAGGTGGCAGGTGGGGTAGAGGGGGAATGACTTTTTTGCATAGGCACTAACTTCTGCCATCGGCAAAACGGTTCTGATGCTGTGATACCATCTATTTCTGATTGTGGGACACCAGCTTGCACAAGATCATTCCGCACCTGTTCCCTTGTCACCCTTAACCCTTTCAGGGTATAGGTGCATGTGATCTGTATCCCTCCATCTGCCAGCTGCTGCTGCTTCTGCATTTCTATGTGGGGCTGGGCTTCTACCACCCCCCTACTTTCTGAATCTGGCTCAAATTCAATCTTGGAGTCTGAGGACTCGCTCCAGACATTTCCATCCCATTCCCTGGGATCCCACGAACATTTCATAGTAAGAGCACGAACTTGGGGAGTCGAAACCCTGCTTTTCCTGTATCTGCACCTTCATTTGTTAGCAATACGCACCACCAGCTGTTCTATAGTGCATTGCTGCTCATGGCACTGCTCTGCTTGAGCAGTAATTACTTCTTTCACAGTCACCTTTGCATCTTGTAAAGTCCCGACTTCCTTTTCCAACTCTCTTACTCTGCTCCGTAACGCAACAACTTCACGATCAAAAGCTCTAAGACAGGTAGCCAATAGCCATCCCAGTCTCCCCGCCAACACGTGAGAAGACTTCGATGCTGCTTTCCACGGCAATCTGCGCGCAGCCGCCTCAATTGCCAGGCAGCAGATTCCTCAGGACAGATCATCTCTCTCTGCTCTGCAAACCACAGCACCACCGTCCCAACCCTCTGTGAGCTGCTGGCTGCCCTTGCATTGTCCCCACCAACACCCGCGGGAGAAAGCAGATGCAAAGCAACCCACCACTCCCAGCCCGTCTGGTCATTGGGCCCAGAGACTTTTCCTTATTAAGGCAAAAAATAGTGGTTTAAATATAATATTCAGCTCCTCCAAGGAAAGGCCTCCTGTTTTATTCTACTCCCATGATGTCCCGCAGCTGTGCCTTTGAACTAGATCTTTTTTCCGTTGTTAAAGAGTTCTGACATTTTCTTTATTTAGCACTTGAGGTTTTATTTAAAAATACAACCCACCGAATTGTAAATCCTAACCAGGAACGTGAACCATCTGTGTATACTTACAAAGTACTACAGCTGGAGATATATTAGTGATGGAATATGGCACATGCAAATTCCTGCTTGGAATATGTTTTTAAAATCTTTTTTTTCTACAGAGGAGGCAAGTGACTAACTACTTCTGTCGTTTAGGTGCTTGAAGCGGAAACTGGGCATTTCTGCTGTTTAGTCCTCATTCCTAGGTGCTAAGACCACACATACACAATAAAGGTAAAGCATTCCATGAATGGTCGAGGGCTTGGCACAAAATCCCTCTCCTCCCATTAGCCCCCAGGCTAGATATTAGGACTAGCAGCTGGCTGCACGTCTATGTCAAACTGTCCCAGATTTTTTGCGATTTATTGTAGCACAATGAAAATTGATCTAAAAACACGTGAATGAATCCAAGTTTAATCACACTTCTGCTACTGTCTCCAACTTTCCTGCAGTGAATCTTCAAAAATAACATTCTATCCACGTTTTGTCCTCATCCAAAACCAACTTTAGGCTCCTAAAGAAATAACTAGTTGGAATTTAAACCATGAAACCATGATCGTGAAAAACCATCACACAGATGTTGCCTACACACAGCTCACCAAAATTCATCAGGCACCACGCTAGGTTGCTAGAAAGTTTCCAGGTGCTCCAGTCCTGCTCTGCATGCTGCAAAAATCAACGCCAAGCCACTGGGTTCCTCCTCGCACGCAATCCTAGGAACGTTCTTGAAACAAGGGGGTGTCTTACCCATTTCCCTTGGGCTTGCTCCGAGGCCTCCCATCCCACAGGATATCATGCAAAATGTGGTAAAAGCTGTTGCTCAGAGGGCAGGATTCAGTTAAAGTCCTTGTCCTGTTGTGGTGGATCTGGATCCCTTCACTGAGCACACCCAACACCAGGCAAGAACAGCACCGACTCTCCTTCCAAACAGAGTTGCTGTGCCAGAAGAAATTAAAGATGCCTTTGGCTGGGCAAATAACCGGAAAGATCTTGTGTTCCTCCTTCTATTCAATAAATAAGTGTACGCATTAAAAAATAATGCGTGGTTGGACTGACCCTTTCCAGCTCATTGGCTGCAGAGAAGTATTTTGAAAATTACTTTAATACATATTTACCCAATGGACCAGAATGATTCACTTTGGCACATGAATATGCCTTATTAAAAGCTGCTTACACCCAGGTTACTCAACCCAGCCCTTTTTTTTTTCACCGCTCCAGGGCACATATGAAATACTACATTCATTACATGTAGGTCTGGGGGACCCAAGTTATTTCTGCTATCTCTTCCTAGAGAAAAGGGGGTGCCTTAAAAAGAGAATGATAAAAATAGGTAAAATCAGTGTTGCAGATGCTATGAACTGGCAGAAGTGAGCATATTTGTAACTCAAGCCAAGTAGATGAACCAGCATAGGGTGGCAAGCTGAGGTGTGGATGCAACTGGCCTTCTCCCTACCCTCTGTATAAAGCTGCCTGCAGAGCATCCAGCCCCCAGGGTGCAGAGACCCTATGGCAACACGGTCTGAAGAGGCTCATTTTTCAGCAGGAAGAGAATACCTTTCCGTTATCTTCACCCTCTGCGACACGTCCGCCCACCCGCTACGTGAGCCCGCATCGCTTTGTGTGTTGGGGCCAAGCAGCACCCGAGCAGCCTCTGGGAGGAGAAGTGCCTTAATTGCCGGTAATGCAATAGCTCCACTTAGCACCCGCAAAGCAATTCAAAAGTGGAATCAAACACTTTCTTGCTACACATTTAGGGAGCAGCCGGCTGTGTTGGCATGTTACTCCATTACTTAACCACTGGGTCATGTATCTGTGACTACAGATGGCTTTTACATCCACACCTCTTAAGCAGCATCTGATACCATCACCGAACCCTGGCCCAAGGGGAGGAATGCATCCGTTCTGACCAGAAAGACTTTTTCCTTTAAATTAAATACCATCTCAGCCAAGGCCTCAAAAGGTTTTTTGTGGCTCCATTAGACCCATGGAAGCAGCCTTCCTCATTTCCAGCACACGAAGAACTGCTCAGCTGCAATTCGGCTGCAGCTCTGCCATGCAAAGGACAAGAAATGGCAAAACAAAACAAAACAAACAAAACAACTTTCCCCATCGATCTCTCACCAGCACCCCAGGACACACACACTGCTTTCTATGGAGTACCTCCAGCAATTTTTCTTAATGCTTTTTTTTTCTTGATCTCTCATTTACCGGATTCCAGACATCTCCAATGCACCTGTAACCTCTGGGGAAGGCTGCAAGAACATCCCCCTGCAAGTATTTGCACCGTGGCTCAGCTAGCCTTAATGCTGATAGGGCTATAGCAGCTTAGCCACTGGATCCACAGGGAAGGTAATGTAGAAGATCGGCAAAGAGTGCTTTGGGCTACCTGAGCCAGCATACCAGCAATGTCAGTGGTAGTTACAGATATAAAAGCAGAATAGTCTTACATCAGACCCACGGGGCATCAGATTATCAAGTATCAATGTGAAAATATTCATGCTATGGATTTGGGCGCTCTGCGGCACAGGGAGGAAGTGGTACAGCTCACAAACCCGTGGCCCTTGCTTACTGTACTTACGCAGGCTTCAACAAATGCCTCGGTGGACACTTGTCTCTCCTCCTCAACCAGAAGATAAACATCTAAATACCTAAACTTTATCAGAACTCCTCCCTTGCTTAAATATTTTAATACCTATGATAATATAGTGAACGATAGTTCACCTCACTGGCGAGGTGAACCAAAAATTTTGGTCCCAAAATTAAAAACTGAGGCATTTCTTCTTCGTTTCCCAATTTTCACCTTGTTCCCACACACTTCCTGAAAACTTACGTCTCTCTCTCTCTTTCTTCCAAAACTGCTTCCAAAGCTCAGGCACACACTCGCAAATCCACCCAAAGTGCACTTGTGCAGCAAACAGATTTATTGCCCGTGCTGCTTCACATGAAGCTAAATACCTCACCCCAGCAATTCTGCCACAGGAGTGAGGAAGGTTTTGTTTTCTTCACGTAGAAATATTTAACTGTCTCAGACGTCATTTGTTTGAAGAATCAAGCCTTCTCTTCTCATCGACTACCCTGCTACGTCTTATTAGTGTTAAAGAGCTCCGTATCTTTAGAAAGAAAGTTGGAATAAACTTGGAAGTGAAGTATTTAGTGGGAAGAAAAAGGAGCAAGGCTTCAATGCTCAGAGCAACGTGACAAATTGGTTCAAAATCTTCATTCTGTGGCAGGGCTGGGGAGGGGGAGGTTTCTGTTTTTGTTTTATTTTTAAAGTTCCCTACCAAACAACATATTTTTTTCCATGGTTTCTTGAAGCTATGAGATGGGCTACCTCTCCTTTCGGTAACGGGTCCACAAAAGAGGAAAAGGCTAAAGAGGATGCAGGGGAAAATAAAATATTAATCTTACTGTGCAATGAGAGCAGGAGGGGAGGATTAGTGTAATGAAGAGGACGGAGAACAAGGATTTCTTTATTTCAAAAGGTACAGTTACACATCTCTTAGGGGCTTACCTGGCAGGACTGCCCATAGAGCGAGTTAATCAACAGAAAAAGATTCACAGAAACTCAGTGCCCAGCCTCTCCCATTAATACCCATAGCTGGCCACCAGACCCTTTTGGGATTTAGAGGCTGGCTCCAGTCCTCTCTGACATGAATCCTAGTGAAACACAGACAGTGCTACCTGGGTGGAGTTTTTAAGCCTGCTACTCAATTTGAGCCATGGCATTTATATCTGTTTTGGGTACTGTTTCCCAGCATCGTAGCTGCACCAGTTCAGAGTAAAGAATCAGGCAATAATGAAATTGACTCTGTTTATAAGTTAACATTTCTTACGGTTTACCATGGTTAGAGAGGTGTTTAACCTGCCACCAGTGCCGGGGAATGCGGCATCATAGCAGGAAACTGGTTGTTTTAAAGCATTTTCTCTTGAAAATGTGTTCTCAAATCCATCAGTTGGAACAATGTTTCTTGCTAAAGGAGAAAAAAAACACACCCCAGAAATGAAAGAAATGGAATGCGAATTCTATGGCAAAAAAACATTCAGGTTAACATTTTGAACCCAGGCATTAGAAAATACAAGGTTATAGTTGCCATAGCAACTACAAATCAATTATTTTACACACAGCTATTACAATATTAAAGTAAACACGTCCACAGTCAAAACTACTCCGTGGCCTCATGGGGACTAAGTTAAAATTGTTGTGGAGCCCAGAGCATGGTGGTAATGTAAATGCATTATTACATGACTTTTTTTTTTTTTTTGCTTTGCATTTCAATCTCTTTAAACCCCTCAGCACTGCAGCACAGTTGAATAGGGGGAGTGGGATTTCTCTTCCCTAAAACCTGTCCAATTTGGCCTTGCACAGGTCTAAATAACTACAGGGGACCTGGACAATGATGACTTAGATGAGAAATGCCAGAAGACTTTGCAAGAAGACTTTGACTTTCGTCACATCCTGCCACTCATGGTGAGTCTCTCTACATGGCCTTCAAGACTTATGTATCTATGTGGGGATGATGAGCATCTCCAAAAAGTCAGCTGCAAGGATGAGCATTGCCCCTTTTGTAGTGTGCCTGTTACAAGACGCTGCTTACACAAGCTCCAAAACCGCGGAAATATCCAGTAAAGCTAACATGTTTTCCTTTGGGTCCTAATCAAGCTGATTTCTACCCATGTTAAAAGAAGGGTATCGCTATAATAGCATGCTGTGTTAGAGCTCTAGCCCATTTTTCACTTCATAAGTGTCCTCTGGGGGGGCAACAAACAAAAACTTAAGTTTCTGAGCTAGGTCCACCCAGCTCCGTCCAGATGTGGCACTTTGGGCTTGCCGTGGCGGGGGGTGAACTCAGACCCATCCATGTAACCTAATCATTTGTGACAACATTCAGAAAGTCTGAGAGCTTATTGATTTGTTTTATAATCATATTATACATCCTTAAGAGCTGAACAAGTGCCTGATTTAAATGATTGGCTTGATTTTTTTTTCCCAGTTCATTTTAGCAAAGGGTGATAGCACTTGCTTATCACCATTAACACACATGCGATTCACATTTGGGCTTTCGGGTCTTCCACTGATAGAGGCAAGTGGCAAAGCAAACGGGATGATGCCTGAGAACCCACCAGACCTGCTTTTTTTCTTATTTTTTTAAATTGTTTTATTATTATTATTTTGTATTTATTTTTCCTGCCTGCTAAAAGGCAACAGTCCTATTTGCTTCTGCCTTCACCCATTTTGCATTACCCTGTGTTTGTACAGGAATAAGCCAGGATGATGAGCATCGGCTGCCATTTTTGTTATAAAAGCTTAGCCAATAATCTAATACTATTCTCCTGTGTAGTTGGGCTGGTCATCATTTTCCAAACACCAGGCAAAGTCCTGGGCCAGAAACTGAAAAAAAAATGGGCTGGGGGTGGCAGGGGAAATGGGGCAGCCAGCGCTGCCACCCAGCCCTCAGCCCTGGACTGCTGGGGGGATCGCCCAGGAGCCAGGTGGGTGCTCCAGAAAAAAGGCTTGCCTGTTTTCTGGCAAAAAGTAAGTAAAATGAGGACACATGGTTTCAGTCAAGACAAATGAGCATTTTCCCATGGAAAAAAAAAAGATGTTTAACTGGAAAATTCACAACCGGCTTTAGTACTCTTTTCACTGTGGATCCACAATTTGTTTGCTTTTCCAAGCACGACTGTTTTCCCACCTATTTTCCCTTGTATTCTCTCACATTCGTGTTTATCAGTTACGCACAGAAATAAAACTGTTTTACGGTGAATACCCTCATTAATGTACTTTAAACGCTGTTGACTTTAAAATGATGCACTCCAAAGCCCTAAAGGCATTTTCAAGATTAAAAGTACCATTCCCCTTTTAGCACTATGTGAAAGCACCAGGTAGAAGGCAGAGATAGGGGAAAGCCATTTCCAAAGCTGAAAGGGATTCAGGAGATTTAGCTACAGCCTATCCAGCTTCAAATAAAGTTACAGCCCTGTCCTTTCCAATGGCTCATGTCTCTGACAGCAAATGTCATTAAAGCCATACAGAGAGGCATTGCTACTTGTTCTGAATTGCTGAAACTTGACGACTGAGAAAATAACGCCAGCTAATGCATCCCTCCAGGGCCAAGTCCTTTAGTGGATTTTTTCGCCGTTTGGGCAGGGAATACTGCTAAGGGGAAGTGGTGCAGCAGGAGGAGACGTCTCTGGGCGCTGGGTGCGCATCTCGATGGCGTTGTCAAAATTGAGACCTTGCCCTAGTTCTGAGGATTCAGGTAGTTTTCCAAAGGAGTTAAATGATGCTTTAAATCAAGTTACCAAGGTGTACCAGAGTGATCTCCTACCTCATTCACCTGCAGTGAGCTTTAAACCTGCTTCTGCACATACACATACTCAAACTGTCTTTGCTTTCAAGTTCAGCTTCACTCTTACTGAAAAAATAAAGAGGCTAATTATTCATTTGGATATCAGACCACACTAGGTGACTTCCATACTCAGCCTTGCTGCATAAAAGCCTCCCTTCTCTTTGGGTTTGAAGAAGGAAACCAGCTTGAGGCCCTATCTGCAAGGTGAGGAGTGCTCCAGCCTCCCTGTAACTCACCTGCTCTTCTCTACAGTGCAATAATACTGCTTTTTGGGGGACGCCCTGAATAGTGCCTTCTGATTTTACCCGAGCCCATGCAGGTGGGACAAGGAGTCATCCCTGGCATCTGAATCAAAGCTGTCTGTTCCTACAGCTTCTTCCTGCTCCTGGTCCGCGGTGCCTGACACGCGTCTTCAAAGCAATAACGAAGCTGTCAGCTGCAACCAGCCTTAGTGGATTACCCATATACATTTTGTTCCTGTAAAGCCTCTATTAAGGATGCCATTCTGTGATACATATTTAAGTCAGTATCTCAGCACCACGGTTGCCTGCGTGAAAGAAACCGAGAAACTATTACTGTGAAATTGCCTGCAGCTCTTGAGCACAGGAGGTAGCAACTGGCTAATAGTTTCTTAGACAGCCCTGGCAGATGTGTCAGGTTGCTTCGCAACTGCGCACCTCGTGGGAGAGCAACGCACACAAAGCTCCCCCCTCATAGTGTCCCCAGTGTAATTAATCCATAGCATCATTTCTATAGTGTCAGCAGCACCATATGGGCCAAGCACTATTTTGCGGGACTAACCATAGAGGAGGAAGGTTGCAATTATGTGCCTGATTATTCTCCAGGGCAGCTATGAGTTGTTTTCTGGAAGGCAGGAGAGTCGGAAAGGGGTGGATTGCCACAGATGTGGCCAAGATAAGGATGACAACCAGTGGAAGATGAAACAGCTGGATAAACCTACCTCTCATTTTCGGTACTGCTACTGTCTTATGTGACGCTGCTTCCAGTCTTGCCTGCAATGTAAAACCACAAAGAGCAGCTTCAAATAAACACATATCACATCTATGTGGCATTAACCTCACCAAGTTGTATACCATACGGGATGCATTGAATGAGCATTTGAGAAAAGTGCACAGACATATTTCTTCGGTACCAACGTAACAGCCTCTTCTTCCCAAGGCTTATAAACAGCTCCAGGGAGTTCCCAAGCAGAGCTGAGTGCCCAGCTCCCCACAGGTGTTTAAGTCAATAGCAGTTATGAACCTTTACAGGTCTAGATTTGGGTGCAAAACTCCTTTAATTACCTTTGAAAGCCCTACCCTAGAAAGACAGAAGCATTTTTAGCACAGAACAGCCATTCTAACCCTTTGTTAAAATAATTTTGGATGCAATGCTATTATTTACCAATTACCTACTTAATTTATACATCTATATTATATGCATAATCAGATTACATATAAGCTGATTTACTTAAGGAGACAACTGAGAAAGATTAAACGTTGCATTTTGCTGTTGGCATCAGCACCGCAGCAGCAAAACCCACTCCAGCACCCTGAAGGAGAGGCCAGGAGATCCTCCTGCTCCCATCAGCAGCCCCAAACCACCCCATCAGCAGGGAGACGTCGCAACTGCCATGCCTCGGTGCGCTGGGCAATGCAGGACAGCCGCCTCCAAGGCTGCAAGAAAACTCTACCAAAATAAACGAAAGAGAACTTCTTCCTTCCTTCCCCCGGCCACGCAGGTTTGAAGTTTACCAGGAACACTTTGTCATTGATTCAATGCAGGGAAAAAGAGTTTATACTTAAAAAATAATAGCAACTGCTTGTATTTGACTATGCCTTATAAAGACAGTTGAAATAAAGCAGTTATGATCTCTGTGACAGTCACTACTGCTAATGCCTATCATAAAAGCCAGTAAGGAGGCAGATATGTTGATTTATCATGCATAGCTGCTCCCATATATCTACTTTCTAATAAAAATCTGTGGAATTATTGCTTGCACTGAGCTTCATGCACCCATATTTGTATTGCTAACCTCTCCTGGAAGATTTCAAAGCTTTATTTATGGGAGGCTTTTATCTACCCCTAGGAAAAGCACTCACAATGGGAGCGTGCCAGCCCCCGAGACTCAAACCCGTTAGAGTACAGATTTATACCACCCAAATTCCTCAGTGGAGAAACATGCTCTTTATCTAAGCTCTCAATTAAAGCGTGGCTGCAGCTCATGATTGCTGTCACTGAGGATACTGGTGACCTGGACTTTCGGACAAGTCCTTGATAAGTCCTCCAGCATTGGCTCTTTGGGCAGGACCACATCTACCACCAAAGATCAAGCCCTCCTTCTAAAGCACTTAAGATTTGTTTCGCAGCTGTTTTGTTCTGTTTTTCCCCCCAACACATTGCTTTCTTACCTTCTTTTTAATCTTGTCATATAAGGATATTTTTCTTTTAGATTATAGAATCTTTTTAAGCTTTTATTACCCATACACAGCATGTGCTGAGACAAACAATGCATTATTTTGAGCCACACTGTCTTAACTAAACTCTTCTGGATGTGGTGGTTTCCTGTCTTTTCTCTACCATTCTACCAGGGTTGAGAACCAAAGAAACACAGCAAGTGGCATACTTCTGAGCTACAAGGTTGCGAGATGAAAAAGGCTGATGCTTTGGAGAAAAACACCGTTATCTCCCATGCAAGGCCTGCTTGAGGATGGACGTGAATGGGGCTAAAATGCTTCTTTGGGGACAAATATCCTAAACCAGAGTTCTCTCTGGAAATTTTTCTGCATGGGATTCTTTCACAGATTTGGGACACCATGTCCTGTGCATGTTTTTGCAAAATCCCAGCAAGCAATCATGCAATACATGTCTCTGTGTGCACAGCACTGAAGGGGACAGGTGAAGGGCATTATTTAGGGGGACGATTCATATATCACTCAGTATTCTTTTCCTAAATAGCAGGATTTCTGCTTGAGTCATCTTCCAAAAATTAACTGCTGCTCCATTTCCCACCTCAAAAGCAAACTGCGGCCCCCTTGTAGCTGCTCCGTCACAGTCAAAAAGCAGAGCTCGCTGTTAGCTAGGGATAAAACACAGTTCTCTCTGACAAAAAAAGTAATTAGCATTGGCTAGTTAATCAGACATCCTGCACAGGTGGTTCTCTAAAGTAATGGCAAGGACAAGTAAGGCAAAGCTGTGTGTACTCACTGGCAGAGATGCCAGGCACATGCTCTTACCTGTGCACGATCCTCCTGCTGCAAAGAGACGTGCTGGTACCAAACCAGTGTAAGCCACAACTGCAGCCAAGTGGAAGAGCAGTGACCGAATCCCAGCAGAGATTTCACCATTTTTCCCAGCTCTCCGGCCCAATACGATGTTTTGGTGAGAAAGCACAAAGAGGTGAACTGGGTGAACGCGTCTGGCTGTTTGCACAGAAAAGATGGAATCTGTAATCAACCTCTCACAAAATATACTCCAAATAAAATTTGAGGGCATCAGGAAAGGGAAGTATCTGCTAACTCAATAACCTGCACGATCTCCTGGCTTCACTGAACTCAACATACATCTTACTATTGAATTCAGTGAGATCCTGAATTTTCTCACTATCATTTTAACCACACTTTGCTGATAGTGGCTTTGGAGAATCACTTAGAGATTAGAGTTGGGTGAAGAGTGAATTCTCATCTCTCTCCCATGTAAAAAAAAAAGTAATATGAAAGGTCCTAAAATAAGACTAACTTTATTCCACTTCAGCTCGCCAAACCAAAATGAAAAACAGTTTAAATTAATTTCTTATGTGTTTCTCAAAAAAACACTGTATATTGAAAGAACTACCAACAGTTTCTCCCAAATTTTCATTTTTGATTAAATCTATTTTTGATGTGGTCGAGGATGAAACATATCAAGTCTAGGAAATAAGTGTGTGAGCAATTTCCAAGAGTAATCAAGATTTACAATTACCTTTTATTCTAGGCAAGCAAAGGCACGCGGTATGATGGATACCGAAAAAAAATTACTGAGAAACAAGGAAATTTGCATCCAGTACCAGCAGCAGCAAAGGGGGCACTGAGATGTGCTCGCTTTACACAGAGGGCTGCAGTGCCATGTTATCACAGATAAATGAAGGGCTTGTATTAAAAATGCATAATTTAATCAAGAGGAAAAACTGCTAATCAGATGGAAATATGCAGACCTGATATTGATTTTTTAATATTAGTGTTATTAAATTCTGCTATAATTCCTTACAGAATCACCCAAATGTAAATTAATATAAGGAGAAACAGTTAACAAAATTACGGGACCAGATCAAACATTCCTGCTCGTCTGCAAGCGTCCCGCTGACTTGTGATGCTAGGCGTGGTGTAAAAGGCTTGGCATAAAACGCTCCAGGCACTGATCTCACGCTTTCCCCCCGGTCAGAGCAGCTCGAAACGAGCCCTGGCGCAGTTGTTGGCGCTGGGTGAACGGGAGCTGAGGGCTCTGCCACGGCCCAGCGCAGAGCTGCTGCCTCCATGCCATGACCTGAGCCGCGGCCACGGGGCTGCCAGCTCCACGCCAAGTCAGCCCACGCTACCAGGACCAGGAACTTACTCCCCGTGCATAATTAGCTTCCAGAATTAATACCTGCCCTGAGAAAAGAGGTGGGCAAAGCAGCTGTGCAGAAAGGCACTGTCACTTGCCAAGTGAAATAGCCCCTTGGGGTTAAGGCCAGGAAAAGACCCCAAGTCCCTTTTCTCATTTGAGCCTTTCTGGTGTGGCAAACCTCAGCGGAGAGAGATGTGCTTGTCTTGAAACTCTGCCAAGGAACTTGGGGCTCACATTACAGACAAGCCTGTTTCAGTCTGCTCAAATTACAGTAAGAATAACACCGTTCTTCCAGAAAATGAAGAATTATTAATATTGACTTGGGTTATAACAGTGCCTAGAGGCCCTGGCCCCACTGTTTCAAGCAGCATAGGAACACCAGAAAAATTACATGTAGTCCCTTTTTTTCCCCTTGTCAATTAGAACGTAATCACCGTAGAGCAGGTATTATTTCTTTCTGTTTGTACAGCACCTTGTACCACAAGGTCCTAATCTTTCAGGCAAATCTGAACACACACGCACGCACAGGATCAAAACAGGTATCGAGCATTTAATGTTAACACTGATTCCTACCGACACTTTATTTGATACAAATGTACAAGAGAAAAAGAAGATGCGCAGCAGGAAAGGGAGAGAAATTAAACAGCATGTGTGACCGGTAATATACAAAATTGCTCATTTTGCAAAAATAGCTGTACACTCTTTTAGATGAAAAGCTGATGTCAGTCACGCTTCCTACTTCTTTTTCATTTTATGTTATTTACCATAGGAGCGTTTGTGACACTGCTCACATGAGGAGCCAAATAAAGCCAAGCCGGATTCCCTCTGCTTCCTTTTTCTCCCTGTTCTTACCGGCTGGTACCTCCCTCTGGTCGTACGTCCTGCGCGAGTGTAACACCGCGGCACTGCACACATGCAGCCACCGGCAGCATCAGATAATGTCCAGGAAGCTGCTGCTGCTCTAGACTCCCTGCTGTGTTACACCAGTGTTAATGAGGAGTAAATAACAATAATGAATCAGCTTTCTTCAGTTTATGGTAAGACATTCAATATTCACTGCAGCCACTGGCAGCACAGGGTAGGTTTCCAGAGGCCCCTACCTGGCAAACATAGCAATACTGCAGGCTCCGTATTAGGGAAGAGCAATTGCATGGTATACACGTCAAAGCACCCCATCCTGCTGTGCACCAGGATGAGGAAATCCTTTGCACATGGCAGGGGAATGCAGCTGGAGCGGACACTCGCTCTCATGGGTTACAGCCTGCCTCATGCAGCGTGTGCCTGTGCTTGACATCACCTTTCCAACCGAAGAAATGCTGCAGCAGAGACACCTTGCAGGGTGGGTTGAGAGTTAGCAGGTGCAGAAAAATCCTCAGGGGGTTGGGGGTGCCCTGGCTAAAGGCGTTGTATTAAGCCAAGCCACCACACGTGCCCCCAGTTCTTACCGAGGATCAGAGCTGGCTCAGACAATGTCCCTCTGAGCTGCAATCCCAACTCAGTTTTGTTTCCTACCATGGTAGCATATCCTCCAAAAATCAAAAGAAGAAGCCCAACTGCCTTTAAAGGCGTTTCCCACAAGCCTCAGAGAAATCTCACAGGTTTAGGAGAAGCAACCAAAGCACAGTGTGGTAACCAAGTGGCTTTAACCAAGACGTTAGGCAGTTATTCCTTGCTGATTTGGGCCGGGAAACATGGGGTAGTTCCCAGGCTAACAAGTGTTGTCCCAGACTGCTTCTCCTGTCTGCAACAAATAGCTGGCACAACCCTGTTCGTGTTTGAGGGCTTCTGCTGTCCTGACTCTCCTAACTGTGCGACAGAGCAGTACTTCACCCAGGACTGAGAGACAAGCTGAGGAGCTAGGAGGCGAAGGCACCCGGACAGACTGATGACAGACTGTGGACAGGCCCCTGCCCCTCAGCTGCAATTGGATGTCGTTGGCTTGGATGCATGTTGTTCAGGATGACGCCCAGTAAAATGGAGTAGCTAAAGCCGTAGCATTTCCTGAAACTCTTAAAAGACCAAAGCATTGGTGTTACTATTCTGTTTCCAGTGCCTTTTTGATGTTCCCTTTATCCTGTGGAGGCTGTTACAGAGTTAACTAGGAATTGAAAACGTGGAAGGAATATGCATGAGCAAATCAAGAGGACAGTTCTTTAACTCCTTGAAGGTTTTGGGAACAAAACACTGGAAGGAAGAATTAGCAATTGAATTCCACTTCATTAGAGGGCAAACCATTTCTGAAAGAAGAAATTATCATCAGGACAGAAATACAACAGTTGAGCAACAGGTCTGGAAGGGAAACAGAATGATGGGGCTTTCTGCTTAAAGCCTTGCAGAAGTTTTGTCTTACACTTTATTGGCCTCTAGTGGAAAATGGAAGCTATGGCTTGTGATCGCAACTTCATTTACAGAGCACAGGGGAAAAAAATACCACTCCCCATACAGAGTTTGTATATAGACTTGAGGAAGGAATCAATGCAGGCAAATAAAAAGGACAACTATTCTGCCTAGCTACGTACACAGGCTTGGTGTTGCAAACGCTCAGGCAAGACGTTGAGTTAAACATTAATTCTTCTCTACATATGTGACTGTTGCCATTTGGGCGTGCTTTTTGTCTGCCGTAACACATTCATATACAATTTCACCTGCAGAGGCACTACATTTGGCAATATTTGTGCTGGAAACTCTGAGCCATTGAATGTGCTCCACTGAAACGTCACCCTTTTAGCACGCTGAGCGCAGCAGCTTGGCTATAAAGTAGACTGAAATAAGGAGTTTAGTAGCTATCTTTGGTAAACACAGGCTCTTGAGATGAAAACGTGCCTCTATGGAGCAGACAGAAGGTAAGATGGCAGATGGCAGCACCGTACTCAGCACCATCCATACTGCTTGGCCACTGTTTGGTAGAGGCATGGCCCTGCCTGCAGCTCAAAGGATGTGCCTTCAGTTCTCCACAAAGCATTGTATTCGGGAACCTAGGCATGCAGGAAAAGGGAAAGTAGCAACAGGCACTGTCAAACCTAGGAAAAATTTGCTCAAAACATCACAACTTAAGAACAGCATTTTCTGTGTATTTTGGCTGTTTTTTCTTTGTGCCCCTTTGCTTGTTTCCAGCATTCATTTTCCCAGCCTTTATGCTAGCCAAGGGTATAGGAGCATGACATTAGAAGCTTCTTTGGAGGCTAAGCTGCCAAAAACAAACAAACAAAAACCCTATGCCAAAGCAACACAGCACTCATTCAGACTGAGATTATGTGAGCTACCTAACAAATCCAAGGAAACATTTTTGAAAGCCAAGTGAAGTCTTCTGACTTGTTTGTTCTGATCAAATCGTTTGCATTCTCTGTTTCCCTTCCAGAAGAGAAGGGAAGAGACATCAACCACCAAAAGCCATCCTGTTAATATTTTTTGCCAATTCAGAAGTATTCACACCACTCACACCCTGCACGAGTGTGAGGGACAGAGAAAAATGTAACTAGCAGCAGTAAAACTCTAAGCAGTAAATACCAGGCTACATCTTGCTCGAGTTCCCTTGGCTCTGTGCTGGTCCAAGTGCCTTCTTCCCACATCATTTAGTAGAGAGCAACCTAAAGCAACCTAGCTTTTATGCTGTAAGTTTAAAATCATCAAGCATGGGACTTCAAGCCTATGAATCCTCAGGGCTGGTTGAACTCCCATCTGTAAGTCTCATAGATTAGTTACATTATGTTCATTTCCTTTATGAGGGGAAAAAAAATAAGAGAAAGAAAGAGAAAAGAAGAAAGAGAAAGAAAAGAAAAAGAAAAGAAAGAAAGAAAAGAAAGGGAAAGGAAGAAATGCAATCAACCTGAGCTGGAAAAGGGCTTCTCTCTGCCTCTTGCACAGACTGGGCTCTCAGAAAATGCCATGGAAAGCAGGTATGATGGCAGCAGGACCTGGTGGTGGAGCTTCACCAGGCTGAGGCAGCACCAGAGGCAAAGCAAGGTTATTGCAGCACAGGAAAGCTTTCCCTAGTGTCCAGAGAGGCATTTGGAGAGTTTTCCACATTTTTTCCTTTGGCTTTCTTTGCACAACATAACTAACTCACTCTACACTTAATTTCTTAGGCTGCAGAGCATTTGGCCCTGGTTTGATGTATATTCTTTCAGTTAAGCATATTTATGTGTGGATAATACCCAGCTCGGAACAGAAAAGGAAAAAAAAAAATCACACGATCCTTAACAGACTAAACTGCTTATCTGCAGAGGCATGAGTCTTATTTTAGTAACAGCTGAATCACATGAGAAAGCAGTTGTACACCAGCAGACCACATACCAGTGTAACCAATTTGCTTCCTACAGGAGAGAAGGGTCCTTGTACCTTGAGGTACTGAAAATACACAAGAGACTCACATGGTAAAACCAATCCTGAGCTGCCAAGGGCACGCAATAAATGTAATAACCTCTTCTGTCACCACCAGACAATGCAGAGCTTCTGGGGCTGCTCTCAAGCTCTGGGTACACCTTTGCCTTTACATCCACCACATCCAAAGCACAAAGGAGCACAAACGCTCAGAGTTGGCCAGGTAATACCAGAGCAGCGATTCTGTGGCTCATGGCACACTGTGTGCGAGTAGTTTATGTGCTGTGCCCATAACTGAGCTATTTTATAACCAGTAGGACCTTTACTTGGCCCTGGACCACTGGATAACCCGCCTCCTCCCTCTGCACAGAGGAGAAAGCCAGCAGATTGGGACCATTTCCGAGACTTGTACCTCCACAGTGACCCTGAACCCTTCTGCACCCTCAGGTCGCTCCCATCCTGACGCGAAGCGAAGAGGGGAGCTCCAAGTTCTGGATATTCCCAAAGCACTCCTCTCAGGTCTACTATTTACCTGGCGCACATGCGGCCATCTTGAACACAAAAAGGGTTTAGCGTGAGCAATCGGGATAGTTGGTCACTTCTGCACCCAAGGCACAAAGGGGTCTTAATATAACAGCAATTAAACCATTACCTTAGTACCTGTGCACTGCTGCTCAAGAAGATGTGTTACTGCTGAAGGGGGGGATGATTTCTCTTTTTGTCCAGAGAAGCATTCCAGGTAGTTCATACATACTTTTTTTTTTTCACTAAGATAAAAAAAATGAAGTTGAATTCTCCTACATGCAAGAGAAATTCACCTTCCCATCTTCTGTTATGCCCTATGAACCGTCCACTTTAACTGGTTATCACATCTTAAAACTCCTTCCAGTGACATGAAGCACATCTACGATCACTGGAGGAACTGAAAAACCCCTGAACTGAAAAACTACTTCCCTGCTCCTTGCCCCCCCCTCTCCCAAGAACCAATACAAGGATGCAAGACAGACTCATTGCTTCCCAAAAATTAATAGTGGGTCAATGTATAAATTTTACTGAAACTGTTCTCCTTCTGTGAATGTACGAACGAGTCTAACTGACATAGGAAGGGCATTAGTTCTGATTCTTCCAGGTTAAGGAAGGTAAAAGAAAAAGGTGTTGTAATGATCTTCCAGCTTATCAAAATACAGTACGTTATACACGTGGTTATTGCTTTGTTTCTGTCCGTTGCATCGATTTGATCCAATTAGAAAGAAAATGCTACAGACTGTTCCAGATGAAGGCTTCTCTGCTTCTACTTAAAACTGTGGCGAAGAAAAACAGTAATGAGTCCTCATGTCAGACCGCAAGCACAAGAGAGCACGACCCTGCCTGAACGTTCAAGGTGAGGGAAGCGAGTCCTGAGATCCATTTCCTGCTCAGGGGACATTACAAAGCAACCTAAGCAGCAGCTCAGCAGAACAAAGCAGCACTTGCATCAGTTTTAGGCCCTCTGTGCAAATGTAGCATCACCTTCCCGCTCCCATTTTGCACAGCATTATGTACGCGCGCACACTTACCCAGGCGTGCAGCAGGAACATACAGGCTGAGTTTTGTGAGGCTGGGGATCTTAATCTAAAGCCCGATTCTCCGTTGCTTTAATCGTAAATACTAGCTGTAAAAGTGAGACAGGGCTTCAAGAACCACTAGAACTGCAGGTCCAAAGTCTGCCCTTCAACAAGGCTCTCGCTGGCAAAATGCTAACCAGTGATGCCATGGTTGATGGGAATGAATGTTATGAAGGGAGTTTATAGAACCTGTCAGGACTGAAAAATCCCTCTTGCTGTCTTTTCTGTAGCATTTAGATACCTTAGTACACTGTCATTCTTAGCATAGGTCACTGTTGCTCAGGAATGCATTTATTCTCACCCTCCCACCTTCAAATTTTTTTTTCTTCAGTGCCAGAATGGTTTTAATACCATTCCAAACTCCCAAGATTTAAATGCCAGACAACTCTACAACACTTTATAAAAAAAGAGTTCAGCTGAGGCAAAGATACTTAAAAAAAAAAAAAACACCCCACATTAACTATCCAGCACTACGTATGGCATACTTGAGCCCAATTGGGATTTTAAATGATTCCTAGAGACCTACTTTGACTACCGACAGTAAAGATTTTTGAGAAAATGAGCTAGTTGCTGTGGAATTAATAATAGATCTATGCAGATTGATATTCCCAGGAGATAAAGTGAAAGGGAAAAATACTAAAAACTGATGCTCCTGGCAAATGAAAAACTAATGGACCATATTTTCCCCAAGGGATGGGAGGTGCTTTCATTTTATTTCATTCTGATGACTATGCCAGACCTGCTATAATAGGTAGCACTCAGGGAGCACCATCTCCAGCTAAATGGAAACACCTTGAAAATTTCATAGAGAATGCATGTCATCAAACACTAAATCTCAAGAGCAGTAAGTGATCGCGACAGTGCAGCAGAGTGTAGCTCTGTTTATGATTTACCTCAAAACTACAAGATTCCAACAACATTGCAAGCTGGAGTTTCTGTATACCTATGGCAGCAAGACTGACATTGGAACCAAAGCCACTATCAGTCAGGAACACTTTTTCAAAGCCAGTCCGTATTGGTATATTTTACTTTCAAACTCCTTTTAAAAGTTTCAACGAATCCAATGGAACAGTTAACAGATTTCATTGGGGACATACTGTAAACCACTCAATGTAACTCACTTCATACATATTTACAAGTCGAACTCCTCGTTCTCATGCAATTACCTGTGTTTTCAACATTGCACCAACTACCAGAAAATTCATTCTTAAATGATTTAGAAAGGCAAAGAAATCAAAACTGATTTGTATTATTTAACATTTATTGATACAAAACAAAAAATAATTTCTAACAAACCATGTATTTACAATTTACAATGGAGGAAGATCTCTGAAGATCTCTTAAGATCAATGAAACTATGTGCTTCCAATAGTGGGGTATATTTCCAGTTGGATGGTAGTTAACGGTATTTTTTAGAACTCTCTCTCACTGGATGATCTGCAGTTTGCAGGTGAATTTACGGCGAAGAAGGCTCCAACAACGTGCTTGTTGCATTTGGTCTAAAATGCAAAAAGAATAGAAATTAGTTCATCCAAATTAACGCAATCTTCAGTTAAAAACAACAACAAAACCTCTGTGCCATAATGTTAGACAGTTACTACTCAGTAAAGTGGAACGACTGCAAATTGCATTCACAGCAGCAAGGATTTTCGAGCATCCACATACTCCAGTGGCAAATCAATAACAATATTAGTATCGTTTCAATTATGATTTTCAAAAGAGCACATTAGTCTAATTTAACTAAACATGGTCTCTAACGAACGTGTTCCTCTGTGCAAAGTTTGGAGTTGTCAAAGCCATACTGGGTTGCAACACTGACACTTGTTCTGTAGATTTTTTTTAAGCTATCACTATTATTAAGTGCTGCATTTTGTGCAGGACCGAGAGGCCTTAGTAGTAAACATACAAGCAAGTTTCATGCTATTTTTATAAAAACCTTGTGCATATTTTAATTCACTTTTGCTAACGTTTACACAAATGGCCCACAACCTATCATTTACAGTCCCAAGGCTACACGAAGCTGCTGACAGCAGGGAGAAGTCCAAGAATTAAAACTGTTGCTAACTGAGAGAATCAAGTCTGACGTAGTTCACCAAGTGAGAGCTGAATTACTATTACTGTGTGACATTGATAAGTTTTCTCATTGCTCTATGCACAGAAGGCATTCTCCAGGCCATCCCCCACCCCAGGTATAAGGGTGCTCTCAACACAAGCATGAACTAAGCTTACAGAAGAGCAGCTGCCACAGCATGGGAGTCTCCAATTTCCAAGGAACTCGGTGGACCACACTGGGAGTAAAGCACAACTTCCCGATAACAGCAAAGAAAGATCAAAGATGGAAAGAATCACAAACTAAAATTGCGAATCAAAGGTGACAGTGAGAAGTTCTGATGATAGTGGGAAAACCCATATCCTGCAGACAGACCATAAAATGCTCTCCTCTCTGCCCTCCTGATGAGACAGGTGGTAGTACCAGATTCAAAGCTTTGGAATAGAAGGTAGTTTATGACACCATAACCATCATCCTCCACCAGGCAGGATTAAGAAATGCTTAAACTTATGACTGATGAAGAGAACTCAACAGTTGACCAAGCAGAACCAGAGGGATACAGATAAACTCCCTTTTCCCCTTACACGAACTGTGTCTCCGGGTCTCTTCTGCGTCTCTTGACCCCTCCACAGCAGCCAGTGACTAGAACCAGGATGCCAGGTGTGTACACCTGACAGTTTCTGAACCGTGTGGGCACATTTCATGTATCACACAGAAGGCAATGTCAAATGGGTTTGGTCAGGTCTCAGCTCTGCCTCTAAGAGAAACCTACGCTGATGATCCTGAAGAGCCACGACGATCTTCCATCTTACTCCAGGCTCCTCCTCAGACACCACAGAAATCTCAACAGCCAGGAAGATGCCTTTCTCCCGGCATTTACCAGAAAAGTCAGGCAGCAGTGGGGTGTGAGAGACCATGTGTGCGCACATGCAAATCTGCAGCAGTGGGCATGCACTGCCATGCTAGACCTGTGTGCCAAAACCGGCCGGTGCCAAAAGGCATTCCCACTGGCAACAGGAATGAAGATGTAAGAGCAGGTGAATGCCTGGATGAGCCTGCCAATTCAAAATCAGGGCCTGGCACGGTGCCCAAGTGATGGCAGAACCACAGCAAGCTTGTGCCAAGGCCAAAGAAGCCACCAGCGTGCTGAATTAGAGCTACGAGAGGTGCAGAAAGCACGCTTCGATGCTCTGTGTTAAGTTTGGCTGGGTGAAATGGTGTTGGAAAGGATTCTTTCGGCACTGCAGAGCCAGCCTCAACACAGGGACGAGGCTCAAGGACAACCACGTGGACCTGTCGAGGTGCCAGTTCTGCTTCTGCAGTCTGGAAAATGGCAGGCAATGATAGCAAACACCTCGCCAGTGACATCCTACACTGACCTTCTTGGGATTAAAACTACACAGGTCTTTAAAAGAACGGAGGCCAAAGGAAGCTTTGCATCACTCCTCTAAGCAAGAAAGTTGGGAGCTTTGCCAGGCCTTGTAACAAAGCTTGAAGGAGAGGTAACGGAGGAACTTTCAGGCACAAGAACACCTCTGAAATAATTCAAATACCTGGAACTGAGTTAGAGAAATGATACAGTCATTGCAAGCACCAATAAGACAAAAAAGAAACCTTTGAAGAAGGCACTGAAATAAATAAATTTAATTAAAGAAAAAAAAACTTTAGAAATTACTATAGGCTGCAGGACAAAAAATGAAGGAAGAGAACATTCAAACTTGATACAGTGCATCACACTGGCTGCATGTGCGTATGGACTTCCATGATCAAAAGAAAATTATGATCAACATTTGTAATACATGAACAGACCCCTTCTTTGTAATTTCTGGAATAATCCAAGTTCCAGAAAAGTAAAGAAAAAAAACCAGGACATTTAAGCACGTTCTTAGTCCATGCACACATCCAATTAATTAAAAATGGTTTTGTACTTCATCTGCATACAGAGTTCCATGGAAATGGGCAAGGACAGGTGGAAGAGTGGGGCATGCACCTCATCTGCAACCCTTAGCATCTTGCCGGAGATGAGCTTTGCAGCGAAACAAATGCAAGCTTAAAACACCCTTTAGAAGAGGAGCTAAATTATTTTCAGTAAAAACAGTGTTACTATTATAGTTCCCCCCTCTTCTCCATCGAGAAACCCAAGTATGTCATGCAGTGTGGGTGTAGGATGTAAGCAACAGAAGCCATTTGATGACAAGGTAATGATTTCTGTGAACTTAAGTGGGGTTAGCAACCAAACAAAATGAAGCTGTTCTAAATCCTGATGAGATAATCCACTCAATGTAATTTGTTTGAAAGGTTAAACAGGAAGCTAAGATGGGACTCAGTACACCACAAAATGAAGAGGCAAAAAAAGCGAACATTTAGTGCTGCTTTGTCTTCAAAACATAGTGGGGCTTTTTCACTAGCTGAAATACTGCTCAAGTCTGGCAGCTGTGTTCTAATTTACTCCCGCGTCGACCTCTGTACTTTAAGTTACCTTAAGAGTGCACAGTAAAGCTTAGTTGCTTAAAAGGCAAATGTCTGCTTCTAATATGAAGAAAATCAGCCATAATAAAAGTCAGAGAGCATTTGCTGGATGCAGAAAGGCCTCTGCAATTATCACTTAATTGTCCTTCATGGGCCAATAGCAGGAGTCTCATACTTTCCCTTAAGGTTGATCCCTCCTTCAGCACTTTTTCTTAACTGGCTACTTAATTAGTCTTCCTTCCTGGGCTTAATTGTAAATTTGTTTTGATTAATTAGCCTCAGAGCTGACTTGGCACTTACTGAAATATAGGAGAAGTGCTTAGTTTCTTCAGCATATAGCCTACTGTATCCTAGGGGAGCCCCTGCTTTGTCAGCAATAAAATTTCAAGTTCAGATTGTGGAAAAAAAAACTTCTTCATAATTTACCTTCATTTTTTTGTAATTGTCCCCTCTGTATTACAACACAAAAGTGATGATAACAAAGAAAGGGTAAGATTCAATAAGTTCAGGTGTATTGTCCAGTGGATTTTATATTATGTTCATTAGTTGAATCTTGCAATTTTAGATAAGATGACAATGCTAAATGCAAGTGATCACAGCACTGCTAGAATCCTGAACCAAGAGCGTAAACTGCTGACACAGACAGCTGTGTTCTGATGGCACCAACACCACAAAGGTTTCTCTTACCCTTCAGAAAAGTCATGTTCTGCTCTTCCAAGTTATTGAACTTAATTGAAAACCCTTTACACAGTCCTAGGCAAGCCAGGCTGCAACACCTTTGGACGCTAGGACACCACCTTACAAGTAGCACAACTCTTCGTTATGTTTACACCTCTCTTATCACTCCTCTCCTCTCCCTCCTGTTGATTCCAGAAGACACCCACATGGTGGTACCATATATCAGACATCTCAATCAATTCTCATTTTAGCTAGCGATGCTGGAAGCACAGGAAAAGGCAACTTCAAACACCATAACCACAAAGAAACACTGAGCTAAAAGAACGTGTGGTGTTGGTTATCCTACTGTTTGGGGTTTATGAAGGAAAGTTTTGGTAATTGGGAGGGAACGATGGGGAGGGTGCTGCAGGGGTGGCCTCTGTGAGAAGAGGCCAGGGGCTGCCCCCATGTCGGACACAGCCGGCTCCAACGGGGACCTGCCGCTGGCCAAAGCCGAGAACATCGACGCTGGTGACGCCTCTGGGATAACAGACCTAAACAAGGGCAAAAGAAAACGCTGCGCAGCAGCTGGGCGAGAGAGGAGCGAGAAAGAGGCGAGAGAAACAGCCCCGCAGTCGGTGCAGGAGGAGGGCAGGAGGTGCTCCGGGCGCCGGAGCAGATTCCCCCGCAGCCCATGCAGGACCACGCCAGAGCAGATATCCACACTGAGGCCCACGGAGGACCCCACGCTACAGCAGAGAGGAGCCCACGCAGGAGCAGGTGATCTGGCGGGACCTGCCGCCCGTGGGGTCCCATGCTGGAGCAGACCGTTCCTGAAGGACTGCACCCTGCGGTATGGACCCATGCTGGAGCAGTTCTTGAAGAGCTGCATCCCACAGTAAGGATCCCATGCTGCCTTGCTGAGGAGGGGGAGTGAGAGCGGCTGGGCTGGCATCCGGCAGCTGGCCAAGGCTCAACCCACCACACCTACCCATTTAATAAACTTCCCACATAGCCGTTAAGAGCACTACAATTCTTCTGTTTCCAAATTTAGAAGTCCTTACCTATCAAGCTGCAAAGAGAAGTTAAAAATCTTACTTGGGACATAAATATCTTTTTCTGTGAACACTTTTAGATTTGCATCTCAATTCAACAGACTGAGAAAGTAAACACTTTGCTTCCTTCAGCTTGTTTCATTTATTGGCTGTCTTGTGCTCCAAACAAGAAAAGACTGCAGAAATGCAAAGCAAATGTAGTTTTACAATCTTTTGTCTGCCTTTACTTGGGCACAGCAGTTTAAGTGAAGAAAAAAAAAGAACACAAGCATTGTGTGTGGGCTTGAGAACACTGAGCAGCTCTGCAGGCACCCCTTTAACATATTTGTTCCCTAATATTCAGCAGCCAATTATTTGGACTAGTGATCAACTTTTTGTTTTTGTCTTAAAACTGGACCACAGGAATTAGTTTGGTTGTGAAATCCTAAAGGAAGCTTTTCCATACAACCAGAGAAATGTATTGCCACGCGAGCTCTTCTGACCGAATCTGTGAACACCCATTAAGTGATAGGATATTCTTAAGAGGAAGTGTACTGTCTTGGAAAGACTAAGGTGTTCAGTTACAACAGCTGTCAATACCATTAAAGAGGCACATTCCATACTCTTCAGTTAGATTATTATCTGCAATCAATCACCGCTTAAAGTAAGTTCTGTATTACAATATATATCGTGCAGCAGAGTCTGCATCAGTAGAAATGCAAGAAATACTCCTTCATGTTGAAATGCCTTTTCAGCTGTCATGAAAATGAGGAAGTAGCTTTTTAGGTTTATTGCATTCCCCAAACATTAATTTAAAATCATCTGCAGATAAGTAATTCAGCTGCGTACTTGAAAAATAGAAAGAACTGTATATGTGCTTCAACAGTTTGTTTTATTGGTGCTGTTTATTTTTCTGTAATTACTCAGCTCATATTCTCCTATTTTATGTTTACTAAGTTGTATAAATATGTATATGCACACATCTAACAGTTTTGCAACTGTTCTCCTGCATTCTTCTTTAAACTACAAAAAACACTTTGTTTAGTAAGACGGAAACAACTTTCTAGCAAAACAAAACTCCAAAAAGTTTTTGTTTTTTTTTTTTTCAAAAGAACCTACTAACCAGTAAAGTCATTTTTCTCAAATGAAGCCAAAGCCTTGAAAAATCTGACTTTATCGCTGTGGTGGGTCATTGTCAGTTAAGCTCCTTAAAATATGCTTCTAGTTGTTATCACAACACCTACCACAGAAGACGCGTACCTACTAACATCATGTTGATGAAATATTTGTCTCTGCTTTTGCTTTCAGCTCTCTCAATTACTGTTGACAGAAACCAACGAATTAACATACTAAAACAGAGATTTCCTCCAGGAACAGTGCATGTACCAAACTGGCAGCAAAGAAAGGCCACGTCTCTTTCAAGATGACAATCCCAGCTTCACCTCACAGCAGGTAACACCAGCTAACAATTTCAGCCTAGCTTAGCAATTGCAAACCTTGCCCAGATCTCTACTACTGTTAGAGATGATGTTCTGTATGCTGCTGTAAGTAAATGAAAGGTTGTGCCATCTGAGCTGAATATTTAAGCCATTATAGTCTATGAAATAATCTAAACACTGTTAGAAGCTACAACATGGAAATAACTTTATAGAAACCCTAAGAATATATATTTAAGCAACAGACCACACCATGTTCTGCAGGGGCTATTACCTTAGCATTTTACCAGGTGTAGATAATTTTATCACATATCTATTTGAAACCACCACAGTAGTCAGTGGAAGTTGGATTACTCAACAAAGTAGTAAATATGCTGATAAAAGGAATCACTCATTGACAGGAAGGAGAATGCTAAATCCTCAGGTTTCAGAGAAGGCTTTTTTTATTTCTTTGCAATATCCCTTTTGGTAAATGAAAAAATTAGACTGCCACGGTTTACCCACGACTACTAGTAGCCTGATAAACACAAAAATGTAGGAAGCAGGAACCATAGCAAGACCAGGCAGATGTGAAACATCAGCTTTTTCTTCCAACGACCAATTCTCATTTGCCACACTGCACAACTCAGCACCCACCGGAGTCCTGGAACACAAACAGAACTTTGCAACTGAAGTGGTAAATTCCCCTGCACCTCCTCACACTGCAAGTGTGAAGTTACAAGAAAAAATGCAATCCAGACAAAGGGTGAGCTAGATTGCTCAACTTGGCTCCTGCTGTGCACTAGTATTTTTAAAAACAACTTTGAGTGAGTGGCTGCAACTAGTACAACTTACATGCTAACAGAATGAACTTCGTAAGGTTCAGTGCCAAATCCTAATGTTAATGGAAATTGATTTACATTTACTTACAACAGAATTCAATTTATCTCTATTTGTAACATACTCCTCTTCGCCCCCCATTCAAAAGCCAAACCCTACTGGGTATAGATGCCAGCCAACGACAAACAGCTGTGCTTGAAGCACCATCTAATGGCAAATAGTGGAATTGTTTCTATAGAGAAGGCAAGATTAAGAACTTTGTACCTTTAAAAAAATAAATTTCTATTCTGTCCCTCCTTTCCAAAACAAGTCATTTTTTTCCTAAACTATAAAATGTAGGAGCCACAAACTATTTTAAGAAATCAAGCTCTGTTTTCCCTGCAGATTTAAAGAAATTTCTTACTGGACTATCGCAGCAAAATACGTGTTACGCCCCTATTTGTTGTAACAGAATTTAAACTAACACTGTGAACAAAAAGAAAAGATAAAATGCGTAACTGATTAGGCAAGTACTTCATCAAAATTTTACAAACTAAAGGCAACATCCTAGATACAACACCATGCTTGGCATAACTGACTTTGCTACTCAAAAGAAGAAAAATCAAGTATTTTGAGATGTAGATCAACTACAAGACATTCTCTGCAAACCGTACCAGACATTTCACACAATAAATCAACTAGCCAGGAAGCAACCAAACCATCTAGCCTAAAAAGCTACTTCCTTTACCAAACCCACAGTTTTCTGTTGACAGTCCCAGCCACAGAATTAGGAAAAACAGAGGCATTTGTGGCATTCTGACCTTGAACCTGTACTTGAACATCTGCCACTTCCCAGTCTGTATCAGGAACTGGTCTGCACGTTACTTCTGCTTAAGAAAACATCCAGAAGGATGGATTTCTCATCATTTACTCAAGACCTAAAAGAAAATCCACTCAAAACCTTGCTGCCAAGTTGCAATATAGTGCAATGGGGGAAGACAACAAGGGCAACGTACTACCTTCATCCGAACCCACCAAACTAGAACGTATTCCTGAAAAGCAGCAGGCTGCCTTGAGCTCTGTAACAACACACATCCACACTTTCCTTTAAAGCCATCAGCTCCATAGTCCATACATATTCACCAACCCCTTAACAAGGCATCCTTCTGCTACCCAATCTCAGCAGACAGATAATGCAGAACAAAATTTGCAGGGTATCTTCCTTCTGAACTCCCTGGCCTTTAACACAACGGAAAAGTGGTTGCTTTCTGACTGTCAGCTGGAGCTGGTGAGCTCTTGGGTTCGGAGATCATCACGTCCATGTCCTGACTGCTGGGAGACATGCTTGGGAGAGGTGCAGAGGACCTTTGGTCTAATACTAGCCCTGTACTGCTTACCACGTGGCAAACTTCCAGATCTCTGTGGGCCTGCCTAAAGAGTTGAAAGGCTTACAAATGGAGAGTTTTACTGGGTGGAGGCAGCATGAGTGCCCATCTGGTTGCTGGCGTGGCTCCAGCACAGAAGGGACAATATTTGAATCTCACTGACCTTGAAGAGGCCAACCAAGCCGAAAAGTTAGAGACGCTACTGACATCAAATTATTATCAGGTCTAACTACATGGCTTTAAAAAAAAACAAACTTATTTTAAAACACTTATGAAATTTGAGGCTGAGGGGAATAAACAAAAGCCCTTCCCTGCAATCTGAACTTTGACTGCAAATAGTCTTTCTCAAGAGGATGCAGTAGATGGCAATTGGCATGCTCCTGTTTCATCCTCTCAGAGTTCAGCACAACTTAGCCAAGAATGCAAAGATGCCCTGTAACTTCTCCTAAGTACATACGAGGTCATGAACTAATTACAGGAACCACTGCTTGAAAGAGAATGAAAAAAAAAAAGTGTATTACCTAAAATTCCCCAATCTAAAGCATCTCTCAGTTAGGAATTGTAGCCTCAGTGTCCAAGCCCTTTCACAGACACACAAAATTAGTTCTCAGCTGAAAGTTTCTTATGGGAAGCACTAAAGCCAATTCATCTTTCATACTTTAATTTGTACTCTAGATTTTGCATAAAGATCATGGCCAAGACTGCTTACAAGGTCAATGCTCAATCCTCAAGTATTCAGCCCTTAAAAGTTTTCAATTCCAGTTCAATTTTCTGTATCTCTTCCTCTTCTAGGATAGCAGTGACCACTCAGAGAAAGCACCCTACCAGAGTAGCTGTAGTTTATCCTTATGTTCAGACAGAAGGAACCTTGAAGAGCTTGGGAGACAAATGTTATGTATACCATCTGCTGTCTAGACTTGACTTCTGGAGTATACAGTCTAATTACAATTTTCCCAAAGGTCCTCATTATCATTCAGGAACACATCAATCAAAACAAAAGGCGATATTAAAGTAACACATTTGGCAATGACCTATTGCCATTACACAAAATAAAGCTATCTGCAACGTTCAGACCTTCCATATAAAAGATGCAACTGATAAGCTCCTACATAAAAGCATCCATTTTACAATACAAATTTTAGGCACTGATCATGCATCTTGTAGACAAGGAAGAAACTGCTGTCATTAACATATTAGAAGAATGCTGGACCCTAGCACGCAAGCATTCCAGCAGCCCATCTCCTAGACAACAATTACTGGAGTGCAAACAGCATGGTTCTACGTTTACACAGAGATTATTCTGAGAGGTTTATAACCAGACAGACATTAAGTCTAACAGATGTTAGCTGAAGATGTCAAAATTAATTTAAGTGCTAAGCATTTTGGGGAGATTAGGCATAAAAGTACAATTTGGAACATCAATGTGTTTTTCCCATAAAGTTTAAGTATATTTTCCTGTCTTTGAATGCCAAGTGCCCAGTACAGAGTAAGGCCCCTCACTGTGTCACTGCAGTTTGACAGTAAACTTCTGAGTTGTTTTTGTAGCTCTTTCTATGTTGATTTCACCAGCTCTGCCTTAGCTTGTAAAGTTCAGCTGGGCACGCCCAAACACACACTGCATGTATAAAGAAATTCAAAAAATACAAAAACTTGAGAAGTATTTCAAGCAAACTTTGGAGAAAGTTCTTCACCTGTCGTTTTTGAGTTGCGTGAAAAGGAGGACACTTTCTTCGTTCAGAAGATTATGTATGTTATATCCATTTCCTACAAATAAAAACAGAAAAAGTTTTCTTTAGAAGCCACTAGCAATTTCTGAAGTCCTGTCCTGGCTTCAGCCAAGTATATTTTTATTTCATATATTTTAAGAGAAGGAATATTAGCCCCAAATCTAGGATGCTACTCTTACAGGCACATCATTGCATTTCAAAGTGATAACAAGGAAGAAAACCTACAGCTAGCTTCATTTATTTTAACCTATGGTAGGAAAAAAGCACATCTTCACCAAGATTTTTACTGAAGTGAACGTAATTGGCTTGAACTCTCCACTCACAAAAGGCACAAGAAAACTTTAAGGTGACTGAATTTATTTTAATTGTTATAGACAATCTCATTAAAAACTGCACAAGGAAATTTATTTGCAGATCCTCTCTTGGGATTTGCATACTAACATGAAATACAGAAGTACCTAAAAGGCACTGAATGTTGAGCAAGAGCAACTTTCTACCATTCATATATAGCCACGCTTGGTGAGATACAAAGAGATTCTCCACTGCAACCACCACATTGCCCACCCATGCAGTGCTGAAAGGTCATCAGGAAACTGGGACAAACAGAGATGAATACAGGTATGGAACTTTCACCAATTAATATAATCTCCTTTACCCTAAATCAAACTATAAAGCTGTCTCTGCAGACCCCTACACTTTTAAGATTAAAACAAAGATACTTTCACTGAAGTGTCAAGCATTAATTGAACAATGGTTGTTGAAACAGGATATCATGGTGAAAAGCTGATGAAAAAACTAAGTACCAGTGGTAGCTTGTAATTTTCTAACGTAGCCTCTTCACAAGCAAGCTGTACAAAAGTTCTCCACGGCTTCATGAACAGTCTACTTTAGAACTACTACGAACTCTCCTGAGTACACGCTTATCCACTGAAGGGTATCTTCTCATATGGAGTTCATTCCATTTTCATCTCAGAAGGGCAAAATCAGAGGTGTTTAACAATTCTCAACGACCCATATGAAGTTACAAGACTTTCAGCAAAGAGGCTGCACCTTCTACACTTCATGCACAGTGTAAAACATGGTAAACTGATCCAAATGGATTTTCACTAATTTATGTAGAAAAAGAGCAAAAAGACGGTGTTGAAAACAATTATATTAACTACCACTATTTAAAGGAGTCTGCTGAAGTTTCCCTGACACTGTAGCTAGGGACAGAACCAGAACACCAAGAGAACTTCACTCTTGGAACTTGACTGTGTCATCAAAAACTCTGAAGCCAACTCAGGTAAACAAGAAGTGTTTGTATCATTACAGTCCGAGGTTAGGTCATCAACCCATGTCCAGTGTTGGGTCACATTCCCTTCTTCCTAATGCTGTACTTTCCCATTCTCTATTCAAACTTCTCTCTCCCAACCATTCACCCTGCTTTTGCTTCCTAACATGCTAATTCAGTCTAATCAATTCTCCAAAAATTGATTTTAAAAAGATGTGCTTACCTGCTGGAACATAGAAGAAGTCCCCTGAAGTCAGGTAATATGATGTCTTATGCAAGGTAACAATAATTTTGCCATGGATAACATGGAAAGCCTTAATAAAAGCCAAAGGGTTCTAAGATCAGCAATGTTTCCTTTGCAAACATTTAAGAAAGTTATCAAAGAAAAAACATTCTTTGTTTTGTGTACACATTGCAATGAAATAAAAAAAACAAACTAGCATAATAAGCTGAGCCACAACTCCTTTTCCCCACGCCAGTTGAAACCTAAGATATGCAACTTGAAGCAGGGCTCGGGGGAGGCATTTTTATTTAATGCTTCTATCTAGTCCACACAGGAAGCATACATAGACATAAAGGTTTAATGTGAAAGAAAGCAGGGTGATGTGCATGCAAAGTACCTCTAGCAAGTTTCTTTAGTTATAACTGTTTGATTTCACAACTGAAATGATTCATTTCTGTTTCCTGTATACATTTGCAGTTTAAGGAAAAAATATGAAAAACCTGTCAACTTCATATGCTACTTTTAACACCATTCTAAGATTCCCTGTTTACATGTAGACCATTAAATAAAACTACATAAGAAAAAAGCGTACTTACTATTGTATCCATGTGGACAAATTGGTGTCCCTTTTCTTTAAATGGTTTCAAGATCAATTTACCAGTAGCAAAAGCAGATGTATTCAGATTTTTATATATTTCTACTGATTCATCTTTGAAGAAACATAAGTGACCGTTTCCAGTGTTAACACACTCTACAAGGCAAGTCCAGGAGATTAACATTAATGCGAACACATAACCAGTCTTCCTGTTAGCTCTGCAACTTTTTAAATTGTATGCACCATGTATTGTTTCAGTGCACAACCCCATGAGCTAGACTTAATATTTAGCTAAAAAATCACAACATTTCACTCCCTTCCCCATTTTCTGTCTCCCTCAGAATTTTCTCCAGAAAAGCAATGAATATTTCCACGGATCCCTTTTTCTGCCCAAGGCAGCATGACCAATTTTTTTTCCTGTGTCGGTCCATATCTAAACACTTACTACATCATTTAGAAAGATCCTTGGTCACATCCCCTCAACTTACCTAGAAGAACTTCCTGATTTGTTACTGGGTCCACTACAACAGTTGGCTTAGAAGTATCAGCTAGGGTGCGATCCAAATGTTTAACTACCTCGTTTCCTAAGGAGAAAAAAAATACAGAAGAGTAATCACTCCACAATTTAAACACTTATTACGTAACCACAACTTTGAATTTCACACATAAGTAATTAAATTTGTTTCATTAAGTGACTAACCAGACTGAAATATGCTTTCTTCAGATAAAGAGAGATAATCCATAGAAATTGCATTTTCAAAGAACTGTTATCAGAATTATTTCTCTGTGTGATTGGTAAGGGGTCCCTAAACCCTAAAGAATTTTTCAGGGCAATGCCAACAACATCACCCATTAATGACAGTATTTACTCAGAAGTACCTACATTTTAAGAGAAGAAACTTTTCCAGCAACAGATACTAAGTGGATATTGAGAATATAAAATACACAATGAACTAAGAAGAGCAAGTCTTTTCCTTTTACCTACTGCTGACGGGCATCAGGAGTCTTGAGAGAAAGTGTTCAAAAAGAATAAGCACATGCTCACTTTTCCTTTTCTTGAGAGACACCGTTACAGGAATCTCACTGTAAGTTGTAAATCAGAGAACTATTTCTATAATAAAATGGATTTTCCACATAAGGAAATGACCTAAGATAACAACCTTACGCGTTTCAAAGAGAAAAGAGACACTGGAGAATTTTCAAGACAGAACAAATATCCCAAAGCTCTCTTGCAGAACTCTCTTAAGCAGACAAGTTTAGCTCCACAGTGCACAGGAAATCTCTCTAAATGCAGTCAGAACAAGGATGTCAAAGGCAAGCTATAGCACTTTATAGGCACTCATGGCTGCTTAAACACTCCTACACTGAGACAGTCAGGGCTAGGAGGAAAGTTACTGTTTGAAATAGCTTTGTTCCAAAATAACCATCTCTCTCTAAAAAAAAAAAGGCAGCAACAGGTGCATCTCCACAGCCCTAACCACAGAATTTTTATTGTATTATTAAAATTTAGGAATTTGTCCTAGAAATTCAACTCAGCTGATGGGCTTTGTACGCATCACTTAAAATTCAAGGATGCTAACAAAAGAGTATCCCTCAGGATGAATGTCTGTTAAGCCAGAAATCCATCACTTCTGGAGGCAGTTCAAATGAACCTAAAGCAGCCAATAATTCTTGTAAGATACAGTATGAACAGTCACTACCAGCTCAAGCTTACGTGGACTGCAAATGACTTGCATATAAACTTAAAAGCTGTACTCAGATCAAAGGTTCATCTAGATTAGGATCCTGACTCCATCGGTGGCCAAAAGCAGGTACTCCTCGCACCCCCAAAAATGCTGTAACAGAGTAATGATGTTTCTACAGAATATTCTCCACCTGTACACGTGCAGCTAGCTTTTACTTAAGAGCTATTAACAATTAAGTCTTCCATGAATCTACCCAGTTCTCACACTGAATCTACATATTTTTCTCAACAGTATTCTGTGGCAAGGAGTACAGAGAATACATTATGAAGAGCCACCTTATTTTGTGTGAAAAACACAGCTCCTACTATCTTCCTTTTATACCTTCTATTTCTTGCATTAAAAGAAAGAAAAAAAAAAAAGAAACCATTGCTTTCTATTTCCCTTCTCCATGCCATTTGTGATTTTATAGGCCTTTATCACACCTCTGCAGTCTTCTCAGGACTGAGGAGCCTTTGCCTACATAGTTGCTTCTTGTACAGAAGTCCTTCCATGTCTTCAACAACTGTCTCTGAATCTTCTCCAGTCCTAGTACTTTATTTTGTAGTAGGGAATCAAATTTACATGCAGCAGTCTAGAACATCAAAAATTTGTACCAACACTCTGTTTTCTTCCTTATTCTTTCTCTAATGATTAGCTCATTCCTGGTTTATTTTAGAACTGTTAGGATCATACTGTATTTTCCATCCTTGTTAGCATTTGTTTATTAGCTCTGACTTTAAATATAAATGCTGCAGTCACAAACACAAGCTCTAGCGAGTCCTATACAGAAAGGCTCTTTAGCACCAAAACCTCTTCCAGAGAGAGCACAGAAGAAAATAATTTGGTTTTTGGACTCTGACCCTAACTCCCTTCTGAGCACTACCTACATACTTATCACCTAATGGCATTAGAGGCTGTAGCAAAGCTTCCTATTCCTGGGTGTGTAAGCAAGGATTTATTGCCTACTTTTATACATTTTGTGCGCTGTTCTTAAAGCCCTCCATTCACCTAGCTGGCAATGTTTTTGTATATATATGCACAACTATACAATAGTTCAAAATCTTGATACCAGATGCTGCCTTTTCAGATGTGATACTACAGGTATCAGTAAGACAACCAGAAGCTTTCATACCTTAATTGTGCATTATGAAACTAAACACATTAGCACCATTAACCAATGAGCTGGTCAAAGGCAGAAGGACAGCTTATTTTCTTTAAACCCAGCTTTAAGGGCATCACAACACCTCTGGATCCGTCATGTATCTCTTGCTTTCCAACTCAGAGAAGTTAAAGTTTTTACAATGAGGTCATACAACATTACTAGAGCTACAGAAAGCAACAGGTTTTTCACATCAGATCACATTAAAACATTTCATTCCAAAAAGATTTTCACCCAGAGAAACTGGAGTTGCTACAGGAGAAAAATCTCAGAGCAATAGAGCATTCAATTACAGGTTTTGTTTGTTTTTGTTTTTGTTTTTTTAAGTATCAAAAGAAGAAAACAAGGCTGTGTTTATACTTGTTTCATTTCTTTTCTCCTTATGACGACTCTTCTTCTGTTTATTCTTCCTGGGAGGTTCTGTTTCTGGACACACTATTCCACTAATCATGAGTCCTCCTGAAACAAAAGAAAGTTGAACATAGTACACTAACACATAGCAATTAATTTACAAGAATGAAGATTTGCACAAACTAGAAGCATTTCAGTTTGGAATATATTTCCTTGATGCTGAAATTTTCAGACAGCTTTAGAAAGCCACAACAAAACCAAAAAGCTTTTCAACATCAAGTATTTTGGAAGGCGGTACAACTTTAGACTTTGAAAAGGATCTGACATTTCAGTCAAAGAACACTTCAGAAAGCCATGACATGACAGTCAAGTTTTAAGACAAAATATCAACTTTAAGGACACAAAGAAATACTATTTTCAAGCAGACTGACTAATTAGGAAAAGACCAAATTAGGCTGAACCAACAGAAAAAAGTCCCTGAGAACAAGATGTACTCTATCATTTAGGTCATTTAACACTGAGACTGGATAAAATATTATTGTATCTGCTTTAGAAAGCAGTGCCCACACAAACAGAAATGCTCCAATGAATGATCCAGTAAGTTGTCTCTTCCTGGTATTATACAGAATCCCTGATAAACCTCCTAGTATAAAGAAACCATGTTGTTCTTCCCTAAATAGTTAAGGCAAGCGTACTTAACATGTTCTGCTCATATTATTTCTATCTGAAACAGTAGTGTCAAGAGAAAGACTACACTGAAAGATGACTAAGTGGCTGGAGACCATAAATAATCTGCTTTTTTAAAATGCTTTCATGGCACAAGATCATCCCACAGATTTCCCTTTACTGCCCTATCAGGACAAAGGAGATAGGTATTTTGGAACTAGTACCTGAAGGTCTCATCGTATAGTTTACACGCTCGCCTCGCCAATATTCCAGAGGTCTTAGTCGTATCCTTTTTGTCCGACGAACATTAGGTGTGTTGGAAGGCATTACTAATGTAAAGGATGAGATAATTCGCAGTAAGTATGAAAGGAAAAATTCAGAAATAGAAAACATTAAATATTATCCCCATGTTGTTCCTTATCAGTGGGTCAGCGCTTTCCAGCAGTTATTTATATCACTTCCCAGCTGATATTTATACCACTTTGCTTTCATGACAGGGAAAGGGAATCAGATATTGCCAGTAGCCTTCTTTTGCATACATCATTATTTCGCCCTCCATTTTCTTAAACAGTCACCATGCTGACTTTACATTAGATTTTGTTCTATATACCTTAGTGAATCACTGAGATATGGATGTTAGGGTCTCAAGATCGAGAAGCAGCAAATGTATTACAACTATGAAGAGAAACCCCTCGACAAAGACTAAGAACCCTCCTCAAATCTACGGGATTTCATTACCAAAAGTGAAAAGGCTTCATGTTGGTTATGGCAAGAGGATAATAACAGAGAGCGCCTGAGCAGCCCCTCCGTTTCCAGATTCTTAAGTCCTATCTCCAAGGTCTGGAAAAAGAACGGTACTCTTGCCAACAGAAAATCCCACATATTTCCAAGACTTCTCAGCTATGTATCCTCCAACGCATATATTACATAGTCTCAACTCTCAGTTTTTCTAAACTGCCGTATATGGATATAGTAAAAATTTGTATTTTAGTTTTTGTAAGAAAGAATAAAACACCCCCTTAAGAGTTGAGAGCAAATTAGTCAAGAATATTTAAATGCTAAAAATAAAAATGATAAATTAAAAACAAGCCTCGTCTAAACAGTTTTTGAAGGTAGACAACTACACTGTTGTGCACAAAATAATAATGAAGGGAATAAAAAAAACAATAAAAACAGATTAGTGTGGGATTACATCCGCCACATGCCCATTGTGCCTATCCTATCCTATCCTTCCACAGGACCAACTCAGACCACCACAGAAGGCAGGTTATTTGCACCCTCAGTTACACTGTGCAAGACCAGTTCAAACCCTCTTGTTCCCAGTGAATAGTAAGCAGTGTCTTGACTCAAAAAATGGAAAATGTGGCAAAAGATAATTGTTGAATATAAAAAAAAGAAACAGAAGTTTTCGAAAGTAAAAAAAACAAAACAAAAAACTAAAGCAGGGTTACATAGTACCCTAAAGAGGAACTAACAAATCTTATCTATAAATATGTTCAGTGTTTTTTCCAGATTGTTTTCCAAATATTTTTCAACCTAAAATCAAGGTTTTGAGGGCTCTACATTTGCATGAAGTATTAAAGATGCTTAGGGAATTAACATATGAACCCTTCATTAGGTGTTTTCTTGTGTCTCCTTCAGCAAAATTTACATCAAGCTGGAAATGCGTTTGTATTTATGCACTTACATTAAGATATTTTAAAATAATCTTACCTATTTTATGCCTCCCTATCTTGTCTGACAACAGATTTCTTACTTGACAATGCAAGTCTTCAGAATCATCTGAAATTACATTCAAAAAACCATCACAATAGGCATTTACTATTCCTGACTTTTATTCAATATATCTGCTAGAAGCAGAAGGTAGTACAAGCAGAAGTCCCAATGTCAGTGTTCCCATTAATATTTTTTCTTTAAAGATATATAAAACCCAGTGTAGCTAAACAGTATATGTAATTTCACATTAAACAGTGTAAGCTTGAAAAGTACAGGAAAACTATGCATTCAAGAAAATACTCCTCAAACCTCTGAAAATACTCCTCAGACCTCTCCCTCTGAAAAATGGGAAACAATGTAGAAAATCAAAATAATTTTAGGCAAACAGGCCATGATTCCATAGGGACGGACACTTTGCTCTACAGTGGCCTGAAGTGATCAAATAGAGTACCACCACACGACAACACACCGAATTGGTACAAACGGAACCTAAAGGATTTGTTCAGAGTGTTTTGGAAGGACAACTTTATCCTGATAGGCTTAATGCCAAACCATGCCGTGCTTGTCCTACTACAGCTAGCACAACGTGAAGCTGGCATATTGTATCATGTACTTGGGCAGAAATGAGATTACAGCCAGTCCAATCTTCATGTCTTATTCTGAACAAGCCAGAAGAACAGAGATGAAACAAAAATTACTGTGCAATCACAGCCTAAGAAGCTTATACATAAAATACAACAAAATACCAACTTTAAACATTACCTGAAGATTCATTATCCTGTTCACAACGCTTACTTCTGGAAGTAAATTCATCACAATATTCTAGAACAGGCCCACTTGAAGAAAAAAAAAAGACCTGCTTCAATATGTTACATATCAAAGGAACATTACAGCAGTACCAAGAATACCAAATTTAAGGGCTTTTTTTCAGATCATGCAGTTTCTTTTTTCCTTCTAAATGCCCACCTGTACTGATTAGACACTGAAGCAAATGACAGCTTGTTAGAAATCACAGGTCTCTTTCATCAATTGCTCCTCTACTCAGTCATCAGGCAGACAAACTAGTGTTCACATTATCTCTCTAATCAGACCTCCTAAAAATCTCATGACTTTTTTTTTCCCTCCCTTCCAGAAGAAATGGACCTTCTCTCCTCTGTAGCATTACCTTTCAAACAATTTTCTGTAGACCATGATTATAAAAATACTTTAAAGAAATGTTTTACATGCTGTAAGCAAAGGACAGTAACAAAGTTTGCAATTTTAGCTAGATGTATTCTGTCATAAAGCCTTCCCCATAACATGGCAATAACTAAAATATATGTGCACCTCCAACAGAGATTCTCCAGCAATCAAGTCACTTCAAACAGGACTTGTCTTCATAGCCATAGCACAGTACCCCACCCTTGCCTCCTTCCCCATCTGTGGCTGCACTGCATTGCCATCACGTAACATGCCAACAAAGCCCAACAGGTGAAAAGAGCTGTGCTCCACCTAAACTCCAAAAGACGCATCTCAATGCTTGATCAGCATGCCTACACTTTGTAGAATCAATTTGTCCAACTGAAGTCTGCAGTAGGCTCACTTCAATTGAAATACTGCAGTTTTCAGTAGAATTACAATGTAAGAATTTAGTGACTTAACAAATGGCCACTTCTATTTGCTTTAAGGCCCCACTGCATGAAGGAGAAGGTATCTGCATATCTACGTGCACAAACAAGAGTCTGGAGTGTAGATACTGCTCTAATACCCTACTTACCAGCAGCAATACTACTAGTACTGTTGTTATTAGCTTGAGAAATGCTGATATTTCTTTTTAAAAAGCACACGCTAATATGGAAGCAAGCCTCAAAGGAAAAAAATCCCAGAAGGCAAGAAACTTACAGTGACACCTTAATCACGAAAAAAAGAACAATTTCATTAGTTTATTAACTGTGTTAGCACGGTAACTCAGGCATGAATCGTGATGATCCCTTTCTACTAGGTTCTATACTAGTGGAACACAGAGCACAGTAATTGCAGCAAACAGCTGTTCTCTCTCAGTATGGGGGGAGCGGGATGAAATGCAAGTTTCACAGACAATGCAGGAAATCACCTTTCACAAGTCATAGCCTTCTCAGCTGCAGAGGAATCTCTAGAAGAGAAACAATTATTATGTTTATTGTAAGTCAGTAATTTTACTTACTGCAGGGAAACATATAAAGATTTTCAAAAAGCAAAGCAATGCAAAACAAAACAAAAAACAAAAACAGACAACAACAAAAAAAACCACCAAACACTGGATCTGCTACTCAACCTCAAAAGTCCACTTCAAAAATTCCAAATTCAGGTTTCCTTAGGCAGAAGCAGACCCTAGATTTGGAACCCACCTTTGATAATAGGATGTTAATTACAGCACTTTATTTCTCTATTAGCTATTTAACCACTCTGAAACTGTCACTTATTTCAACTGTGTAATTACTGCTTCGAATTAACAAAGTATGTTTCATTATCTACCAAGCCATACCACATTTTTTAAGGAATTAAATGAATAGCTTACTGTAGTCTCTGTTGTGCGTTACGTTTTCTTTTGTTACTTTTTATTTTCACATCTGATTGCCTGCGTTTTTTTCTTGCCACCTCCCGTGCAGAAGAGCTGTCAGAATCTGTTGTATTTTGAGGCTCAATGTTCTCAGGATTTGAGCAAACACCTTTATGGATTTTGTGATTAATCTTTTTGAGTGTCTTCCCTGAAGACTTAGCTGATGATCTTTTCTTTTCAGAATTCTGCATACTGTCTATGAGATGCTGCAGCAGCTCTGCAGCTTTTACAGGAGTTTTATTCACACCACCAAGTGATTCCAATGAATGCAATACATTCTTAGGTTTTTCAGACTTAGCCAACTTCTGAAGCACAGAAGTCTGTAATTTCTGACGCAGAGGTGAGGTAAACATTTCATTCGATTCTGCAGGATCTCTTCCAAGCCCTTCTTCACCAGGTTCACTGTCAGAACTCTCCCCTCTTTGTAAGCGATGCTTTTTATTACTACTTCTCTTTCCAGATTGTTTAAGCTTTTTTCTTTGACTTTCTGCCTGTTTCTTAGACACCTTATCTTTTGAAAGTTTCTGCTTAGCAGTTTGTTTCTTGTGAACTAAATGTCGAGAAGCTTTTGAAACAGACTGGAGGTTCTTTTTTGGAGATGGCATCTGCTCTTGGTGATGCTCAGCTGAGGGCATTGGTGAATCCTCACTTGGCATCACCCTTTTTTCATGTTGTTCTTCATCAGATGCGTCTGTGTCCAATCCAGACTGTGACAGTTGTTCAGCTTCTGGTTCGCAGGACGTTTTTTTATGGTATGGAGAACCTTGCCTAAGTGCTTCCTTTTTAGATTTTCCTATCAATACATAAAACACATGGAAATGAATAACTTTTCCCCATAAAAACCTGAAGAAATGAGTTTGCATCTAAACACAAAAATAAACCAAAGAATCATACAAAAATTAAATATCACAAAAACAGTTTTTTCCCCAGCAGTTAAAATAGGGCTTTCTCTAATGCATAGTATTTCCTGTATTTCCTAGCAGAAAAATAGCAGAAATGTTACTTTCTATCTGCTTCCAGTTTTCAGTCCTTCCTCCTACAAAACGCTTCCCAAAGTGTTCTCCTTTATCCCCATTTCCCAACAGATCAACACAAAAATATGCAGTAATATGATTTGGAAGGAGAAGTCTGAAGACCAATTAAACTACTTACCCGCTTGAGTACTGCTTTGCCTTTGAGATTTAAGTACATTTCCTTCACTGTTAGAGGAGACTGGATCTGGTTCTGACGCTGCTTTGAAGTCATGTTGCACTCTGACATCCAAATTGTGCGTTTTCTGTTCAGTAAGTGCTTCAGCCTGTACCTTCCTGGTCTTGCCTTTCTTACCTTCTGTCTTTTCCTTTTCAGAGGACTGAGATTTCAAAACAGGAGCTGCAGAGCCATCTTTTTTTGACTTTTTGTTCTTCTGGGGTATTGAAAACCAAGAATTAGAAGACAGACCATCTGATTCATCGATTAAAAACTCACATTCACTTTCTATTTCTATGTCTTGATCTTTTACAACAGGAGGTGATGGTGGCGAAATTGAGGCTGTACACCTAAAGAAAGGAGGGACAAAGTACTGACATCATTTGGGGCGAAAAAGTGAGTCTCAATCTTGTAAATCTAGTGATGACTGTAGAGCACCTAAACATGCTACAGGACATTCCCAGAAGAATGATTATCAAGTCCATCATTCACTACCCTTAATCTTCCAAAAGGCCTGTTTTTCCTTGCTTTGTTCTGATATTCATACCTCATCATTTCTCAGGTGCTGGACAGTCAACTTCCTATCTAACCACTCCGATCCATACTAGCTCTGAAACAGACTGCTTTAATCACTGCTAACTTCAGAATCAGAAGGTTTTCCTGAATCCTCCAATATACCTATCAAAACATCTCAAGCTCAATCTGAAACACTTTTCAATAGCTGCATACAATTTTACTGGCAGACAAATGCAATGGCATGGTTAAATCCTACCTGTACAAAACATTCTAACAACTATTTAAACCCTTTCTCAAGCTGGACTTTTCAGTAACAATAGATTATCCCAAAACATCCTCCCACACCATCTTTATAGGTAAAGGACATTGCTCCAGTACTTAGGATTGGATTACTTTGCAAGCAAAGTATGTTTCATGTTAAGCCTCAAAACAAACCTTTTTCCAAGTGTTCCTGTTGTTACAGCTGCTAAGAAAGCTGAAGAAAACGACGACTTCTCCTTCCGTACAGAAAACGTAGCAATACGTTCTGTTCTTTGCATGAGAACCTGCTCATCTCTCCCAGGCTGAGGTCCTTCCACATGTTCAGCTTCCATATGACTCTTCACCACAGCAGGAGTATTTTGGTCATCAAAATGTAATCTAGATATGAGAAATAGCATTCAAATATGATGCTATAAATCGAATGCACACTAAAGTATCTTGTGGATGAACAGATGCTCTCATTTTCTCCTGCTGACAGCGTCTTAGTTTTTATGAATGAACTTTCATTTGGTAATTTGTTGGAACACAGGTTAGTGGTACCACTTCCCATTGTAGTAGAAAGCGTCCAAATCAGTAAGGCAACATGGGGTCAGCCTGTGACTCTTGATCAAAGCGAGGGCTGCTGAACAACACAAATTCCTAATTTTAGGACAATGTGCTTCAGAAATTGTCAGGGTTCCTAGATCTTTGGTGCACTCTCTTCCCAGTCTCGCTTCATCATGCATCACTGGGACCACTGTCATTCCCCCTTCTCTATGACCTCCCCCCAGAGACTCAACCTTCCCAGAAAGCTGGGACAGCCGGCCTCTGTTGCAGCTGGGATTGAAATTTTCTGAAGAGGAGATAATGACTACAACTGAAGCAGCCTACTTTATATAGATATTTGCATATACAGAGCAAGAGGAAGGATGACTGTTCATCACTGCTTTAACAAAGTTTTTGTTACTTTTATGGTCAACATTGTCAATAGGACTTACTGAAAAAGTCTAGAGACTATCCATCTGAGAAGCTGATCATTTAGAGCACTTTACTGGGAGAAAGGAGTTCAAATTCATTCTGGAATGAATTTCTTGGGTACTGCACTTCTGGGAATTAACCCTTATCACCAGAATACTTAATAAAAAACAATGATGCCCCTTCTAAACCCAGAAATGGAAATTTTCCTCCAACCTGGAATTATTCGTTTGAGTTCAGAATACAAACTTATCAACGACTGAAACCACTGTGTTAGTTTACCTTAAAAGGTGAAAAAAACATTCAGCTCTACTTACGTATGTACAGGAGAACTTTTTGCTTCCTCCACAAGGAGAGGTGATCCCACAGCCCCATCATCATCCTCAGGACCCTCAGAATCCAAGAACTTGGCAGGACTTCTGTATAGTGCTTCGACATCTTTTGTTGTGTTATGTGTTTCTCCTTTAGACAAAGGACTCTCTGTTTTGTTAGAATCAGTTGTGTAACCGTGTAATGCAGGCTTCAGGCAGGATTTGTGCGGCCCTCCTGCCGTGTATATTAGATAGGTTTAGTTCTTCTACTCAAAAGCTTATAAAATTCCAAGAAAGAGTTGCCCAAAAACCTTAACTTAATAATAGTGCTACCAACCTTGACTACTGACTATATCTGGTGGTGATGCAGGTAAGGATGCTGAACAATTACAGGTTCTCTTCACTGAGTTCGTTAATCCTGCATTTGGCTGCCAGATTCAATGGAGAATAATGAGACACGCAAAGGAAAATGTTTGACAAAGCAATGGTATTTTGACAAGAATATAAATTTCTACAGAAAACCTTAATTCCCTTAATTCTTACTCATTTAAAGCACGGTTCTATTTTAGCTGAACACTTCAGTTTTCTATTATGTAAGACTTTCTAAGACTAACTGTAAATTTCAAACAGGTAAAACAATGAGTACATAAAAATCAATTTGCAGCTTTGAACAGACATCCTGCTAGCTCACAGGCAAACTATTCTTTTCAGGAGAACTAATTAATTCAAAGAATTTAATTCATCTTTATTATATCAGGCCGAGGCTTTGCATGAATTAATTTGAGATTGTACAGTATTCTAACATCAAACTGAAGTAAACAAATGCCATTATAAAGGTTGTCTGGTTTTAACACTTAACAGAATATCCTATTTTTACAAAAAATGCTAGAATCTAAGTATTGAAACTAGATAGAATGGGCTGCAGACAAACTAGATTTGCATTGTTCTTTCAGACAACAAATGAACAAGTCCCTTGATTTGTTTCCACTCCTCCCCAGAGTTATAAAGTTATTTTACAGATAACAACTGCTTTTCAGGAGCTGAGTTTTCAAAGGAACAGTAAGTGCCTTTTATGCAAGAATCGTCTTTTAATTTTCCTGTCCATCTGATAGCAAACAGCTGTGTCCATGCATCTGGCAAAGTTACTGAAACCAACCCCAACTGAGTCCAAACAGCCATACCCACCATCAGCTATAAAGCAGTGTGCTTCAACCTGAGAGCATGAGAAATTTAACTACCCGGACAAAAAGGAGACTATTAGGAAAAGCCTGAGAAAAGAACCCATTAAATAAACCTTGTTAGAGATTATTTACTATTAGAGTACAACAAACTATAATAAAGCATTACCAAGAATTACTACAGAAGATTATAGCCTCTACACTAATATTTTTTACATACGCAGCTTATTCACTCAATGCTCATACGAAGTCAATCCTACAGATCCAAATGCGTACCCGAATGAAACTGTACCCAACGTTACGCCGTGACACCACCGTAACTAACTTACCCTTTGGCTCTGTATTGAAGTCCTCTTTTGGTTTCTGACAACAGGAGTTGAGCAGCAGGTTGCGCATGGAGAGCTTATTGTAAGATCACTACCACAACCTATAAAAAAAAGCCATAAATAGTGGATACTTGGAATCACACAAGTTTTAACAAGTCACTAAGACTTGTTAGTTTCAAGTAAATCCAAACATGAAGGAAACCAGCTACTCAGGAAAAATAGCATCTCTATAAGACAGCTTTGACACAGTTTTAAGGGGCTGCAAAGGGGGCATCGTTAAAGATTGAGGAAAACTTTATTTTAACCATTTTATTTTGTTTCTATTTATTTACTACTAAATATGATACAAGAAAGAAATTATTCTTTAACCAACAAATTAAGCAAAACACCAAATAAAAGCTTACTTTCAAAACAATCCTGAATGAATTTCAGTACATTTTGACCTTGCTGTATGTCAATCTTCCTTCTAGAAAGATATAAAAAAAACATTTTTTAATAAAAATATTAAATATTCCTATCACAGCAATATAAAAGTACATGCTGCAAACACTTAAGTTATTACTATTTAATATTTTACATTATTATTTCCACTAATCCCAACTTTAATAACTTTCATCTACTCTTTTGATATGCAGATATCCACAAGGAAACTTGTCTCAATAATGATTCCAGGAGAAAAAGCCCTGCTGTCACAAGATGTGATAGGAATGAGGAAATCTCTCTCCAAAGAAGAAAACATACAACTATTGCAACAGTCTTCAGGTAAAAGAACTTTGGGATGAATAAAGATTCTGGCTAGAAATAAATAAACTTAAAAAGATCAATCCTCAAGTAATACTGCCTGCATGACGATCCAGCCTCAGCAGACCCAGAAAATTAAATGTGTAGTTGCACATCTATCCCTTCAGACAAGAAGTCGCCCTTCGCTTCTCTTCCTACTGCTTATCGGCAGTTACTCTGTGCTTCTACAAAGGCTTTGGAAGTAGGAACGGGGCTGAGGTATCAAATCTGTAAGCAAGTGAACAGCTCAGCTGCTTGGAATACCATTGCATATCCCCGCAGGACAAATGAAAATGGCTGAAGTAATCCAATAGCTGGCCCATGTTTATCAAAACCAAAATAAAAACACCATGGACCATTTTTCCCATAATTATTAAATGCCTGTAAAAAGAGATAATTTGGCACATCTGATAAGCTCATGAAATGCATGTCTAAAAATGAATTCCAGTAACAAAAAGCTCGCTGACTTCTGACATGCCTTTAAAGAAGACTGCAGCACTGCAAATACTCAAATTCATCTTCCACATTTACCAGCAAGGACCAAACAACTCAAGCTGGAATTCTGCGTGGGCTCCATTTCTCTACCTCCTAAAAGGCAAAGCGTTTGCAGAGACTGCTCATTCCGCACTCAGGTAGCATAGTTAGGGGTAGCTTAGGTTTACCTACACCACAGTCTGCCACTTCAGCAGAGGAATATTGAGGAAATCCTTCGTGATTGTCCCCCAGCACAATTTGCTCCTCCCACCACTAAGAAATACAAAAAGGTTGGGAAACATCATATCATCGGTTTAAGATGCACCCAATAGTTTTTGCATTAAGCTCAGCCAAAAGAAAAATCAACATAACTTTTCCAAACAATTGTATCTAAGATCAAAATTGTAAACCGAAATTACCCTCCTCCGTGGCAGAATCTTGCTCTGTAGTCTTTTTTTAAATGATCCTGTTAAGAAATAAGAATCAGCTTTTACTAAGCATGCTGCTAACAAACAAATGACCAACCTCCTGTTTCGCATGTACACAAGCCTCAAAGATTCTTGATTCATCCAAAACTAGCGTAATCAAAGTCTTTTTGATTATCAGACAAGACTCCATCCATCTATTAGCACAACTACAGTGGTAATAATTCAAATGACAGTACATCATGAGCATTACCCTCTATGCCAACAAATTAAATACAACGTACTTAGCTAGGAACAGGAAAAGACAGCAGAGGAGAAAAACAGCACGGAAGAGTGCAGTTTTTCACCACCGTGACAACAAAATGTTTCAAAAAAAAACGTTTAAATGTTTCATGGAAAAAACAGTTACGATCTCTTCATGTGTGAAAACTTGCTGAATAGAGCACATGCGCAGCGTGGAGATTATCGAGCCCTAACACAGCAGAACTCAGTACACTTTTCCTACATTTTTAAAATTTTAAAATGTAAGCCCCCCGCGCGCCTCTCAGAGAGCGCGGAGGGGACCAGAGCACTCCCCGGAGCTGGAGGTCTTACTCAGGAGAACGCCCGCTGCCCCCGCTCTCTCNNNATTGGTCGGCGCCCGCCGCGCGCCAACGAGGGCCGTTGCTGGGCGCGCGCGCGGCCCACCACCCCCACCTCCCAGGGCCGTTGCCGCGCCTGCGCAGGAGCCACCGCTCAGCGCCCGCCCCGCCTCAGTGCCCGCCCCGCCTCAGCGCCCGCCCCGCCTCAGCGCCCTGCCCTTGCCTGAGGAGAGGGAGCGCGGCGGCCGTCGGTCGGTTCCCGTTGGTTAACGGGCTTTCGGGGCTCTGCGCTTCTGGGTGCTGCGAAACGCGCACCCGCAGGGGTTGCAACTTTGTCTGCAAAACGTTACTGAAGAGCTCAACGAGGAGCTGAAACAACCGGGTTGTGGCACCACGAGATCCACCGTCGCTTACGATTTCTCATAACCAGCCCCAAAATGTAATCTAAAGTAATGCTTTTTCTGCAAACAGCAGACAGTGCTGCCTCGTTGTTGCCAGCCTTGCCAAGCAAAGGTGCAGATACCCTTTTTCATTAGCTTTTCTGCATCGTTCAACAGAGAAGTCAAATTCTGCCAACAAAACCAAAAGTACAAAAATCTGTCATCTGACATTTAGCAAAAACCTGAGAACACGGACCTGTCCCTAGCCGTGCTTACAAATCACACAGAAGAATTACTTTCATACTTACGGTCGGACCCCTGTCTTCTGCTAGAGCTGGTTGGCAGCTGTATGATCCACCACAGATCACCTGACAGGCCAATTACGTACTCATCTTACACATACATGCAGCTAAGAAACAAAAACAGTCATGAAGAGGTTCAACAACAACAACAAACACTGATTTTTGTTTGCTTACTTTGTTTTTAGCAGCAACAAGCACCAAAATACCAAGTCTTCTCAACCCTATTCTTTCTGAACGCTATGGGAAGGCCAGAATCAAATTTTAGACATCATGGTTCTAGGAAATTGATTTCACCCCTCAGTTCAGTAGGACCAACATTTGACTCCTGAATTACCATCTCCCTTCACGTTTTGTTCAAAGTCTTTGGTATATTAGCTCTTTCACAAAGAAAATTCTTCTTTTCCTATGTGCACATTAGAAAGTTGATTTATCCTTGGCAGCTATAAACAACTGCAAGCAGGTTTATTTCCAATATTACTTTTGGCATCCCATTTCCTAAAGAAATTCAAACTCTAATCTAATAGTCTCCACATTAAAACACGTATTCACAGAGAAAAAGTTGAAATAACACTTGGGAAGCAGCTAACAGCACAGTTCTCCTGCCTGCAGGTAGCCTATGACAAGTCATAAAAAAGCAGGCTGTTCTGCCACCACCTCCAGGTGACATCGCTCACAGTAATAGTGCAATTTTGTACCAGCGTGCTCATCATCTGAATGCTTACCCTTGAGCAAACCAAGGAACACACTCTTACCTCACTAGAAAAGATCCTTTAAATCCACTTGATCTGGTTATCTGGTTCCTCTGACGATTACACACCAACCAGAGCATCTGCTGACCTAAAAGCAAGCACTGAGACTTCCTCTTTGAGGTGCTGCTTTTTTGCCCCCTCACCAGGACGAGCTCGCTGGCTGAGGCTGACACAGAGCAGAAGAGAACAACAGGCGTGGCATTGGGGGGGGAGGAGGGATGTGAGAAAAAGACAAACAAACAGCACAGCTGATATCAGAGGATGCTGAGAAGCATCATGGAGCAGCCTGCGGAAACTCCTCAGCCAGCGCCCCGGCGAATCTCCCAGGAGAGACAGAGGATCACGGGTCTGCCCTTGTACTTCCAAGGTTACCTGTCAGTCCGGCACTCAAAATGCCAGGTAAGGTGCACGGTCCCAGAAAGCAGACGTGTTTAAACATTTGCTCAAAATATTATTGCCGGGAGCTATACATCTCTTGATGGTGGTGGTGGGAAGTGTTTCTCAGTGCTGGATGATGCAAATAGGCGCACTGAAATAATGATATTAGCTTAATTTGTGCTTTCGTTTATTTCTGTTCATACTACTTGGGAAAAAAAGAGTAAAATAAATTACGTAAGGTAGCCATCAGTATCTCCAGGATCCCATTATAATTTAGCTACTGAATCATAATTATAATATTACAATTATATGCCTGCTGAAATGTGGATTGATTTTGACCGATTTCGTAGCTACCACCACAGTGAAAAGCTAATGCAATATTTTTAATACCAAGCCATGGTTTGACACAATTATATTGCTCCAATGCATGATCTATTTACTGGAGGAGAGTAACCATCCTCAAATCTTCAGTGACACACCACCTGAAGTATGCATGAGCTGCACTGCATCTGTTTTTTCCTGTTGGTATGAGCTGATGATTTCACATAGGTGGACTAACTTAGAAACATAACAGAGTGATTTTTTTGTCCCGGGATTTAAGACCCAAGTCTGTAAACGCCTGCATGCTTTTATCTATGCTACCAGTATCACGTATGTTCAGAGCATGTCCCTTAATCAAGCTGATTGCCCTTTTTTAGCACTTGATAATGGCAATCCCTGTAATTAGTGTTACAAAGTAATTTTGACCCTAACCATAGCTACACTCAAATCTGTGTAGATGCAGATGCACAAAGTAGAGAAAATAAGAGTTACGCTGTGCTAAAGGTAGATACAATCAAGACACCAGAATAGCACCGTGGTTCGCAAGCACAGGAACAAACAGGTACCACAGAAGACAGGAACTCCAAGAAACAAAAAGGAGAATATTAATCTTGCTGTTAATTTTTCTGCAGCACTAGAAGTTATTCAATGCCTTGCCTTGTTGTAACAGGGTACAGCAATAATACGCACCAATCTGAAGAGACTTATATGGGCTGGGAAGTTGTATTATCATTTATGAGAAACCAGACACCCAAGAAAAAATGTATTAATGGCTGTGAAACAATTACAAATGCTCCTGGGCAACTACTACTACTACATCTCCATAGAGCAGAAAGCCTAATTTATAAGGTGCAGTTCAAAAATTTCCCATGACATCTAGCCCGACACCACAGCTAGCATTCACAGGCTTCATTAATTTGCTAGGGACAGATGGTTTAACAAGGTCATTTACACCTTAATACCACGCTACAGAGCTCAGAGATTGGGGTCCAGAGGCTGAATGCTGTAGAGAATCTTACACCAGCAGTTTGACAGAAAACACCAGAAAGACTAGTTAGGAGCTAGCAGGACAGGGAGCAAGGATCACCTGCAGGATACTCCAGGGAAAAATTGTTCACTCTAATTCATGTGACCTAGTAGACTTCGCAAGTTAGTTCTTTCTCCATTTTTGTGAATATGTCCAAATTTATGTCAAGGAAAATCCCCAAACAATCCCCACCCCCCAAAATAAACATAAATACAAAACAAGCAAGTAAACTGAAAACTAGAACAGAACTTCTGTGTTACAGGTTTGCGTTCCCAATTCCATGTAACATATGAGCTACGCATCTTGGGGTATCTGGGTCACAAGAAAATGGAGAAAAATACAGAAACCTTTCCCATTACTTGAGTATGACTGTATTAGGGAACAGTAAGAAGAGTCAGACAATCATATTTACCTTGGCATGATGTTGATGTACGAACACTAGCATACATAATTTAAAGACAAAGCATGCAAAATATCACTTCAAATACAGGAAGTCTAGTTAATAGGTCAGACTGCTCTCAAGCTCCATGATCTTGTCCCTGTAGCAAGTAAACTGGTGTGATCAAAATTACATGCAAATAGGCACTTCAAGGGAATATATTTTTCTTCCATTACTTACCCTCCTTAAATCCCCCAACAAATGTTAAAAACATTTAAATTAGTTGAAATGAAAGTTTTCTAGTTCAATGCCAGGTTAGGATACTAGAGAACAAAGCCTAGAGCCTATATATCTTTCTACCTATCAAAACATTATTTAATAACTTTTTATTTTTGCATAAACTGCCTAGAAAATAAATATGCACTTGATCTTTAATGATCTTTAAAACATTGATTTGAAAGCACATGATGACAGATTTTTTCTTAGCAGTTCTTTCGCTTTCAGCACTTTGTGGGAACTAAAAAGATTGTCTTGATAAACTGACACTTCCTCCTTTATAACAGGAATTTAAAGTGTATTGGACAGAACTGAGAGGAACTATGCTCTTCTTTTATGGTGATAAGAAAGCACCAACAGTAAGTAGCAGGCTATCTTTGTAACCGCACAGTGGAGGAACTGCATCAGTTATTTTCATTGTAATCCTTATGTACCCAAGACACCTCTCTGTGCCCTTTCCTCTCTCTCACCTGCACAGTCCAGAAAATAGTACTCAAAGTTGTAACAGAAAGGCTGAGATCAAAAACAGAGTCAAACAAGCAATAGCATGTTAATCTGCCTCATCAAAGCAGAAAGGAAATTTTCTTTTGTCACCTGGGCTACAAACGTATCCACATTGCTCCATAATGTTACCACATGCTCTTTACTCAGCTGTGCACAAGAGTAAAAAATATATCTTGGTGTGTAACATGACTGTCCTCTACACAGCTGAAAAAAATGTTCTTGGTATGATCATAGAGTATTGTGGCTGTGGGGTTAACTGAAGTCACAAGGCAAGTACTCGGAGAGGTTTCTTGGCTTTAATGTGTAATTATGAAGACTAAGATGGGAAAAATCCAGAAGGCATGTTGTGGGTAAGAAGAGCTTCTGTAAGCAGAAACAAGGGACTGAGCTTTGAAATGTCCATCAGTGAAACTTAATCCAAGATCTAGCAAAAAAAATAAAAAAGTTTCCATGTATTTTCTCCTAAACAAATTTCTTTGAAGAGCAGCTAGATTTGGGTGAAAATTACAACTTGTGCTATTTCTTTTTTCGCTTCCTTAGTACTCACAGAAACTAGATATATCAGCTTTGACCTCAGCAACCAATATTTATCCAAATGAAAGCAGCTCTGCACAGTTCATCCTGATGTTGTCGAATGAGGAACTAGAAGTGAAGGTAAAAAAAAAAAAAAGAGAAAGCTGCAATTTGTAAGCTGCTTGGTGCTTCACCCCATCTGCCACAGATATTCAGAGCTCCATTTTCACGTGAGGGTAGAGCTGCCTTTTTGACAGCCTTGGTCAGGCACCAAAAGGCAGCCAAAGAGGGAGGCAGTGCTAAGGAACCTGTCACCAGGGAAACTCCCCCTTGAGGCATTAGGAAGTTTTCTCTGGAGTATCTGGGAATATAAAGTGAGCAAAGAATTGAACAAAAAAGAGAAACCAGGAAGTACCCCACTGACAGGCTCAGGTCACCTGTAAAACCAAGAAGGGCAATAAAATATCGGAGCATCCTCTGGCCCCAATTCAAAAGCCATAGAGATTATAGAGCTCGGGGACTACCTAGAAGGTTCTACAGTTGAGACTCACATCTCCTTAGCTTGGCCTTCTATTTGGATCCACACAACCTACTCCTTTTACTCCAAAAGAGTCCATGATTTCTTACCTTCCCACCTCCTTCCTCTCTCACTAATTGAACATGGAGTAACTGGGGAAGCACAGAGTTTCAGGGTGTGATGTAGCTTGGCAGGAGGCTCATTTCCAGGCAAGGTACTTCTAAAGGGGTGAAAGTTTTCTGAACTTCCACATGAAAATGTTGTACTTTGTTTGCTGTAGTCGTTCTTACGCTGTCATCTTCTGTTCTCTCAGGCTGATAACTGTGACTATGGAAAAGAATGGAAAGGTTTTATTCTCACTGTAACAAAGGTAGGGAAGAGTTTTGTATCTGTGTCGAAAGTGTATGTGAGGGGTCTTTGTGCATGCGACAAGTTGGCTTCCACAGGCATAAAGCTTTGCTTCTAATGTGCTTTGCACACACTAAGCTGCCCGCCAGTCCCCCAAAGAGAGCAAAATTCAGGCTGATTTCACCACAGTTCATCTACCATGGTATCTGATCAGACAGCTCCCAGTACACTGCTATCCAGGAAGGAAAGACTTCTGGCACAAGGCTATCTCCTGCACCTGTGAAAAATGGAGCCTGCTCTAAGAAAAACAACTTCTCTAGTTATATAACATTTGGTAAAGAAATAAATGAAGAAATGGCTGAACTGCACACCTGAGAGAACCCCTTGAGCCCTGTGTTTTATTCTACTGGAAAAAAAATGTCTTAATTTCCCACCAGCCTCCATGTGGCACTTAGGAAGAGATGGAACCGTATCTGGTGCTTCCCTATTATTCTAAACAGCTAGTGCTGTCCTTCCTTTGGGGCTCCTTTTATTGGTCTAGCAGTCAAAACTTACAGCAGTTTGTCAGCTGTAATAGTTTGAAAATGGAAAGAAATAACTTAGGTCATTTCTATCTCTGGCTTTGTTTATTTCCCTCAGTCTCTTTAGATTGTTGAACTACTCTTCTCCCCTTTCTTAATGCGTGGAGAGTCTAAGGTATCATCTACATGTTTTAAAAAAAGATCACTAATAATTACTGTGGAATAACTGTATTATAATCATTTTACACGAACTCATTCTTACTCATATGAAGCATCTTAGTTAAATGTACTTTTAAAATACTAAGACACTAATAATGGCTGGGAGAAGATAAATGAAGTTTCTTCACAGATGACTTTGCATTGGTGTAGCTGAATCACTTAAAAAGCTGAGGTTAGGTGAAATAGATTGTTACATTTATGCACCCTTTTGCAGTATAGCAACTGCTTAATATCATTGTGGATTCTCACATTGTTCCCACTTCTATCGATGCACATCTCTGGTAAATCAGGATACAGACATACTTGCCCCGCTATTCTAACAAAAACAGATGTGCAGCATCTTATTCAAAGCAGCATACCCAAACCTTCCAGGTTATCACACTTGCTTAAACTGAGAGGTAAGAAAGACTTCTGCATGGCAGCTGTACTCTGGAGATTGCTGTGATCACACAGAAATAGTTGCTCACAATGTTTGTCCACTCTTCTCATTTTTAACTATGCTGTTCATTTTTAGTTGTCAGTTCCACTGGATGAGTCATTACTACCTGAACAACTTATGAGAATGTACGAAGTGCTAGAGAAAGAAAAGAAAAGAAGGATTACACTTAATGACTGTTCCAACGCATGTCTGAATAAAGAAAGCCTTCCCAGCAGAGACTACAGCAGTATAGCAACTGCTATGCCAGCGTAAGCTCTGACAGAAGTATGCAAACCCCAACCTGACTAGAGAGCTTTCCCTTCTTTCAAAGTATTGTTTTGATAGAGGTTCAAAATTCAACTGTTATACAAAGGTCTTAAAATATTCAATGAACAAAATCTACCTTAAGGCCTTTATAGAGATTTTGTAAGGGAAAGATTACTCCTGCAGCTTTTCCACAATGCCTTTTGTTTTGAAAAGGTTGAGTGTAGTATATTGCTACACTTGATAAACCTTTCAGAAAACCACATGTTGGACTGGTATATCTGCCCTTCTGAGAACACGCTGATTACCACTGAGAAATTCAAGGTAATTCCACGTTGTTCTTCTCACATTCTTTGCAAGAGTCCAGAAAGCATCATACCTGAAACAAAATGCCACTTTCTCTTTGAGAAGGGCAAAGCACTGCTGTCCTGAATTATGCTCCTGTAATTGCATTAATCATCAAGAGTCCTTCGGATGTCATGCCCCTTGGCAGCCATGGCTAATTACCCTGGATAAGCCTAGCATTGTTAAGAGGCATTAGCCTGGTAGACCATGTCTCTTTGCACAGCTCAGAATGACGTGGCCTTGCTAGTGTAACTTGCATCCATGCTGTTTCTCTGCTCTCTTCTATGCAGCTGCTTCTATGATGTATCTCGGAAAGAAGCGACAGAGATGTTAGAAAAAAACCCTTCATGTGGGAATTTGATCCTGCGTCCCGGCAGCGACAGCAAGAACTATGCAATCACTGTCCGACATGTGCTGGAGTAGGTTGATTCCATAATACATTATCTCATGCCTAACTAGTACGTACTGTATTAAAAGCTGAATTCATAATACCCAAAGTTGACATGTGAAGCATATGCCTCACCTTCAGACTATTTTGAGCAAGGCAAATGGGGCAAGCAGGGGTGGGCCTGAGACCGATTTGTCAGTTCTCTCCTCCTCCAAAGCCAGTTAAATTAAACAAAGAAGAAATAAAGATCAGCCAGCAAAAGCCAGTTTCCATGGGAGAACAGTCTTTCCCCTGTCTGTCTAGCCATGAAACCCTACTCAGTTTAAGAAATCTTCATGCAGAATGAAAATGGAACAGGCCATATCCCTTTTTAAAATGAATAAAGAAAAATGAAAAGTATTTTCAAACAGTAACTTGATCTAAAAGCACACCACAATTTAACTGATTTGCCATATTTTAGCTTTGTAGAGCTTCAGAACAAGAGTCATCTTAGACACCATGAAACGATGTTTGCAATTCCCAGTGTTCCGAAACTATGACACCCTGCCACACACCTTCAATAGGCTCTGGGGATATTACAAAACACATCCATTACTCCTGCAGAGGAACTCACAACAGCAATGGTACATCATAAGGCATTTCATTTCTGGTAGCGTATAAACTTTCATTTCCTTTCCTTTCAGTGCCCCATGCATAAAGCACTACAGAGTGATGTCCAAAGAAACAAGTTACGTTATTGAATTGGAAAGACAGGTAAATGAGCAATTCCCTTGTTAGAGATTCTTAAGCAGCTGTAAGAAATATTACTTTACAGGAAACTGGAAAAGCTACAGTAAATTCCTAACTATAATTTGTGAGAAAGTATGTAGATATTTTGCTTCTCTTTAGTCTAACTTGCCTCTCTTTAGTCTTTTGCCTGTTAGTCTAACCTAATCATAAAGAAGTTTAAGAACTAGAATAGTAGAGAAAAAAAACAACACATCAACCTCTTCTCTCTTCTACCAAAAATAAAATCAAGCCACCGACACCCACAAAACACCCAAGATTGCTTCTTTTTCAACTCAGCCTTCAGTAGTAAGTCTGAAAAGTGAGCTCTCATTGCAGCTAGAGAAAGTTCAAAGTGAACTTTGTATAACTTTGAGAAATAAAAATAACTTAGTTGAGGTGGAGCCAACGGTGTGTGGACCTTATTACTTGGTTTTAAATAGTTTTCTCCACTTTTTCCACTTAAGGAAAGACTTGTTTAAGCAATGGCCTGAGAAACATCCTAATGGTTTGAAAAAGCACTTGCTGTTAAACTACCTGCTGACAGAGCACCATCAGTCATTGAAGAGCACAAAGGTGTACAGAGCCAAACCTCTTTTGGTTTGTTTACTCATTTGGTAGAAGGGAAGGAATTGTATGTTCAAGGATAAAAATGTTACCATAGGTTTTGGAGAGCTGTCCTAGACCTCACTGCATCTAAATACTAGATGTAAATCCAGTTTCAGTTGTTTGAAAAACATTGCTAGGCACACTGGCCTGCCAGCATGGTTTCAAAAATGTATTATCACTGTAACACATGCAGTATGTTTTGTTTGGCATCTTCTTTGTTTTGTCTTGTTTTTGGTGAAACAGGTGACACTTACAAGCCTTCAGGATGTCATCAATTACTTTGTGACCCAAACCCGAGGGAACCTGAAACCATTTGTCATGCAGATGTGCCACAATGCTCTGCAGATGGCCCAGAGTTCTGAAAGCAAAACATGGAAAAGTCCTGCTGAAAGATAGAGACACAAGAAGGAGCTTACAGAAAAACTCTGCACTATTACAGCTAAACTGAAAGCATTTCCCAGGCTATCACGTCTTGATTTCTACAACAGCTTTGTTTATCCTAAATCAAGAACCTGATGCAGCTTCTCCCAGAGAAACTTCTAAGATGTGGGGAGGACATCACAAGTAGTTCTCAAAAAAAGGGAAAATACTGTACATCCAAATAACCCCAACTCCTATAGAAGATTAACTTGGAAAAAGAAAAGACAAGAGTGGGAGAGAGAGAGCACATTGATCCTGTACAACGTGATGAAAAAATATTGTATTGAAATGAAGCAGACAGTGTTTGTGGACTCAGTTCTGTCACTGGCTTACAATGCAATAAACTCTTCATTTAACAACGCCCTTTCTTTTCTATTCACTTGTAAGAGAATCAGTGCTGTTTATCCCATGTAGATAGCAGGGATGTCTCACATCTATGGGGGCTTTGAGCATTGCTGGAAAGGTGCAATAGTGGTCAAGCAGAAAATACAAGCCTGGATAGCCTAAACTGGGGGTTCTTGGTTCTGTGCAAGGTCACACATCCCTTACAGCATCTTGAACATTGTGAATGGGGCATCTGGGGCATCTCCCCTGTTTTGCAGCTGAGGGAGGGCATAAATTCAAGCAAACTGAAACATTTCCTGCCTAGCTGTACATTCCCACCCCTTGTTCATGCCAGCAGGAGCATTCACCTGATCCTGCCGTGAGCTAGTTCAGGGAACTAAACAAAAATTAGTCAGCGCTCCTGTTGGTTAAGCTCTCTGAACCACCTCCCCATGGCCTGAGGTAGAGCGCAGTGAAGAAGAGAGCGGACAACTAGTAATGAGGGAAGGCAGCAAGCACAACAGCCCTGCTGATCATACTGAACAGCTGTGGAACCTCACTGAGCATCTAACACAGCATCTATCCTCTTGGAAATTGGGGTTTCAGCCTACAAAACAAGTGACTGAAGCGATCAGCAGTAGGATCCAAGTTTGATATTTTTAGTCTCTAAATTGTGCCAGGCAGCTGGACTGAATAAAGTGCTTCCAGTATGGAGCATCTACTGCTGAGCTACACTCTGTTAACTGAGCCTGGCTTTTTTCTTAAAACAGACTCACTCCTGTAGCACAAGAGGAATTGCCCCTTCCTCTTCTCTGAGGGTGGTGGAGGAACATTCACACAGCTCAGCTGACGAAAACTATGCTCTTGGTATCGAAGCAGCTAGCAGCTTCGCTGTACATGCAGGAAGCGCTCCACGTAGAGGTGCTCTTATTTGCAGACCAAGCTTGATCATGATGTTCCTTTGATATCAACTGTAATCATAAATGAATTATTACTTGTTTCAAGGATTATAGAAGTCAGTCAAGGTTTGGTAAAGTTATTTTAAAAGAATGCCTCTGTTTCTAAATAATAGATTATGTGTGACCATATTAAGGTGCACACACCATTTAAAAAAGTACAACATAACATAAGGCATTAGCACTTTCTTTTCAGGAAAACATTTAAGATCACCTCGTGAAGATGCTGCTGCTCAGTATACAGTAGGTTAAAGTTACAGCTTTACATCAGTATGAAATTGAAACTTGTATGTTGCTGTGAAAAGTGGAAACTTCATACTTCTTCACTGTATCTTTTGCCATGCAAAATGATTCACTTACTAACAAGACAGTTTTGCTGGTGTGATCATCACTGCTGTAACTCATAGTACGTTTAACATTCAGCCTAAATAAGCATTCTGCAGACTGGATAAACACCTGCGCTAGCAATTTCACCAACCACCCAGAAGATACCAACAGACACATTTAGTAAAATAAACCCTCGAAAGCTATCTGGTCAAAACTTATTACCCTTTGGAGAAAAAGTTTAGATTGCCGCACTGTGCTGCAGCAGAATCTAGTTTCTGTAATTATAAAACAGGAGATAATTAACAGGGATGGATAGACCTTTCAAGCTACAGAGGTAGAAGTACAATTAAGTCAGTTGCATTTGGCTGAAATTCAGTTCCGTTCTTCAGACAACTGGCCTACAGTCACCATGTTTCCAAAGACACAAGGAAAGATTAAGAACATGAACTTACCTAAAGCCTTTACCTCTGTTTGATACAAGTCAGACGTACATAGAAACTCTCTGCCTAGCTGAAACCTACGTTATTTCAGGATGTGAGAGATTGTGATGAGGTGACACAGGTGTTTCAGCATTTGCAGAAACTGGTGCCAGAGTTGTTCTTTCTATGCAGTCATTATTCTTGAATAGCACTTATTTTTAAATAGAAGTTCACATATTCACCACATGTATTTTGAAAAGGGAGAAAAAAAAGACGAAAACGTACTTTTTATTTCTTGGATTTGTAAACGAAGTCCTAAATCCATCAGAACTACAAGGCCATATCTGTCAAAACAGTCTCGTTAACAGTAGCATGATCTTCACACAGAGTACTTACCACTCCTAGCATTGAAGAGACATAGAGCTGGGTGCTAAATGCCTGGTTTTGCATGCATGAACATTCCTGCAACTGTTAAGAGTGTAAGAAATTAAGGGAAAGCTAGTGTAAATGTGAGCAGACTGTAAAAAAGCATTTGAGTGAGAAAGATATTTAATGCTGATATAAAATCTAATCTCTGCAATCAACTGCTCTTGCAAAAAATAACATTTTGAAGGAAAGCTATTCAAAGTGTTCTAGCAGAAAGATAGATAGTTCTTCATTGCTGCAGGGAGATGGCTAGCTCTAGCTGCTGCACAGGAATATAGCATCAAATGGTCCTACACACACACAAGCTTTCATTACAAAGCCAAAAAACATTTCTGAGATCTGAGGTAGTGCAATGCACCTCTGCACTGCTAACGCTGGTACTGACAATGCTGGAGATCTGGAAGACTAGCAACTCCCCCCAGCCCAAAGCTCACTTGCCCAGTTTGAGTGAGCCCTTTTAGTGTGATCCTGCTGAGCACCTCCTGGGACTTCTGGTAAAAAGCAGCACTAGACTGAGAAATGGGCTGCATCAAACACAAATTCATGCTAAATCAGCTCACTCCACTCTACACAAGCTCCAACGTAAATGCATTCACCCTCTATCAGCAATTCAGAAAATTCAGAAACATGAAAAACAATTTTAATAGCCACTTGACATGCATGGTTCTTCCATATGAAGTCCTTTTAGGTAATTATTTGTAAAGTATTACCTAGGTTAATTTATACCCAGAAAATTTGAAAGGTCTGCTAAAAACATCTATAGAGCTGTTGTGCATTTTCAGTTTTTCTATCACAAATTGTTAAACCGAATAGAACCCATCCGTAGAACAGACATGCATCCAACAGATACGCACAATAAGAACAGTACAGAGATACAACCTTATCTGTCAATTCTGGCCCTGATACTTGCCAACCTCCACCTGGAATGTTGGCAAGGGTCTCACAAAACTGCATGCATTGTCATTAGTAAGAGCCATTCTGTTACTTACATCTGAAAGTTTACTTCAAACCCTGAGGACTGTCAGATGGCCTTCTAGCAAAGTAGTGAGACTAATACTATTTTTCTATGCTGCTTACTTCAAAAGCAGAAGCATGTTAACACCACACTGATGCACCACAGTATACTTACTCAAAATTTCATTTTTTTTTCTGTGAGAGGTGACAGTGCTTTTGATTTAACCTAAACATTTGAGTAAGTGATCCTTAGTACTAATTAGTGAGTTCAGTTTAGAGATCAGATTCTAATACTGCCCTACAGAAATATATTTCAGTTGTTACTTGGAAGTGGAAACTTACTGTCTGCTTGTGCCTTCTCTGCACTGTAAATGTAGTAATCTTTTCTCCTGTTTCAAAAAAAATCTCTGCAAGTTCTTTAAAAAAAAAAAGGAAATAAGTTAGGTAGTTTAAAAAGCACTATTAATTATCTAGAAAATTATATCTATAAGCTATACTGACTGTAAAACTATATACACCCTTCCAGAAGGTATCTTGTATGCAAGACCAAATCCCAAATATTGAAATGATTGCATTGATTCCAGCTATTCAGTTCCATACATCTTGGTGTTCAAGTGTCCAGCCTAATAGCTGTTGTTCCTGATTACAACTATCTCAGAAGGGGAGGGGAAAAAAAAAGGGGAGGAGGGGGCCAATTCCTCACCAATAACGTTCATTCAATGTGAAGAAATCCCTAAATCTTAACAAATGATGATCAAGGATAAACGGTTAAGTAGTCAATCCCTTTTGCAACAACTGCAGGATTTAGAGATGGGTATTCACCATCTCTAAAGCTTAAAAACATTAAGAGGTTTTCCAGTTTGTAGCTTTGGTTTTTATTCTAACCCCACTTCACTATCATCGCTACAGAATACAAACAAAAAAAAAAAAGCCACCCTCCCTCTACCGCTTGAACTATCAGCTACACTATCCAGTGTTTAAACGATAAAGAAATATGGTGTTGTTACAGATGCTTCTGTAATGCACTTCTGCCTCACCACAGCACAAAGCAACTCCCTAATTATTTCCAATTAAGCAGATTCTTTAGATTTCCTAGTAACTGATTGAGACAATAAAAACTCAGTGCAACTCAGACTCATGCTGTGGACAGGTGTACAGCATAACCATTCACTATAAGGAAATGGTACCAGAAGGAGCAGCTGAGGAAACAGTGTTTGCTGTGACAAACATCTGGGGCCATTTGCCTTTACCTCCTTTCAGAGTCATCTCGTGCTACAGTGCTCTCAATTTGGTAAGGGTAGAAAGGCTCAACCACACCAAACATTTTCTCTTTCTTGAAGGCAAAGTTTTATTGTTGAAAGTGTTAACTCAGCTCTCCGATAGGGTTCCACTTTCCCCGTATTGCAGTATTCCCCAGAGAACAGTCTTAGTGCAGATAATGAACAATTCCAGCTGCCTTGACTTCAGGGGAGCTATGACAGTTTATACCTGTTCAAGAACTGCCTCCCTATGTTTCCACGTAGAGACTGACATAAGATAGCTGCTCTGACACACGGCATCACGTACAGTTCAGGAGAGAGCACCAACAACACAACAGAGAAGCTCATCTGCTTTTAAGTGGGAGTTTAAACATTTTGGATGGATTATCCCTCATGTGTAGATGGCAAGATTGAAATTCTCGTTTGAGAAGGAAGTAACATATGAAATGGATTTGACATGTTCTTAGAACACCAGGAGTATCAGAAAATGGCAGTTTCCCCAGTTTTTGCACTCTTCTCTAAGCAGTGCTTAATTTGTACGTGGGGACAATTTGTTACGTTCACCATTCTTCTTGCTTTCTTCAGCTCCCCACAAATTAACACATATCTTGTCTTTAAGGTAAGGACTGTACTGGACATTCCATCTCATGGAGTGACCAATCCTCCTTTGAGTAAACAGGTTTGAAGATAACAGGAGATGAAACAAATCCAGTTTGTCTTCAGTGCAAAGCCACTGACTTTCACCATTTGTTTTAATTAAGGCTTCACCAAAAAGAAATATATAGTACCATCTTTAATAGCTGAAAATTAGCACACTCCTTTCAAAACAAATGGTCCTGGAGTGACTTTTGCATCTCTACCGTCAATTGTCTTCCTGAGCAAAGTAGTATCTCACTGGCGGCCCTGGCAAGTCTTCATCTCCATCATTCTCTGGAGCAAACGATACTGTCAAATCCACATACTTTTTATCAGGTGATGGCTTCACAAGCTTTTGCATCCTACAAGGAAACAAACAATTTATTAAGGTAAGAGAAGAAGGATTGGCAATGGGAAGTCAGAGCCAGACTAGGATGAATTTCACCACCAGCAATGAAGCCCAACATACCAGAAACCACGTTAAAATGGAGAATGGGCCTTCTTTTAATATAGACAAAGGTTGTTCCTCTGTCTGAGATATAGCAAATGACATTCTACTTCTCTTGACACACTTCTCAACCTGCTAGTGAGCAATTACATTGCTCGCTAACAAGCACTCAGTACAAATGACAAGAGAAAATGGCCAGTTTCAGATGGGATTCCTCACCCATGTGATTTTTCTTTGGCATCCTATTAAGGCACAAGGCAGAGTTAGCTTTCTGTGCAGAATTTTGGTCATGAAGTAGGACCAAATTCTTAGTGTACTAATAATGGCTGGTTTTAATATTTTATTAGGAAATCCACTCCAATGCAGACACCAGATACGCAGTTCTCATGGAAAGCAATTCTACTGAAGTTAAGACTTTTCAAGTCGTTGAATTTTGAAGGTGAATAGCTATGAGTGGGACAACAGCCAAGATCTTGGACTTGTTCATTAGTAACCACAAAGCGAGTTTAAACTAGGTAAGCACGTCACATTTTAGTGCTACTTCCCCTCTTTGCTCTCTGCAGTCTTATTACTGCGACATAAGCAATAGCTGTAGCGTTGAAGTTGCACAATAAATACTTCGATCAACCTCACTTTCATTACATATCTCAAAACTGTTTTCTTTCCAGCTTGGAGCACTGGTTCACGAGGCCAGCTCAAATGCTAGGAGACTTGAGGAACACGTTTATTTTTATTTCTCACAGGACACTTCAGAGAAGGATTTCACTTCTGGCTAATCTGGCACATGGGACAAAAAGCTGCTTTCCCCAAAAGTACTTGATCCCTTGCAAGAACACAAGGCATTAGACTCTTTGCAACAGAGATACTGAGGTCATATCCATTTGCATGAGGAAGCCTCAAGCTACAGAGCAAGGTGGGTTAACTGTCTCTAAAACTTGCTCCTAAGGAGTCTGCTACCAGTCAATGCTGTAATTCTGAAATGAAGACAGAGTTTTACAACACTTGTTGTCATATTATAGCAAGAGGAAACATTGTAAACACCTTAAGAAAAAAAACAAACACACAAGCAAGACCAGAATTTGCTGTGTACATCTCTTACAAAGGTTTGGTGACTGTTTGTAACAGAACCCCAAGAAGCTGTAACTACACAGAAAGCTTCAACAGAGTCTCAGGGTTAATAGAAAATCCCGACCTTCACACAAAGGCAGCTTCAAACCATGCCTTTGACATTATTACACACTACACTCAAAATTATTTATACACCTGTAGGAGAAGGAATGTAAACAATTTATCCTGAGGTAGGCTATAAATTCACATTGTGGTATGCCAGGCACCCTACAGGCAGCACCAACTGAAAGACTCTTCTCTCCATGGAAGTCATCCCCTTGCCCATACATGTACTGCTTTCCCTCAAGTTACCTACTAGCAGACTACTGACCAATGCACCTACTTACTCTAGCAAAGTTTATGAGCACTGATCAACATACACTTCAGAGGAACTGTGAGCAACAAATTTTGAGCTAAAGAAGTTCAATCAACACGTAAGGTAAAATTAAACTTGGGTCAGATCTGGCTATTCCTTTGTAAAGGCCTATCAATCAAAAAATAATGCCCTGTCCTCACACCCTCTCAAACTTTCAGTTTGTTATACCCCGATTTCCTGTCAGTAAGCATCACTGCAAAGCCTTGCAAACTTCTTCATTTTTAAAAGGCCTAAGTGAGCTAGAATGTCAAGGAATTACCACAAACTGAACAGACTACCGTAAATCTCAGGCTGCAACCAACACAAGCCTGTTTAGAAAGGATCACTTAGCCTTGTTCTGCTTAAACCAAGGTATATTCTTTCCTAAAAAACTTTCTGTCAGACTTCTTTAGTTTTCTCATTCTGGCATTCATCAGTTACAGTAGCATTTGTAAGTCTCCTGCCTTCAGCACAGAAGCTAATTCACCACAAGAGTTTTTTTTTTTTTTTTTTTTTAAAGGAAGAAATGACCTTTTTCTTTCCCAAATACAAATAACTAGAAACCCCTTTGGGATAAAACACTGCTGGCAGACCCACATTCTTGTGATACAACCAGTGAACATAATTTGTAGGTGCATTCACATCCCTGGATCCATTTTCCAGTTATACTTACGTCAGCTTTAATCTTTTAATGTGACCTGGCATCACAGGAACATACAGCATTTTGACTCCCTGTACAACCATAGTTGGTTCAATTCCATATTTCTCCTGGAATTCACAAATTAAAATGTATTAAAAGACTATGCCAGCTGCACAAGCCAGAAGATACAACTATGGTTAATACTACAGCTAATTATTGAAAACCATAGGATCCCAAACAGATAATATGCTAATGCATGGACATTGACAGAAGTTTTATTAAAATACATGTGAACAAATGGAATTAACAAAGAATTTGAAAATAGGCTTGGATGTGTTAACTTACAGATTTAAGCTCCCATTAACTTTAATTCTTTCTAGAATTATTCTGGTTTAAGCAACAATTTGGCAAAGGCAAAAAAAAAAAAAAAAAAGCCAACAACCCAAAACAAAAAAAATTCTTTCCTCTCATCTTGCTTTAACCCAGTACAGTAGATGATATCTTACTCTGACAGCATTTATGAAGTCCAACAGAGTAAAATCCTCTTTTCCATAAATTGTCCACCTGTCCCAGATTGTAAATGATATCCCATTTCTGTTTTAAAAAGAGAAAGATTGTTTGTTACTTTAGAATGCGAACTCAGACATTTCCTTTAAACATATAATGAAAAATTGCCATCTATTCTAGTGACTTGCTGTTTTATCTTAAGCAAAAATCTCTGCCCTCTCTTCTGCCATTTCTCCAGCCCTTTCACCTGGCTAAGCACAAGACACAAAGTTAGAACTCTGAGTAAACACAATATCTGGCAATGAATTTACTGAGTTTTCAGACCTACTGGAAAATAGGTTTTGTACTGACCAAGATACAGAAGTGCATCCAGTCTGAGCAGACAGGATGTTTATTAATAACTGTGCTGCATAACTATCTTGTCTAGATTTTTAGAGCCTAGCTACCAACAGCTTCCACTGAAAACAAAACTAAGCCCTTAAAACCACTAGTTTTAAAATTAGGACAGAAGAGTGTATGAGCTGCATTTCCAAACAGAAAGTTAATGAGCTATGCATTATGGGACACCGTTGGCAGTACTGAGAATATCACTTACACCTTTAGTAGTATATGGTTAATAGAGCTTGATAGCAAGCACTAAGTGATTCAGCATCTTCCAAGTTTAAAGAACAAAAATAACCAACCTTGAATATCTGTAATGTTTAACTGAAGTATAACCAAGAACTTTGTTTCCATTGTATTTCTGCTATACAAGCACATAAGGCCTTAATCTGATTATCTGGATTTAATAACTGTACAAATCTCGCACCTATAATGTCTCACCAAGTTCTAAGTGGGAAATATCAGGTTTCCAGAATACCACCCTTCTACCACCATCCTTCCTACCTGATTTCAGTTCTTCTCACTTCAGCAGTTTCTGTAAACACCATTATGGGAATGGCTAGGTTCAGAAAACAGTTCTTGTATGCATCAGCTGGGTAACCGCCCACAACTTTGATGAGTTCCAGTGCAACCTGCAGTAAATAAGAATCACATGCTTCCATGAGACCAACATTAATTGAGTTAGGAGGCCACACAACAATCGTAGGATAAGTTGTTCAGGAGATCAGCCTTTGTCAAGTCCACAGAGTAAATCTGAAGATGCAACACAAATATGCTACAGAAATCAATTCTTCTGCTGCAAATATTTAAAGTGTTCAAAAATGTTCCCAACACAGGACTCTTCCAAAAATCTTTAATTCAGGACACCCACAATTAGGCATGTAGTTCTTTTGAGGTGCATGGATGTGAACTACTACAGAATAGATCCTTTCCACTCTGCCACTCTCGTGGAAATTAGTATTAATTGCAGAAAACAAACCAAAATGCTGATCTTCAACTCCTCTTTGTGGTCAGCAAACCAGAAATAAAAGCACTGAGGACTTACCACAACTAAAACCAAGAGTGACCTTTAGTACTTGTACACAAGAGAAATAAAAGAGCATGTCCTGGTTTCAGCTGGGATAGAGTCAATTTTCTTCATAGTAGCTGGTATGGTGCCGTGTTTTGGATTTAAGAGGAAAATAATGCTGATAACACACCAAAGTTTTAGTTGTTGCTGAGCAGTGCTTAGCACTCAGTCAAGGACTTTTTAGCTTCTCATACCGCGCTGCCAGTGAGAAGGCTGGGGGTGCACAAGAAGCTGGGGAAGGGACACAACCAGGACAGCTGACCCAAACCGGCCAAAGGGATATTCCATACCATATGATGTCATGCTCAGCAATAAAAGCTGAGGAAGTTGGTCAGGGGGGCTGCCATTGTTTGGAGGCTGGCTGGACTTCAATCTGTGGGTGGTAATTGTGTTGTGCATTACTTGTTTTGTGTACTTTCTTTTTCCCCCCTTACTAAATTGTCCTCATCTCAACCCAAGAGGTTCACTTTTTTTCCCCAATTCACTCCCTCATCCCACTGCGGGGGAGTGAGCAAACAACTGTGTGGTGTTTAGCTGCCTGCCAGGTTAAACCACAACAGAATATAAGTTTGAAATGAAAGTATTTATGACATATTAGACTGATAATTATCATTATCAAATGAATACATCATTGTGATCTTTAATGATTTTAAAACCCATTTCTTGGATGAGGCTCTGTCTGGGTAGAGTTAATGAATATCCAAGCAATAACGTTTTAAGGCAAGGAACAGTAACAGAAAGAAACATGCATTTTCAACATTTTTAAAAGCGTACTCACCAGCCCTGAAACTGCAGCAGTAGCTGTTGCAATTGCAGGAATAATTTTTCCAGCAATACGCTTTGTTTTGAACCGATCTGCTGGTTCGATGTTGTACATCTTGGCTCGCAAGTTTGATGCTGCTGTTATGAAATCTATATGCCCATTACTATCGTCATCTTTTTCAAAAGAAATGGGCTTCATCTGCAAGTCATCTGCTCATGAAAAAAAAAAAAAGAGCAAAAATGATTATTAGAAAACTGAAGGTGTCCTCAACATAAGTTACAGGGAACTAGAACCTTAACAAATTAATTTTTTTTTCACATTCTGGAGCTTGTCACCATACTTATAACTTGCTTTTCCATGCTAGAAGGGGAAATGCCCCTACCAATACCAGCGACGACTGTTGTTAGAAATGAGTAATTAAAGAAATATCAAGAGGTCCAGAATATTATTTTCCTTGCAACACCAGGAATAGATTTTGGACAGTCCTATGGATGTTTCTTACTAACCTCTACCTCATTATAGCTCTCCTCCTGTGAGAATTCCCTCTAAAAGCTTTACCTGTAATGATATCGGTATGAACTCAGTAGCACGGGAGACAGAGGTTAAGGTTGACTCTCCGTGGGATGGGCTAGAGCTCAAGTAATCTTTCTCCCCTGCGTCCATGGGCTAAAAATGCACGCATGCAGTTCTTGCCCAATGACCACTTCATGTTGCCAAGCACAAAAAGGATTCAAGCATCCGCACTTTAACATATTTAGAAGACGCTGATGAAGACTAACAGCCTTCACAATTTAGGATAATTTCAGATTGATTCCTGTAAGAAGTAACTCTCAACCTTCTCATACCACAATCACTTTCAGTCCATCTGGGATCTAGTCAGGACCCTTCCCCGCCTTAGAGTTCAATGCCCTGCTACCCACTCAGAGTTATCAGGGCTGTACTTACATGCAAATATAACAAAGAACCCTATACTTCTGTATTTCTGAGACTCTTGCAAGTTTTAAGGTCAAGCAATATGGACAATTACCTGCACGATACTTTGGAAAACTTTAAGAATCAGCTGTCTGCTTCTTGTGGAATTACAGAACTTCTTTATCCAAAGATCTGAATGTCATGCTGCTGCAGTGCAATTGCAAGATGTTACTAAGCTATAAAGCTAGTTTGTACTACTCACTTTCCAGAGCTTCATTGGATAGTATAGACTTCTCCAGCTGGAAAATAGCATTTCTTTCATCCTCACTGCTGACTGGAATATGGTCGGGTTTTCTTGCAGTTTCATCAGTTTGTACAACCTGCAAGTGTGTACAGTGTTTAACTAATAAAATACACGAGCTTTGTACAGCACAAGTGCACTAAATTTTCTGTGTTCCCTGCAGTCTTCCCTCCCAGGTACAAGAGAGACACGGACTTACTGGAGCAAGTCCAGCCAAGGGCCACAAAGATCATTAAGGGACTGGAGCATCTCTCATATCAGGAGAGGCTGAGAGAGCTGGTGCTGTTCAGCCTGCAGAAGAGAATGCTAAGCAGGATCTTATCAATGTGTATAAAATAAACATCTGGTAGTGGGGAAGTACAGAAGGTGGAGCCAGACTTTTTTCATTGGTGCCCAATGACAGGACAAGGGGATGTGGGAACAAACTGAAGCACAGAAATTCCATAAGAAACATAATACTTAACAACAACAAACCAACCAAAAAAAACAAACTGAAACAAACAAAAAAAACACAACACACCAAACAACAACAACAACAAAAACCCACAACAACAACAACTACAACACGCCAAAAAAAAAAATAAAGCACAACCAAAACTGTAAGGATGGTTGAACACTGGCACAGGTCACCCAGAGGGTCTTCAGTCCTCAAAGGTACTCAAAACCTGACAGGACATAGTCCTGGACAACCTGCTCTAGCCATCCTTGCTTGAGTAGGGGGGTTGGACTAGACAGTCTCTAGAGGTCCCTTCCAACATCAACCATTCTGTGATTCTGAGTCAAAATAGCAGTTTCATCTCACAAGGCAAGCATTCACGAGACAAGCATTAACACTGGGCGAGAAGATATTAAACCATCCTGGGATATGTTATTTGTTATTTTTAAGTGATGACAAACGCTAGCCACTGCACAACAAGACAAGCTATTTTGAAGTTAACAGTTCAGAAACAAACATAAAAGTAATGACACTTCCTTAATACTACCTAGATAGAAACAACAAATTGACTCTAGTCAAGGATTGCTTTGAAGTTGCTTATGAGTGACATTTGAGTGACATTATGAGTTTTACTACTTCTATTAAATAAGTATAGGCTTGTATAAACTTAAAAACCTTGTAGACTTATGATCACACTCATGCAATGAAAAGGTTACTACAAGTCATTTGCAAAAGCCCCAAAGAAAATTCATCTTGCATTTAGCATCTGGTACGCAGACACCTTAGCTCCATCAAATTAAAGCAGTCCTGTATGTCACACTCTTGTTTCCCCAAAACATATTTTTATTCGTGTTTATTTCAGATCGGCATCAATGCACAGAGTAGTGGGAGATGTGCGACACTGTGTGTGGATTATTTTTTCTTTAAAGTTAAAATCATACTTACTTTGTTTGAAGGTCTGAATTCTGGTACCTTCACAGCTGAAGTTATCTTCAAAATAGTTTCCTCTGACAAATCCTATTATGGTTTTGAAGAAAAACAATATAAATTCACATCAACTGAAAAAAGCCCCCCACAAAGAGATTGTGTATGCAGGAGCATTTCAAAGAATACCGAAACAAAAAAATCCCACAAATAGTCAGTGGTATTCCACTGAAACATCATCACCAAAACTTCAAATGAGGTTTACAATGCATAAGACCCACAGTGGTATGAAGTGCGTAGCATTTGAAAATTGAACAGAATTTATATGCCCGGGAAATAAGATTACTCCAATAGCCACTTTGCTATGAAGAGGCAAATATATTTGTACAGAATGTAAGATTTGCAAGAAATACAGAATGGTATCAACACTGATAGGGATGCATGTGAAAATAGGTATCAAAAAGTTACATCCAAGCTTAAAAAAACAGAATATCTGTCATTTAAATGTAGTTTAAAATGTTTGTACTGTGTTTTGTTCAAAGAGTACTGAAGGCAAGTCAGACATCCTGAGGCAGCATAAACGCTTGTTATCGTATGTCTGATTTCTGTAGATATACCATGAGAGAAGAGGTGCCATTTCTTCTATCGGGTGTTTGCAGCACAAATGGCAGGGTACTTTCCCATTAATGGGAATTTTGCTCTGCAATGCACAGCAAGACTGGCTGGCCTACAATCAGTCTCACTGCACAGCGCCTGGATCCACATCTCTGTCTGGGGTCTCCTAATTGCACATAAGGGAGCATTACTCATGGCACAGTACTCAAAGTAGTTCAGGAAATCAGAAGCAAAATGTAAATGTGACTTGCAGGAAGATTGAATTAGAAAAGACAAAGGGTAACAAGAAAAACAAAGGATAAGCAACAGAGAGGCTGTGAGTAGTAAATAAATAAATAATAAACCTCTCACAAGATAGCTAAGATAATTAAAATATGCCTTAAAAAGATCTTTCAGTTCAGTTATTATATTACACAAGAAACAGGTCCATCAAAATAAGGATTTAAGAGTTCAGAACTTACTGAAAATACCTAATACGCTAGTCATTTATTTTCCTGGTTAGTAATTCAAATCAAAAAGAATACATATAAACAGCTTCTGGACAACCAGTGCTGGAGGATAGATTACTTGAAGAATTGCTTTAATTAGTTCTTGGAAAGGATTGGCAACTAGACACTGGACCAAAACTGAATGTATATATCCAAGTTATGAAATGGGGACACTACTGCAGTATGGATTACCTTTTCTGTGAAAGGAACACAGTACACTGTTGCAAAGAGTTTTGCTGCACTCACAATGAAACCATAGTGCCTGAAGAGGAAGAGAATTTTTTTAATTTTTTTTTTTTTATTATTATCATTCAGTTGTCCACATGAAGCTTTGCAACCATGTTCAGAGGTCTTGATACACATAATTTCTACCCTACAGAGCGCACCATCCAAAACAGACTGATATAGAGGGACTCAGAAGTCCTTCCCAAAACTAAGTAACTTTCGATGAGTGAAGAGTTATTAAATACTGGGATTAACTGTATTTCCTTAACCTCTGCAGTCACGAAAATGAGTACAAACTCTCACATGACATCAATGTGAGGATAAAAAAAATTCACCTCAAAACTACTCTGACACTTGCAATGATCTCAGTTTTCACCCAAACTAAGAATGGGGATACAGACAGTTTCTCAAAGCAGGAGTAGATATGCAGCAGATCAAGGCTTTTTGATGCTTCATCCACATCAATTTTAAAAATTATCTGTAACATCCAAGCTACCTAGGTCAGACACAAATCATGATGAATGGGTGACCTCTATTAGGTCCTTTTAGGTAGTTGATTTAATTTGTCACATCCTGCATTTTATGATGTGGGCTGATGGGTATAAAACAGCAACTCAATAATCCTGTAGCCACACAATAAATTAAGTAGGTTGTTCTAAGCCATTTCATGTTAGATATTGTCAAAACTTCCCATAGCACCCTCTGATCCCATCTCAGTGAGAGTTAAATTACCTGCAATTAAAATGAGAGACAGTTCACCCAATCTGCCACTGCATAGGACTATGCACTAGTATCTATCAAGTATCAGTCCAACTTATAATGCTATAAAGCCATCATCTTGTATGTTCTACCATGGGGTGAACTTCATAGAATGCTTTAAAATGCAGAGCCTTACTTACAAAGGATCATTAAATTCAAACTTCACTGGGAAAGGTGGCCTCTTTGGAGATTGCCAGAACAAACCTGGTAAGAAGACAGACTTGATGAAACCCTAAGAAATCAGGAACAGCAATGCATGATATATGCCATGAATTCACAGGAGGCACAAGAGGGTGTTTGTACTTACTTCCATCTTTTAATCGTGTATCAAGAGGAAATGAATGAAGAAGCTGAAGAGCCTAGAGGAAAAACCAGAGTAGCTTTAGTAATTTGTCATATACAGATTGACACAACCACATGAAATCAAGGCTTCTTTTTAGTAATGATGCGAAACCTTGATACAGCTTTTAAGACACTCCAACATATAGCTGAAGTCATTTAAAGAGCTAAGAAAATCTAAAGACATCTATATCAATAGAAAGAGCTTAAAAGATACAAGTACTCACAGGGAAAGTGACTTTCATTCATTCACAGGACGAAGATGACAACGTCAACTCACCTGTCCCACATCCAAGCAAGATACTTAATCCAACACACAAAGCATTCCCCCCACCCTGTTGTCACTTTAGATTTCTGGCATACCAATTCACAATTGGGAGCTTTCCCAAACGTTTTCGTAACATGACAACTGCCATCACAACCAGGGTTTCCATACACATGGATATCGTATGTTTATTAATACACAACATCATGATCACTTCTTTCCTACACAATTCCCCACCACGCACACACACGCATGCACACATACACTTTAAGCAATGCTGTGGATCAGACTTTCAGAATGACTGGCTCATATTTCAGCCAACCTTTCTGTGACAGCTTTAAGAAAAGCAGGGATATGAATATGAAAACTAACAAAGTTTAGTGGGAGAAAAAAAAAGCTCCTGTCCTTTAGTAAAAGACATCTCATAATCCTGCTGCTCTGCAAAACAAAATACCTAGTTGGCTGGAAAAAATGCCAATAAACTGCACAAAGACTACTGAACAGAGCCATTAGGAATTAGTTAAAGCAGACTAAAAAAACAAATCCACAGTAAAAAGAGGAAGGGATGCAGCATTTTTAAATTTCAAGTCAAGTTTGTTACTTACGAAGCAGAGATGGAAGTGCATGCAAAGTTTCCAAGTGCACTTGGAAAACTAGTTATTAGGGATAACAAGTTAACTAAAATCCTTATCAGTCAGGCTGTGCCTCATTTCCATATCCTAGCTACCTACCTTATGACTAAAATACTTCTCAAATTTTACTCTTGCTAGTTCCACACACTGAGTCCAACTTCGGGGTCTTCTACTGAGTGTTTTAATAACATGAAAACAGCCTTCTAAACTCTCCCCTGATTTTATTCTCTAGATACAAAAGGAAATACAAAAATATTAAAACAGACAAGATTCATCACAAAATGGTCAAACAGTGTTTGATCTTAGTAAGTTACAGGCAAAAGGAAACAGAACATCACTTTGTGAATATTAACCTTCATGTGATCCTTTCCCTTCAGGTTTTTCCACAGGAGCTGTGGTTTACTTGTTTTATTTCCACCCAGTTCAACTGACCACTAGCCATTAGAGACCAAAAAAATAAAATAAAAATTATGCGTTTAAGTCCAATCTATTATGTAGTCAAGTTCACTTGAAAGTAAATCTTCCCTTCTTTTTTTCCTAGCTGGTTGCACAGAAGTGTGATACTCACTAGTGTTGTTGCTAACAATCCCTCAGTGTTTCTGATATTTCTATATCATGTACAGAATACGTGAGCTAGAGAAGCAGACCATGCATGAGACTTTGGCTTTTATTAGAAAGCAGAAATACTGTTCCTATGAAAAATCAACAAATGACTTGGCCAAATAAGCCTTCGGATTTTCTGAAGAAAGTCAGAAAATAAACCGAATCTTACCTAACAACATAAATGGAAACAAAACCCATACAGCATTAGTTCAAACTCTGGATTTTATCCTGGTAACATTGTCCTACCTGTAAAACCTCTTCTGCAGATGGATAGGTTTGCCAGAATTTGTTAAACAATGAAGGCTTGTGAGAAAATGAACTTTCAAACTAGAAAATAAAAAGAACAAAATACAGCATTTTGCAAGAAGTACATCAGATCCCCCATCTTTCCAAATACACAGCAAGTTATGTCAGAAGCCTATAAACTTATTTCCTTACCTTATCTCTTGCCCACTGTATCGTATGTTCAATGGCAGCTGGGAAAGACTTCAAGGTACAAAAAGGTATTTCTTCTTCTGGTGGATCCCGCTACATTTAAGGCGAGTAAATGTAGGCTTATTAAAGCTTATTGCTAATAACAGAACCAATAATTTCGAGACTATGCAAGTTTAAAACAAAATTTGTTTTAAACTTTATTTGTTTATAATGAACAATCTAAATGACACCCAGAAAGTGAAAATCAGCCCTAAAGCACAAACAACAGAAGAAGTTACCAGCCAGTTTTTCCAAGATGTGCAGTTCATATCCACATACATTCACAAGGTGAAATATGCCCTTCACTCAAGGCCAGAAACAGTTTTCTTCATTGACTCTAGCAAGACTAAGGATGGTCAACATAAATGCTATGTGGCAAATGGCCCCATTTCATGGTGCCCTCAACCAGTGAATTTCTACCTTGAAAAGGTAGTTTCACAGGAACTTAAATTGAGGGATACAGCAAGAGGTTGAGGGTTAATTTCCTCCTTCCCCATTCAAACAGAATTGGTAAGTGTCCTTATAGAAACAGGCAGACTAATGCCTGCTACAGAGGCTTGTGTTTCTCCTACCTGCCTGTGAAGATGATAATCACCAAGATAGAATGAGCAGGCAGAAGGCAGTTCAAAGAAAAAAATTCACAAGCGCAAAAACAGTTTGTAATCCTACTGTGGGACTGTATTCTTATTTAGAACGGAGCTTTCAAAGAAAAAAAAAGTCAGTCCCTTGAAAATGCTTCAGATTTAAGACCTTCCCCCCCCAAAGTTCTATTTTATAGTCATTTTCTCACTATAGGAGAGGATAGGCTCCCTCTAACTGAAGACAACAGTCCACAGTCGTTACAATCAAGCATAGGAGTACTGCAAAAAGGAAGCCCTTCTTTGGCCTTATGTGGTATTCAGAACTTCAATAAACTCAAATTTACTTCAACACAGAGTTTTATTACAAAAATAGTCTCCCCCCAACACATGTACCTGTTCAAAAGAGGGGATAACAAGGTTTGTGTTTCATGATTCATAGAGCAGTTGCTTTCAATTATGATCCCAGGTGTAATCACCAGCTAGGATAATAATTATTTCCTAATAGGACTGAACTTCAACAACTCAAATGGCTTACTTATTTTAGACAGATACATAAACAATTGAAGAATCATAGGGTATCATGGGATTAACTACAGAAGGTAAGCGATGGTCATAAACCACTTACGTGACTATTATATGACTCTGTCAGATGAGGCACAATAACTTCCGTGTGTCCTTTCGTTCCCATAGTTCCAGAGTCTATAAGAGGACGCAGGTTTGCTACACAACGACTGACATGGAAAGACACAGACTATCAGGATTCAGATTAATCACTACACTTGCCTTACAGATGTTACGACTGTAACCAAAACTGGCTCTAGAACCTTTCAGAAGAGTGGAAAGCTTAAACCAAACTCAGAAAAGAACAGGTTAAAAAAGAGCCACTTCAAATTGGATTGGGACAGCATCAACCTGAGCCAACTTATAATTCTTTTTAAATGTAAACATCCCTACTTATAAATTTAAGTACATACTCCTATGCATAAATAATTCAACCTTAAGACTGCCACACTATTCTCCCCCTCAAACAGGCCTTAACAGCTATTCATTTCCAAGAAGACAGTCAGAGGCTCTGTGCCATGTGAACAGCAGCAACTGCACAGGAGCAGAGCTGGTTTTCACCATGAGTATAAAGCCCTTCCTCCTCCTAGCCAGCATCCTTGTCAAGAAGCAGAATAAATCTGAGTAAATTGCTATCAGTCAGTAAGTAGTTGCAATTCAGGAAGATTAAGAATAGAATAATAAAATTATTCTCAAATAAAAATATGAAAAACAACCCTCACTTCCTTTCCACAACCTACCTGTCAATGTATCTTCTTGCCTCAACATTGTCCAAAGCAGTCACAATCACATCTTGCTTGGTGTAGAATTCATCGCTGTAAGTGTTCTCAGTGGCTGGACAAACTTTATTAATATATGAGTCAATCTTTAAGTTAGGATTGATGTTCAGAGTTGCTTCTGCTGCAGTATAGCTTTTAGGTTTCTGAAAGTATAAACATATAGATATGTATATATCAACAATATTCAGATACAGAACATCTGAGTCACAGAAGTATTGCTTTCATTTGCTGATCAGACAACAATTCACTTTGATAGAAATGTTAGCATGCAAAGTATACAATAAAGGCAATTCTTTAATCATATACCTCCCTCATAGATACATCTTAGGCTACTTTTGTTTTTAGTTTAATTTAAAGTAGTGGGTCACAGACCACGAAGTGAAAGTGCTTGAATAGCACAGCATGAATGTATCCAGTAACTGAAACAAACGCCACCTGCTGCCTCTCATGCTCTCAAAATGCTATAAGAAAGGAGCAGTCCATGACTGTCAGAGGATAAAACCATTAGTTACTGTGACTTTGACTATGCAGCACAGACATCAAACACCTATGAATAATCACATTACTGCAATGTATTCCACACAAAACCAATTTCAAAAGCCAAACTGAAATAGAGTTCTTAACCTACCTGACACTTCCAGCCACTTTAAAATACTATCTTCAATTATCTAGAGATCTCCACCTAAAACACCAGAACTCAAGACAGTGTGGCTTCTGAAAGCTTGCAGAGTTCACTTTCCATCTATCTATCCAACCAAAATATAATCCATTCCTAGATTTGCTCAACAAACAAGAGGCAAAAAAATCCAGCTGCTGGTTTTGGGCAGGGAAATCCCCTTTCCCCACTGCTGTCAAGATTTGAGCCACCTTTTATATTTTGTGCTGTGTTTGCAAGTACAGGGATACTCTCTCTGCTTCTAAGGAATTAACAATTTCCATGCCATCCATTTCCTGAACGTACATAATTTTTTTCCCAGGCTATTTACCTGCTTAATGAAGACTAAATTAAGACAGGCTGTAGCATTCAGCTAACACTTAGGTCAAGTTCCATTAGTATCAGTAGTTCTATTGAGAAGACTTCTGCCACTGCTGTCTTTGTTTTATTTTATTCTCCCTGAATTTCAATGGTACAGTAAAGCATTTCTGGCATGTTAGTTCATGGTAGTTTCTTACGCAGCGCAGCGTTTGTCATCTGATTCTTTCTTTGCAAGTTTGAGAGATTTCATTAGTCAAAGGCACCAGTACAAATGAAGATCAGACCAACCAAGTTTACTCAACCAATACCTGTGATAAGTGGCATGCCAGAATAGTCTAGGTATTGTTTAAAAAGATACTAGATTTCATTACAGCCATGAAGTCTTCTCTGGACAGAAGTCCATACACTCCCAAGTGGAGCTCTCAGTGGGGACACAGGACAGGGACACAGAACAGTCCATGAAGTTTATTGAACAAGAAAGCTTACCTGTATGTGATGAGGTCGAAAAAGAAACTGTCTGTTCAGGTTGGATTTCTCTATCAAGTCTGGATCTGTAATTGTAACCTAAGTCAGAAGGGGCAAAAGCAATAGCTGAAGTTATAATTTAAGTGTAGCACTAAGCAATACTCTTGAAGAAACCTGTACAGAAACGTGTCAAAACAAAACACTCCTCTTGTCATCCAGTATGGTTAACAGCTCTGCCCATATTCATACTGGCTGATCAAATTTTGTTTTAAAATCAAAATACAGCAATACCACTCCAAGTGTGTTCAGCCTCTAATGGCATACTACTTCCACTCTATGCTGAGGCTATTTGCCCCTATGCCCAGAGATCAACCTGAAAAAAGGCTTTGACTTTTTAACACTCTTAAAGTAGTCTAAGTATTTAATTATTCCTTGTTACATTACTTTTTCAAAAGCAAAGTGAAATTAATGGGTGCACATGACTTACCAATCCTTTATCTTGCCCCGTACCGACACCAAGAAGTGCAAAGTTTTTTAGCATTTCACAGCCTATTGCTCCACAGCCAACCTAAAGAAAATGACATTTTTAGAACTGTAAACTTCTGTAAACTGTCCCTGAACTTTAGGACAGCAGGCACTGTCTTATTCAGGGAATTGGCAGGCAGGATTCTGTGAGAAGCAGCTCTGAAAGGTTAAGTGGCTACCAGGTCTGTAAGGACAACCTCCTCCAAGCACACCCCAGTACTCACAAAAACAAGATTATGCACAAAGAGGTCAGCTTAGGTCAACAGCAAACTCATGACCAAGTTCCATCATGAAGAGAAACTATACAGGAGGTGGAAGTGTACATATACTACAGAAGAACATCATAAAAACATTCCCATGGCACTCAGGAATGGTGTTAGGAAAGCCAAATCTCAATTGCATTTGAAATTGGCAAAGGACGTCACAGGCAACAAGAAGAGTTTTATCACTACATTAGCAGTAAAAGAACAAATAAGGAAAATGTGATCATGCTGCTGAGTGGTGCAGATGATTTAGTGACAGTGGATGCAGATAAAGCTGAGGTGACTTCTTTGCCTTGGTTTTCACTGACAAAGTTTGCCAGACCTTTGTGCCTAGATGCAGGGTTCAAAAAGGAGAGGAACTACCAGTAGCCAAAAATAATTGAGGAAGGGACAGCTTGAGAAATAAACACCACAACAAAACCACAGGACCAGACAGGATGCATCCAAGGGGACTTGAGAGAGCTGGCTGATGTAATTGCAAGCTGCTCTCTCTAATCTTTGAAAGATTGTGGAGGTCAGAGACTGTCCCCAGTGGCTGGAGAAAGCCAAATATTAAACCCATCTGCAAGAATGACAATACAGGGAACTGTAACTTTATCAGCCTTATTTTGGTCCTGTGGACAACCACTGAGCAAGCCTCCTTTGGAGCCATTTCTGAACACACAACTGAGAAGATGATGACTGGAAATAGCCAGCATGGATTACCAATGGCAAATCGTAAGTGCCAAGCTGACTGCCTTCTATGATAACACAGAATGTGTGGATGAGGGGAAAGTGCTTAGTTGCACACTGATTTTGGAAAGGCTTTTGTCACAGACTCCCACAGCATCCTTGTATCCAGGCTGGAACATAATGGTTGACATTGGTGGGCTAATACATTGATGAACAACTGGCTAGCTCAAGGTGTAGTGGTTTACAATTCATACTCTACCTGCAGGCTAGTTAGAATTGAAGTTCCTCAGCAGTTTATATTGGGACCTACCCTGCTTAGTCCTTTTTATCAATGATCTGGAAGATACTCAATGTGCCCTCATCAAGTTGGGGAATGGCAAACGCCCAAACTGAGGAGATCGGCTGACTTGCCTGAGAGCAGAATAACCACTCGAAGGTCCTGAACAGGCTACCAGAACCCCATGAAATTCAGTAATGACAAGCACATGCTCCTGCAGGCATGATGGAATAACCCTTGGCAATAGCACACCCTGGGTAGGTAGTGGTGCTGCTGAGACGGGTTGTTGGTAGACAGCAAACTAAACATGAGATAACAGCATGTCCAGACACCAATGAAGTCAAACTGCATATTGGGTAGTATTAACAGAAGCACTGCCACTAGACTGAGGAAGTGATTATTCCCCTTTAATCAGCAGACATTAGACCACATTTGGAATAGAGCATCCAGATTTGGGCCCTCCAGTCCAAAAAAAAACATGATGAAAAGCTTGGGCAAGTCCAAGCAGGGGGCTGGAACACCTGCCCTACAAAGAGAGTATGGTGGATCTGTACTTCAATCTGGAGAAGAGAAAGTTTAAGGTGGACCTAATAACAGATTTCTGATTCCTAAGAGAAAGTTACTGCCAAGGCAAAGCCAGGTTCTTTACAGAGGTGTACAGCAGAAGGATGAGAGATAATGGTCAAAAATTGAGACAGAGAAGGTTCTGACTTGGCATAAGGAAACATTTGTTACTGTCAGACTAAACAGGCATTGGAACTGGTTGTCCAGAGATGGTGTACAAACTTTGTCCCTAGAGATTTTCAAGACCCAAGTGGATTCCTTCTATGAAGCTAACTCCACAAGTAAAGCACTGCATAGGATGCCATGTGCCACGCAGCCTAGGACTTGTCTATGGTATGGATGTCTATGACAATCTTGGACCACTTATTCTGCAGTGATGCACATAATTAGGACTTTTTTTTTTAAAAAAATCTTTGAGACAGGTGACATTAGCTTTACTAGCGGAGTATTTGCAAAAACCCTAACAGTGTCAGTCATACTCACCAAGAAAACATTCAAATTATGCAGCTTCTGGCATAGAGAGTCTCCAATACAAGCCCTCAAGGCATCATACCTATCTCCCCTGGGAGGG